>JALGBA010001328.1:0-131800 GCA_023970755.1 Azemiops feae | reverse complement strand
TAATGGGGGGAAATTAAGGGAGCCCCTCACACTTGACTACAGTTCGACTAATGGGGATTTCACTGAAGAAACCCAAATGCCCTTGTTGCCTCATTGTGGGTTGTGAACAGGACACCCCCAAGTGCTTTTCCTGCCTGATCCACCCAGACACCCGCCAGGCAGAGGCTGCGTTTCCTGGTCCATTGAATGGCGGCCTGGCAAGGGGAACCAAACAGGGCTTCCCGCGTCATGGAGAGGGGCTGGAAGGGGAGGGGGAGGATTCCCTCCTGGGCAGTCAGACGGCAGACCAGGAACCCAAAGGGGCCGAACGTGCACAAGAAATCCGGCCATAAAGGAGGAAAGTCCAGCCTGCATCCAGAGGCTCACCTGTCCTCAGAAGCGTCTCCTTCCCGTACGACAGGTACTTCTCCAGCCACTCAGTGCATTCCTTCTCCAGGTAGGATTTAAAGTACTGATTGTGTCCTGGAATAGCGTCCCATTTCCTCTGGGTGATCTGGGCCTGGGTTTGGGGAGCCACCCAGGTGAGGGTCTCCTTGTCGAAGGTGATGAAGGTCCTCCCATCGTAGCCATGCTGCATAAACCCTCCTTTCCTCCCATCAGCCTGGAGCTCACA
The DNA here is from genome assembly GCA_023970755.1 of Azemiops feae. Classification (NCBI taxonomy): domain Eukaryota; kingdom Metazoa; phylum Chordata; class Lepidosauria; order Squamata; family Viperidae; genus Azemiops; species Azemiops feae. The sequence goes on along the minus strand of JALGBA010001328.1, from coordinate 131,187 downwards.
GCCAAACATCCACTGCCATGTGTGAAGGCCTGAAATAGGGACAAGATGATGGTTTGGGGAGTCCCCAAGATAGACACAGACCCCCTTCCCTGCAGGGACTTTGGCACAGGCACTGAGACCCCCGTTTCCTCCCTAGCACTCAAGGGAAAGAAAGCCCCCATCAGTAACCGCCATTCTCCCCTCCCTCGACCTGCCTCCCTCCATTCCCCCCCCCCAGGATGGAGTCCCTGAACCTCCCCAGGAAAAGGGAAGCTGGAAAAGCCAGCGGAGGATCCCGAGGGAGATCAAGAAAAGAAGGAGTCGCAGAAGAAACGGAGGGAGGGAGCCTCTCCCTTCTTTCCTTCTGCAGTTCCTCTGTTGGGGAGACTCTTGGGGGGGAAAGGAAGGGATCCCAGAGAGGGAACATTTGCATGAATCTGCAGCTCCAAAGAGGGACTGAGAATCTTATGGCCTCAGAGAGGATCTGGTCGATCTTCAAAGAAGCTTGCAAGGATCCCTGTGACCATAAATCTTGGTCTGCATTCACCAATACCTCCAAATCACAGGGCTGGTTCCCGCTTTGGGCTAACCAGAAACAAACCATGGCTTTGTGCTATGTGGGAATGAAGCCTTGAAGGGCCACAAAGGAATATTTGCCTTAGCAACAGCAGCAAGTGGCCCAATCTGATCTGCACCCCCAAAGGGTGATTGACCTTTGAAATGAAGTTTGAACTTTACAGTCCTTGCAAGGTCCTGGAGAAAATATTTTGACTTTAAGTGACCGAATTCTGGGATTTAAAAGGAAACTGAAAGTTTGAAAAAACCAAAAGGAAATGTTGAAATGTTTCTACTTCTGGTTGGGCTTCAGAGTGAGGAAGGATGCCAGAAACTCTCAGATCTAAGGGAAAACCACTTGTAAGTACAGTTGAATTAAACTGACCAGTCCTTTCCCTCCATTTCCACTCCCATGAGTGACCAGGTGAGGGGATCCTTTCTCTGCATCTTCTGCTCAGCCTGAGACCTTCCCTTTGAAGGGAGAGGAAGATCCTCCTGAGCTGAGTCTGATCCCGCCCTCCAGAGGAGATTCCCTGATCTGCCCAGGGGGGGAAAAAGGTTCTGGATTTCTGCCCAAGAAGCGTCTCCTGCCATTCACAGGAAGGGACTGAAAATCTGGCTGCAGTTTTCAACTTCTGAGAACAAGATCTGTCTTATTTCAGAAGCATCAAAATCTAAGATAGAAACCGTCTTATTTCAGTTGAAGATGAAATCTCTGTGTGTTCATTGCACGTTTGGCACAGAATTTAGTATTTGTGCTGCAAAAAAAAAGCACAGGGATCACACTGAAAAGGCAAGTTTTTATTCTTAGTGTAAGAAGGCTGTTAATGCATCTCTACAGGTCTACGCAGGAAACAATTCTGCCCCATCTCTGAGCCTGGATGTTCAGGGGTTCCCCGAGGCCTGAAAAAAAGTTCAAGGGTTCCTCCAGGGTCAAAAGGTTAAGAAAGGCTGCTTTAGGGAGGCTAAAATATATTTATATTTGTAACTGCTGTGAAGAATATCAGAAGCCACTTCTTTATGTCTTTTTTCTTTATTTTCTTCAACTTGTTTTCTTTTCTTGTAGTTTTAGATTTTTCTTTGATTTCTTTCTTCTATCTCCTTTACTTTATGTTACTTTCTATTAGTTTTTATCTTTTGTTGAAAAGGTTCAATACAAATTATATAAAAAAATTCAAAGGCGAACAGGATATCAGAGATCATTAAAATAGTACTGAAAACGCAGAGACTAATGTCACAAATCCTTTGCGTAAATCAAGGGTGTGACCACATCTGGAATATTGTGTGCAGTTCTGGTCACCAGACCTCCAAAAAGGGCAGGAGGGAGCTGGGGAAGGTCCAGAGGAGGCGACCCAGAGGATGGGAGGGTTGAAGCAGCCTCCCTTTGAGGAAAGGTTGGGACATTTGGGGCTGTTTAGCCTGGAAAGGAGGCTCCCCCCCACTCTGGCCGCTCTCCTTCCTCCTTTCTCCACCAGGGGGAGCCCTCTGGGTCCAGCTCTGCTCCCCTGATAGGCCAGCAGGGGGCCTGGAGGGATCTCGGGGGATCCCTAGGGGATCAGGGGCAGAACAGGCAGATCTCTGGGGTGTCTGCCTGGGGGGGATGGGCAAGGAAAGGGCAGAAGAAGGGGGGCTGCACCTCCTTGGGATGAAAGGAGGGAAAATGGCTGATGTTTGTGGAGAAAGTTTATCTCAGCCCAAAGCAGCCTCTGGTGACACAGATATTTGCTCGCAATCTCTCCCCTAAATCAGGTTCCTTGAAGGTGAATCTTGTGCCCCAAAGATGGCAGAAGGGGGGGCTGCTGAAGAAGGCCTCCCCCCTCCAGGGCAGCCCCACCAAGAGGGCAGCGCAGGAGTCCAGCCTGAGGGACCATGTGAAGCCATCAGGAAGGGCCTCAAATGGGGGTTTCTTTCTTTTCGGTCCTTTCTCCCCTCAAGATTGGGAGGATCCTGGAAGTGATCCTGTGCCCCCCCACAAGAGCCCCCCCCCGCACCCCATTTGGCCTCCTGGCCTCTCTTTCCACCTGGAGGATGAGAAGAAGCTCCTGCCCTTTTGGGCCCCTCATCCCTCTAAAAAGAGGTGAAAGAGGGATCTAGTCAGCCCAGATGGATCTGCAGTTGACCCCTCATTTCTCTGGGGTGGAAACAGACAGAAACACAAGGACTTGCTACCCCCAGGATCTCCTTAGGATCCACCTGCTTCTTTTCCAGGAGGGGAGAGACCTGGGATCCCCTCCCTCCCCCACAGCAAGGGGTCCACCAAGGCCAGGACCCTCCAACTTTCATGGGGGGAGGGGAGATTTCGGTCTCTCTTTATCTCAGTTTATATCCATATCCACATCCTATCGATATACAGAGAGATAGAGGGATAACTTTAAAAAAATGTTTTTATTAACTGCAATTGGCAGAAAACATCAGCTATGGAGGCAACGACAAGCATATACTGATTTTTTTAAAAAAAGAATAAACTTATTAAAAACCTTTTTAAATGTGAGGAAGCAGCCTTTCCCTTTGAAGGGACCCCCCTTTCTCCCCCCCTCTGGTTCCTGGGAGGGGATTATGGGGCAGGAGGAGCCACCCGACCCATCACTCACCTTCGCTCTGATTGTAGCGAGTCCTCGCAATGTCCAGGTTTTCTCTGAACGTCTCCTCAGTGCCACGTAATATCTGGGTCTGAGTGTCCCAGTATTGGGGGGCCTCCTTCCCCACTTTCTCTATCCAGGAGACTCGAGGCTGCATCCTCTGGCTGTGGCTGTCGTAGTGAGCAAAGACCTGACCGTCCACGTACCCCACAGAGACAAAGTGGGGCAGCCCCTGACTGGGCTCCGAGATGGAGGAGTAGAAATACTTCAGGGAGTGCGAGGAGGCGCCTGGAAGGGACCCAGAGGGGCAGAGTTAGGGGGCTCCAGTCAAGGACCCTCATCCTATGGAGGCTCCAGTCTGAGGCTCTGGGGGAAAAGAAGGAAGGAGAAGAAGAGGAGAGATGGGGGGGGAGAAAGGGGGAAAGGAAGGGGGAGAGGATGGAAGAGGAGACAGGAGGTGGAAGGACGGAGCGGCTGAGAGGGAAAGAAACAGCTTCTGGGGGGCCTGAAGGGTTGGAGGGCAGGGAAGGTGGGGTGAGAGGAGGGGAAGGTCGGGTCCCCCAAACTTTACCTGCCCGAATTGCATACTCCCCCCTTCCAGCAAGGCCTTCCACAAAGCTTGGGAGGGGGTTGATCGTGACTACCCAACTCTTCACATGATCAATGACTCTCAACATAAAGGCCTAAATTAGAGTTTCTCAGACTCAGCCACTTGGACTTCAACTCCCAGAATTCCCCTCACCCGGAAGAAACCCATGGGGCCTCTCCCCCCTGGCCCCACCCCCTGCCCCCACTGAGGCTGCTTGGGAGTTCCTGCTGCCAATCCCCGTATTGGGTGCAGTGGGGGGGGGGCTCTGCTGGGGTCCTCTCCCCAAACTCAGCCTCTGTATGGAGGGTCCCATCATCTTTAAAGCCACTCTGGTGAACCAAAGATAAACATACAACATTATTTCAGTTTCTATCATGCAAACTCCCAACCGAGGAGCATCAAAGTTTCTTCAGCCCTTCCTTGGATTGGAGGACGGACTAAATTCACAAGAGATAAACTACGCTAAACTTTCCTAACAATGAAAAAAAAAAATCACATTAAGTCAGTGTTTAGTTTTCATTGTCAAAATACAAACATGGAAGAAACTCTGAGGCTGCCTAATGAACAGAAAAACAACAGCTTGTAACTGGATTAAAAGAATAAAAATAAATAAATAAAATGAATAAAATGCTCCTGGGAAATTGATTAAGCTGATGAAAGTCCCCAAGGCCCCTTCTTGGTCTCCATTCTGGAAGCTCTTCAGGTCAGAAATTCTTCCGGGGCACCAAAGAGTTTAAAGATCATTTTCAGGATTCTTCACGGGACTTAATTGGGCAGAAGCTGGGTCTGCATGGAAAAGGGCAGGACCTCCAAAGCCCCCCAGAGAAATAAACGCAGGCAGTCCTCGACTTACAACCATAATCGAGCCCACATTTTTTGCTACTAAGTGAGACATTTGTTAAGTGAGCTTTGCTCCATTTTACAAATTTTATTGCTACAGTTGTTAACCCCGTTGTTAAGTGAATCTGGCTTCTCCATTGACTTTGCTTGTCAGAAGATCGCAAAACGGGGTCGCTGCAACCGTCATAAATATTAACCAGAGGCCAAGCATCCAAATCCTGGTCACGTGACCATGAAGACACTAAAATGGTCATCAGTTTTTAAAATGGTGATAAGTCGCTTTTTTCAATGATGTTGTAACTTTAAACCGTCACTAAATGAACTGCTGTAAGTCGAGGACTACCTGTAGTCCCACTGCCCAGTTCCTCCAGTATGTTCTCCCAGTCCTTCCCAGTCTCCCAAGACAAAGGCCTCGGCCTCCTTCTTTCTGCTCCTCCCCACAATCCCAGTGGCTTCTCAGAGCTTTTGGGGAAAGGGATCCCCAGATCCACTTCCTGCTCTGGGGAGATTTCAAACAGATCAGAGCTTTTCTCCGACAGAAGGAAGGGAGATCGGACCCTCCGTGATCCAGAACCCGCTTCTTCCCCTCGTGGGGCTGAGCGGTGAGGGAGTCTGAAGTCTGCCTGAGAGGAGAAACGTGTGAACGTAACGCAGGTTGGGCGTCCTCACAATCCTGAATCCTCCTCAGGTCAGGAAGGGCTGGTCAGTTTGGGCCTGTCTGTGTCCAAGCAAGCCCTTCATTTCAGGCTCTCCATCCAGAGGGGCTTCTCTCCTCCTGCCTCCAGCCCAGACTGTCTAATCCTTCAGATCCTGAGTTTTGGAAATGCCTTTTCAAAAGCTGCTGCCTTGATAGTTTCTCTGAGGAACAACTAGGGACACCCCAAGACCTCCTATCTGATTACTAAGGAATAAGAGTAAACTTTAAATATTTCTGATTCTGCAAACTCTCCCGTGCTGGGGGCTCCTGAAATGGAAGGAGGAGGAGTTTGGGTGGGAAAATTCCTGCCTGTCCTAGAAAACAGCTCTGGGGATATTGGGGTTTAGGACGGGGTGGGGGGTGGGGATCCAGGGGAAAGTGACAATAAATCAATCAGGGGGGATCTTTGGGAAGACAATTCAAGGAGCGCTTCTCTCCAGACTCGAGTTCTCCTGCTGCATTCCCAGGACAGCCTTAACCCGATGGCTCCAGTGCTCCAGCCTCCTTGTCTGCCAATACACGGAACCGAGTGGAGGTTGTGCGAAGGCAGCCAGGAAGTTTCTGAACTGACCCGGTCCCTGCAAACGCCGCTTTCCGACAACCTCCAGTTTGGGGGAGGGAAAGAACTGCGCTCGGGGGCGCCCAGGTAGACTTGACTGACCTCTGGAGGGGCCTCCCTTGTCCTGTTCCTAGAGGGGCTCGCCTGGGGGGGGGGGAGAGGCAGCAAAGTCCCATCCACGCTTTGGGATCCCTTCTGAGAGGGGTCAGAGGGGGAGGGGAGCGGACTAGAAAGAGGACCGAATCGGGATTCTCTTCCTGGGAATAATCTTTGGGGGGGGAAGAGAGATTCCCTGGATGGATCCCCACCAGGAGATAAAGGGGCCGGAGACTCCGACGCCCCCAAAGGGACTCACCGAGGCAGCTCCCCCGCAGAGCGACCCCCACCAACACCAGGAGCGACAGAGAGCGCAGCGCCATCCCGCCTCGGCTCTCCAGAAGTCGCAGGCAGAGAAAGACGCGCTCCGGGTGATCAACAACGCAACAACCCAGAGCAAAAGCTGGTGATTGGCCAAGCTCAACCAGTAGAAAAAAGGTATGTTCATGTCGTCATTGTTGCTAGGCAGACGTCCAGGCGGAACTGGCTGGACAGGCGGGGAAAGGAAAGCGAAAGTTCCATCAGGAAATCCCCTTCCAGGCATTCCGCCTCTTGGGGGGAGGGGCAGAAATGGGGAGCTCGGAAAAGCGGGAGGGTTATCTGGGCCTGGGGGGAGGCGCGCAGGCGAGGGGGAGGGGAGACCCCGCAGAGCCCCTGGCAGTAGAGGGGGATCAGGTGGAGCTGCCAAAAAAGCCAGTGCAGTCTTGGGCTGCATCAACCGAGGGGCAACATCAAGAGAACACGTGAAATGATCACGTCGGTTTATCCTGCACTAGTGAGGCCACCCTTGGAATGCCGGGTCCACTTCTGGTCCCCACGACTCAAAAAAGATGCTGGGACCCCAGAAACAGTCAGAGAGGAGCAACAAAGGTGATAAAGGGAGGTTAAACGGTATGAGGAACCATTGAGAGAGGGAGGTATGCCCAGCCTATCGCACGGAAGAATTGGGGTATGTGTGTTTTTGTCTCTGTGTGTGTGCGTGTCTGTGTGTGTGTGTGTGATAATAACTGTCTGTCTTTACTTGAGGGGCTGTCACAGAGAAGAGGAGATTGACTTCTTCTCCAAAGCCCCAGAGGGCAGGAGAAGAAATAAGGGCTGGAGGCTTGTTAAAGAGGGACCCAACCTAGAAGGAGAAATTTTCTAACACTGAGAACAATTAATCAGTGGAATAATTTTCATCCTGGAATTGTGAGTGCTCCATCACTGGAAGTTTTCAAAAACAGACTGGAGAACTGTTAGACTGGGATGGTATTAAATTTCCTGTCTGCATCTGAGGGATGGACTAGAAGACCTCTGAGGGCCTCTCTAGTCCTATGATTCTGTGTTTGGCTCATGACATCCCAAATGTTCTTCGCTCTGGAGAAAAACGCTCAAAGGCTCTCGTGGCATCTTCGAGGGAAAGATATGTCTTTCTAGGGGAAAATGTCAGAGGAATTTTCTTCTCTGGGGAAACCACGAATCTTTCGGAAGCTTCAAAGTCTTTGGTTTCCCCCACAATAAACTAAGATGGCTGCTCTCTCCCTTGGCGCTTCTTCTGGGGAATCCTCGGACTAAAAGAATAAATCCCGGTTTCTTATTAGGACTGAACAAATTCAGTTGATTTCACATTTCCTATAACGAACAAAGTATGAGAAACATTTAACAGTCTTTTCAAGGCTTGAATCATCTGCTTTCTTCTGCAGCCACCGTTCCACTGAGCATGTACAAAGTGGAAATAAGCCCCCGTCTGTGGGGAAGAGGAGGGGATAGCTTGATTGCTCAGGGATATAAAATATAGAACATAAAAGAATATAAATCTTTGAAAATCTTTCAGATCCGGAGAGTCTCAGCAAGGCGGGGCCTAAGAATTTCAGGAAACACGGATGAGCTGGAGATTAGCGCCCCCTGCTGGTTTGCGGCTTTGCAGTTTCTCGTCTCAAATTAGCAAAGGCAGTCAGGAAAAACAATCCCAAATCAGCCAGAAGTTAATCAAACTGTGTAATATCAAGCCAGCAACAGAACTGATTAAATTACTTCCCAGACTGTCTAAGCTCCTCTTTACTTTGCCGGCTTCCTTGCGAGACTGACAAACTACAGACCTGCAGCAGGAAACTCCTGACGATGATAGGATTAAGAAGGTTTCGCTCTCTTGAAGTAAGTATAACAAATCTAATCTTGTACCAAAAATGGCAAATGTAATTGACCAGGTGTCTACACTGATCTTGCATAAGGAACCACATAGACTAATTGTAAGTAACAAAGAAACTTTCTGTATGGATATCTGAGCCATTTTTCACTCGGGGCACTTGATCTGAACCTCTCTCCCAAACGTGAGGCTCTCAATTTCTGCAGAAATAAACAGCTACTGTGACTTATTGGCCACCCGTGGCGGAAGAACAGAACCCAGCTGAGGGTCCGGCTGATAGAGGGATCTTCTGCCTCCCTCTCACAGTTCTGGTTCTATAATTTCTGCCGATGAAGAAGGCCGAGGCCGTTAGAGGGACCTTCCAATTGCTGGTGAGTCTCCGGAAATTGGCCGTCTGCAGGATGAGCCTCACCTTCAGATCCTCTCTTTTCTCTCTGGGTTCACAGCAGGCTCAACCTTTGTCTGCTATAACAAACCGGTTAATGTATGATGCAGCATCTTGTGCAAGTAGGATTGTGAGAAACAAGACTCACACTCACATTGTTGGAAATAGCGAAGTTTTATTTACAAAGCATTTGCAAAGGCTGGTGGATCTCAAAGCTGCAAGCAAGAGACCACACCCCTGTTACAGATCTCAGCATATATATTTTATACATTTCTCTCACTGGACGCTTGTCCATCCTCCCCAGGCCCAGTTGATAGGCCCAGGTCAGTCCCATGCTAACAGTCCACCTATAATCTGCCATTGTGTATCTCACAGGATTCACACTCAATACGCCCAGAAGGAAAAAATTCACCAAGGTTGCAGATAACCCAATATGAAAAGGTTGTGGAACGGGGACCTCCCGGGTGCGTGGCTGACCCAGTTACATTCTCTGTATGAATTTGGCCTTTGTGGGCCTGGAGAATCCCTGTCAAATTAAGAGGCTGGGCTGCTTCATTCCTGACCCAGGATTTTGGAAAGCCCCCCACATGCCTCTCTGGGGAGGCCCCTGATCTTCCCAGACACCTTACCCCCCAACCTCTCCGGACTGCTTCCTAAGGATGCCCAGAGTTTATTGATATATTAAATAATAGAAAAATGTGGGATAGACAGCATCATCACTAGATGGATTTGTAGCTGGCTGACAAACCATACTCAATGAGTAGTCCTCAATGGTACTACATCCACATGGAGGGAAGTAAGCAGTGGGGTACCACAAGGCTCCGTCTTAGGCCCAGTACTCTTCAATATCTTCATCAATGACTTAGGTGAGGGAATAGAAGGGGAAACTCATCAAATTGGCAGATGACACTAAACTGGCAGGAAAAGCCAACACCCCAGAAGACAAGCTCAGTATCCAAAAAGATCTTGACAGACTTGAACAATGGGCCCTATGCAATAACATGAATTTTAATGGGGAGAAAAGCAAAGTTTTACATTTCGGCAGGAAAAATCAAAGGTATAAGTACAGATTAGGCGAGACCTGGCTCAAAAACAGTAACTGTGAGAGGGACCTTGGAGTCCTGGTGGACGATCACTTAAATATGAGCCAGCAGTGTACGGCAGCAGCCAAAAAAGCTAATACAGTCCTTGTTGTATAAACAGAGGCATAGAATCAAAATCATGTGAAGTATGAGTACTGCTTTATAAATCCTTAGTAAAACCGCCCATGGAATACTGCATCCGGTTTTGGCCACCACTTACAAAAAGATGTTGAGACTTTGGAAAAAGTGCAAAGAATATAAACTAAGATGATGAAGGGCCTGGAGACAAAAACATACGAAGAACAATTGCAAGAATCGGATATGGCCAGTCTAGAGAAAAGAAGGACCAGGGGCTGACATGATAGCAATATTCCAGTATTTGAGGGGCTGCCACATAGAAGAAGGGGGGGGTGTCAACGTTTTCCAAAGCACCAGAAAGCAAAACACGAAACAATGGATGGAGACTAATCAAGGAGAGAAGCAACTTGGAATTAAGGAGAAACTTCCTAATATTAAGAACAATTAACCAGTGGAACAGCTTTGCCTTCAGAAGTTGTAGGTGCTTCATCACTGGAGGTTTTTAAGAAAACACTGAACAACCACCTATCTGAAATGGTATAGGGTACGGGTGTCAAACTCGCTGCATCACGTGACGTGTCGCAACATATTGCGACTTTTTTCACATTGCCGGAGCCGGGGTGGGTGCGGCCTCCGGATGATGCAACCAGCCCGCGGGCCGGCAGTTTAACACCCCTGATACAGGGTTTTCTGCTTGAGCAGGGGGTTGGACTAGAAGACCTCCAAGGTCCCTTCCAGCTCTATTCTGATTGATTAGTCAAATGTAAATAGCCATCCTGGGTGCACTACTCTAATGCACTCTACATGGGGCTGCCCTTGAAGAGCATCTGGAAGGTTTCAGTTGGTACAAAATGTGGTGGTGTGAGCAGTTATATGTACCACAAGAAGGGCAGACGTCACACCCCTGATCCCCAAGCTGCAATGATTGCCATTTTGCTTCTGGCTCCATTTAAAGGTGCTGTTTTTGACCTTTAAAGCCCTTCGTGGAATGAGACCCCCTCTTCCGATTACATCCGTCCACCCCACCAGCTCTAGCAGAAGAGGTATGTTGTGGGTCTTGTCCGTTAAGGAGTAACATGTAGTGGGACCCAGGAGATGGGCCTTTTCTGCAGTGACCGCCATCCTTGATATCCTTCCAGAAGTCTCTTAAAATATGGTTGTGTGAATAGGCTCGGGGATCACAAGGAACTGGCGAACTAGCAATGGGGCTGCAATGCTGATCACATCAAATCCTTTCTTCTAGTTTTTTAATAATAATATTTTTTTGCTAAAAACTGCACACTATTTTTAAAATACAGGGATGAGATTCATGTTTTAATACAGAAGATTCTCAAAATGAATATAAAAATGAAACCAGATCCTTTTCTTTTAGGCTGAATGGACAAAGAACTTGAAAAAAAAAAAAGGAACTTGTTACCCATGTTGACAGCAGTGAGAATGGCCCAATTAAGTGCTTAGTCAAAGAAAAGAATACATCCAGTTTTGTTTCTACTTGGAAACTGCTTCTGGATTTTGTGCTTGGGACAGAAAAAAAATGACTTTTGTTGATCAGACAACTTTGTGGTCGTAGAAATGGCTAGTACATATTAAATACACAAAAGTAAAAAGTCGAGGCTGTAATGTTACATTTATTCAACTGTGCTGAAGAGAACACACAATTTTGTTATTTGGGAGGAGATAAACAAAGAACTGGCATTGTTTTCATAGCCAAGAAGGGAATATTATCTCCCGCCCGACATTTATCATTTCAGCTAAGAAGGCAACAAGTTCTTCCACCATCCTTCCACTTTCCAAAGATCACCTCTGATTAATAGGGGATGTAGTTGATTTTAAGATTGCATTTTTCTTTTTTCTGAGTTTTCTCTTTGGAGACAATGTAAATAGAGAATAATGGGAATGTGACAGGACTCAACATGCTGGACGGCCTTCTCCTTCCTCCAGCCGATGAATTGCTGAAGTTGCACAATGCTTTCAGGAACTGCTGAAAACAGGCTGCAAATGCATGCATGACTTTGCGACGCTCCTGGAGGCACTGAGGGCCTGGCGGTTTGTCAACTTCAGATGGAGGAGGAAGAACCATCTGGCCCGTTGAGTTGGATCCCATTGGCAGTCAGCCAACTGCCATTTTAAGTAGACTGTAGCAGCTTTCCACCATTTTAGGGACTGCAGGCAGCCCATTTTGAAACTCTGCATCGTCCGTCAGAGAGAGATTCTTTATTCAGGTACTGCTCCTGTCTCCAAACTCAGACACCCCGACTTTGGCCTATAGCTGGTAAGAACTTGAGCCCTGAATTTGAGAGAGACGCTTTTCCCTTTGCAAAGGGGCTTCTTTGCCCACCCAAAAATAGGAAACACCCAGTAATTCAGGCAAAACAAAAAGCCTCCATTAAGGGCTGTGGGTGCGAAGGAGCAATCTACCCAGAAAGTTGCTACCACCTCTGCTGTTTCTGTCCGGTCTCCTCAAGGCCTCTCCCCGAAGACTGCAGCAGCAGAGTTGCCTGTAAAAGCTGTGCTGTGAAACAACTGAGGGTGTGGGGAAAGAAGGTGCGTATTTTTGTGTGGAAGTAAAGCAGTTAGAAAGGGAGGTTTTTCTCTAACAGCCCTCACAAGGAGGAATACAGGTGAGACTTGCTGTGGAAAAGCGTGAGAACTGTGTGTGTGTGTGTGTGTTGTCAAGAAAACTGTGTTGTTGTTAGCTCTTACAGAATAACTGAGTTGGAAGGGGCTTTGGAGGTCTTCGAGGCTAGGGGTCCCCAACCCCCGGTCCGTGGACTGGCATTGGGCCGTGGCATGCCAGAAACCGGGCTGCACAAACAAGCGAAACCCCATCCGGGGAATGCAGGCAGCACACAAAACAACACCTTCTCCGGTCCGTGGAAAAACCTCTCCCCACAGAACCGGTTCCTGGTGCCCAAAAGGTTGGGATCCCCTGTTTTAGACAGCCCCCTGCTCAGGCAGGAAACCCGACACCATTTCTTCGGTATCTTGAGTCCACCAAACTGGGTATATAGTTAAAAGAACCTGTGACGGGCCCAGATCTTTTTTTTTTTTTTTTTTTTACATCAGAGTGCTTGAGAATCACCGTGGGGATAGGGTAATCCATCATCCAAAAAAGAAAACATAATCATATACATATAATTCAACAGTTCTTTAAAAGTTCCTTCTCTATTTCCATCAATTGCTATAACATAATCAAATTAATATGTTTCTAAATAAAATTCATCCATTGTAAAGAAAATCTATAATATTTCACCTGTATCAATCCAAATCCTGTTTTAAAGTTTAACTAATTTACAATTACCATTTTCCAATTGGCCTTAAATAAACCTATAATTTGCATTTCAGGTCACCCAGTTTCCCATAAAACAATAATTATTTCTAACGTATACATATTATTCCAACCATTATATTTTAATATTTCCCAACTATATTCTATTTCCTATTCTACTCTATTTCAAATATATATTTTATAAATCAATCCATATCTCCAAAAGTCCCTCAATTGTTATTACACAATCAAATTAATACATTTCTGAATAGAATTCAATCATTGTAAAGCAAAACGGGTCTAAATGAAATTCAATCATTGTAAAGAAAATATCAATAATATTTCACTGTGGGAATTCGATCCCGGGGTCCAGCGCCTGCTGGACGGACCAGTGGTTGTGGGAGTTCAATCCTGGGGTCCAGCGCCTGCTGGACGGACCAGTGGTTGTGGGAGTTCGAATCCCGGGGTCCAGCTTCTGCTGGACGGACCAGTGACGTACGTCAGCCTGGGCTAACGGACCTTGCGTTTGGTAGATAGGAAACACACGGACAACATGTTTCTTCAGGTTGAGTTAGCATGCAAGAGCCCAGAAGGATCTGCGTGCTTCTCTTTTATTGGTACACTTACGTCACAGCAGGAGGTTGTAAAGGGTGGGTTTTGCCAGGAAATGAAACTTAACTCAAGAAATGGAAACTTAAAGGCATAAACGAAACCTTTAACTTAACTTAGGAAATGGAAACTTAATAAGGCATAAAGAAACCTTAAGTTAACTTAGGAAATGGAAACTTAATAAGGCATAAAGAAACCTTAAGCTATTGAAATGGTTGCAACATCTCCACTGTTTTTATTTTTTAAAGTTCAATCTCTATCCTACTCGTAGCCATCATCTGCATCCTCCGAAACAGAAGAGGGCAACTCCATAAGAATGCGAGATTCTTGCTTGGAGGCAAGAGCCACCATGGCTAAGTCTGATTCAGTATCAGAGCAGTTGGAGTCGGTGTCAGACAGTGTCAGTAGGGCAACCTTTTCAGAGGGGTGGCATTTGGGTTTCAAGGGTTCATATATATTGTTTGAGGCAAGCATAACATCAATCTTAGAAAGATTAGAATCCAGACCAATTAATCGGTCCTTGAGAAATTGCAAAAGGCGTGAAAAAACACATGGACCAATCATACATATTATAAGCAAAATTATACAAGGTCCTAAAATAGCAGAAAGCAATGTAGTAATCCAGGGAGAGAAATTAAACATGCTTTGATACCAGGATAGTTGGGAGAACCTTTCCTGTTCCCTGTCTTTTAATCGTTTGCGTAACTCATTCATAGAGTCGCGCACAATGCCAGATTGATCAGAATAAAAACAACATTCTTCTTTTAAGGCTACACACGTTCCACCTTCCTTTAAAAATAAAAGGTCGAGGGCACGCCTATTCTGCAAAGCTACTTCAGCAAGAGACGACAAAAAAGTTTGAAGGGCAGAAATTGAAGTCTCAATGCGGGAAAGATCATCATCTATTTCTAGACTAAGTTTTTGTATTTGTTGTTGATTAACAACCAAAGCCGCAGCTCCAGTAGCTGCTCCTGCAGCACCTAATCCTAAAAGAACTGAAAGGGTTAGGGCTGTAACAAATTCACGTTTTACACGTAGGTGGTATTCCGGTGGTTCCATAAGGGAAACAAAATCAGAGGGGGAATAATAAGTGATTCTAGGGACTAAGCGTACCTGAATACAAAAGGCTTTTTGTTGTATAAGGACATCCCCTGATACACAGGCTGTGGCACCTGTAGAGCAAGCCCAGATGGAGTTGTTGCCGGGGATGAAGAATTGGCCCTTTAAGCTGGCAGAGATATTACCATTACTCAAGGTAAAAAGAGAGTTATAACCTGCCGTATTTACACTGCCCGATCTTTTCTGGGTGAGCCAAACATCACATTGATATTTGCCAGTGGTGATATTAGCACAATATTGAGAATAATTTGCAGGAATGTTTCCCAAGCAACAACCATGTCCCATAATAGAAGTAATAGTAATAGACGTTGAGTTCCATCTGCAGGAGTCATCTTTTGTAGCATTCTTAATAGGTTCGATGGAGCCAACAGCGTCATAAAAGGGTGGAGTGGCTGATAAACAGAGCCAACAGTGGTCGGTTTGTGAAGAAGAATTAACAGCACTTTTTAGCAAAAAGGAAGAAGCATTGACAAGGTTAATCAAGGGATTAGGCATATTATGTACAACGGACTGTAAAAAAACAGGTTGAATGCTTTTGTTAGGACCTATAGGAGGGGAATGTGGTGACTGGATTGTGAGACGAATAGAAAAAACTCCGCCGTCGTTCCCAGAACCGCTCCATTCTCTACCACCCCAAGAATATCCGACAGCCCATTGTTCTGTAGTCAAAGTCTTTCCTTGGGATGTGAAGGTAATGTTCATTGGATTTTTCCGCTCACCACAACAATGCAAATTAGAAGGGCAGGGAGGAGAAGGGGGTTTGTCATTACTACGGGTAATGGCGATATAATCATTTGAGCGAGGGGCAGTCCAGGATATAGCGCCCGTAGAAACACAAGACCATGAGGCACAGTATTTATCCAATAAAGTGCCACATTGATATTTTTCCTCAGGTGTCTTTGGTTCGGGACAAAAATACAGGTCCCACCATGTTGCTTCTAGTGGAGAAGGTGTGCACGAACCTTGTTTGTCCCAAATGTTAGTTTGGAGAGATTTTGAAGCAAATTTGTTGACCCCGGTACCCATTTCGGCAAAGTCAAAATGTAAGATAGGGAACCAGGGCCATATTGTGTATTTGGAGATTTGGAATAATACCTGATTTTCAAAGTCACGAACAGTCCATGTGTAGTTGAGAGGTCGATGAGGATTAGGATCAGGAGATCGCCGTCGTCGAGAATGAATGATGCGTTGGTGTGAGCGAGGTTGCTTTGTGGAATGAAAGTGTTGTAAGGGAGGTGAGGTAAAAGTACGGGCGGCCAGGTCTAGGAAGGAGCGGGGATGAGGAACAAAGTTGTAGGCAAGTAAACGAGGAGACAAAGGAGGTTTTGCATAGCTCGCCACTGATGCGAGTTCAAAAGAATGTGTAGTATAAGTACCATAGGATGAAAATCCAGACACATAATAGCGCCCTGTAGTCTCAGGGGTCACAAGAATAGCAAGAGTTATGTGACAAGGGTAATGAGCATAGGTGAGGGAAATAGAGGGAGATGGTGGAAGAGGAATGCCACGATTAGGATACTGAGAAAACACAAAGGGACAAAAGGATTGACCTCGGTCATAACAATGGAAAAGGGCAGTAGTATTGAGATCAAGAAAAGAAAAAAACAGGACCACAATATAGGCCTTTATGAAAATTTAGAGGAATTCTCAGGTGCTTTGTCATCATGGGAAGGTGCAGTGTGGACATCATGGGGAAGGAACTTGTCAAGAGTGTCATCAAAAGCAGGGTCCACATGATTGATGCAAAAGTGTTGGACCCCTGGACAATATGGGTGGTGCAATATGCAGTTGTTACACCAATAACAGCACGTACATCCACACTCACAAAGGCAATGATGGCACATCCGATGGAGTTGGTGGGTTGTGTGGAGTGATGAAATATGGGCGAATACAACGAGCAGGGACCCACAAAAATCTGTCGGGTAGTTGAACTGCAGCGTAGCCTCTTCCCCAGGTGATGAGTTCAGCTGGACCTTTCCAAGTTGGATCCGGGAGCTGCCTGTAGTATACAAGTGGTCTTGAAGTTGGGACAACAGGTTTAGTAAAGTGTCGAGACGCAGCAGACAAAGAAGGAGTGCCAGTGAGATTTAGAAAATTGAGAGTATACAGACAAACATTTAACACGTTTTGCAGTGCCGGGAGGTTTGGGGGGCATAAGCCCTTGGACCCCATATAACGATCTAATGCATTTTTTAAAGTTTGATTTGCTCGCTCAACAATAGCCTGCCCTTGGCTATTGAAAGGAATTCCAAATTTGTGGACAATGGACCAGTGATGACAAAACTGTGAAAATTGTGAGCTGACATAAGCTGGGCCATTGTCTGTTTTTAGTATTTTTGGACATCCCAGCACTGTAAAGGTACGAATACAGTGAATGATTACTTGTTTTGCAGTTTCCCCTTTTTGCGGGGTTGCCAAAATAAATCCGGAATATGTATCCACTGTAACATGTAGATATTTCCACGGGGCAAATGGAGGATATTGGGTTACATCCATTTGCCAGGTATCACAGGCTTCAGTGCCTCTAGGGTTAACGCCCTGTGGGATACCTTTAGACTGTAGGCTACAGGTTGGGCATTGTTGAATTATGGCTGTAGCTTCAGCCATAGTGATTCCAAATTGTTTCATTAAGGCCTTCTTATTTTGATGAAAATAGCTGTGACTTTCCCCCGCTGTCATGGGAGCTGGCTGTGGAACTTTGATGACAACAGGTAAAAGTTTGCAGGCTTCATCGGCCATATGATTCCCTTCTGAAAGAAATCCTGGTAAATGTTGGTGACTTCGAATGTGTGCTAGAAATAAGGGATGAACACGATCATGTAATAGTGTTTGTAGTGAAAGAAAGAGTTTCATAAGGACAGGTGGAATGGAGGGAGACAGATAAGAGTCAAAAATGTTGTGAGTGATATGGGAAACATATAAGCTATCTGTGATGATGTTTAAAGGTTGTAAAGAAAAGGAGCTTAAAGCCAAAATAAGAGCAGCTAGTTCTGCTTGTTGAGCTGATTGTTGAGGCGAAGTTTGCTTTTTGTGCCATGTTCCTTTATATTGCCAAGTACAAGCACCATATGTTTTTGAACCATCAGTAAAAATGGTAAGACAGTCCTTAAGGGGTGAAGGAGCAATAGGAAAAGAAAAGGAAATAGGGATTGTCTTGACAAGTTGTAAGCGAGGATCTGCGGGCAAATGACATGAAATATGCCCATGCCAGTTTAATTTTTTGTCAGATATTTGAACAAGAATGGCAGTGAATAGAGAAGGTGTTGATAAAATCGCAAGGGAAAAAGGTGTGTTGTTCAAGACACGGTCGACCCAAGTGGTCTGCAGTATTGAATTTATATGTTGGAGAGTGGTGTGATGAACATCAGTAAGATGTAAAGTGTCAGCAGGGTGTTTAAGTATAGCTAAGGCTTGAAAAAAGGGAGATAGAACAGCCGTGGTAAGAGAAAGATAAGATCGTGCCCAATTAAGTGTTCCTAAATATTGTTGCAATTGTACTAATGTAGGGTTGTTTGGAAAATTGAGTTTTGGCAGCTCAGGCGTGGCCGCAGAGGCTAACATTTTATGTCCCAGATATGAAAAAGGTTCCAATTTGATCAAATTCCATTCAGATGAAACAAATTTTCATGAAATAGGAAAAACATTTACAAATCTAAGCAAAACAATTCAGTCATTTCTTTTGGTTGATGGATGTATATGTCTAACTAAACAATTTAAAACTCAAAAAATTGCAAAAGAATTGCCCAACAATTACTGCCTCCTCTTTCGAGTAAAAAAAATAGCAAGCTGAAACTGCAAGAGTGGGCATCAAATTTCACATCCACCCCCCTTCCTCAACCCAGACTTCTAGGCAGAGGAAGAAAAAAAAAATAGTTAAAACGAACAGCTGCCCCCCCTCCTCTGTCTGCCCTTCCTTCGCTCTTAAAACAATACAGCCAGCGAAAAACGAAAGAGTCAGGAGGGGGGAAAAGAAAAAGAAATTTTACAAAAATCTCACCACCAAAAAATTCACAGGCATTTTCAATAAATTCATTCACAGATCCTCCATAAAACTTTTCTCATGGAAACTCTTGCTATTGCGTTACCATTTTACAACAATAAAAACTACAGTTTTACTGTTCCTTTCACAGCGTGGGATGGGTGGAGGGGTGAGGGCTAACACACACACATTTACACCAGCAAATTAACTCATTCACTTCCATTCTATTTGCTTACACCATTTCACATACAAATATTTCATTTCATACGTTTTCCAAACAAACTTTTTATTTTTAATTAAGGCCTTTTTGTTTGTTGTTATCAAAGAGGGTTTTGACCCTTTTCCAAGTATTGGAAATAACACAAAACAACACAGACAGACATATATACACAAATACCATTAAAACAACATTTATTTAGACATATGGCTTGTCCTGCAAGAAGCGAGAAAATCATGAGATGATTCCAACCAAACATGTGGTTTTTATAGGGCCCTTTAACCATCTCCTATTTTTCTCACCATTCCAAGTCCAAGCATAACGTTCTAGGAATTAAACATATATAAAACAAAACACACACATCAACACAAAGCACCACCAGACATTGTCTGACAGGGTTAAACTTAACAGATTACAAAAAGGTTTCAAAACATTCCAATTGTTCAAAACGCATTGCAGAGGAGTGCAGTTTGAGTTAATTTATATCTCTAAATTGTTCTGAAAATTTATTGTTTGGTCTACCTCAAAATAGTTTGATGAAACGGAAGCATTGAGTGCGGTTGCAAAACTCTGCAGAACAGGATACAGGGTTGCCTGTTTCTGTTTTGGAGGAGAGAGAGAAGGATAGAGCGAAGAGGGGGGTTCTTTTGGCTGTGCCGGCTTTGGAGCGTCCTCCGTAGTAGGCACAGGTTGAGAGGAAGGGTCTGGGGATAGACAGTTGTTCCGTTAACTTTTTGCAAACAATTTGCCTTTCTGACTAAAGAGGAAAGTTCATCCACATGCTTGGACAGAACTCTGGAAAGCGGGGTGCCTATACTTACGATTGATCAAGCCTTTGCCAGGTGCATAGTACAGGAGCCAGAGCAGCGCTTCCCTAGACAGAGAACACGCCGTGGAGTGAATCACGTCGTAGAGTGAATCACGTCGGGGTCACCAGTTGTGGGAATTCGATCCCGGGGTCCAGCGCCTGCTGGACGGACCAGTGGTTGTGGGAGTTCAATCCCGGGGTCCAGCGCCTGCTGGACGGACCAGTGGTTGTGGGAGTTCGAATCCCGGGGTCCAGCTTCTGCTGGACGGACCAGTGACGTACGTCAGCCTGGGCTAACGGACCTTGCGTTTGGTAGATAGGAAACACACGGACAACATGTTTCTTCAGGTTGAGTTAGCATGCAAGAGCCCAGAAGGATCTGCGTGCTTCTCTTTTATTGGTACACTTACGTCACAGCAGGAGGTTGTAAAGGGTGGGTTTTGCCAGGAAATGAAACTTAACTCAAGAAATGGAAACTTAAAGGCATAAACGAAACCTTTAACTTAACTTAGGAAATGGAAACTTAATAAGGCATAAAGAAACCTTAAGTTAACTTAGGAAATGGAAACTTAATAAGGCATAAAGAAACCTTAAGCTATTGAAATGGTTGCAACATCTCACCTATATCAAAACATATAATTTGCATTTCGGCTCTCCCAATTTCCCATGAAACAATAATTATTTCTAAAATATACATATTATTCCGACCATTATATTTTAATATTTCCCAACTATATTCTATTTCCTATTCTACTCCATTTCAAATATATACTCCATAAATCAATCCATATCTCCAAAAGTCCCTCAATTGTTATTACACAATCAAATTAGTACATTTCTGAATAGAATTCAATCATTGTAAAGAAAAACAGGTCTAAATGAAATTCAATCATTGTAAAGAAAATATCAATAATATTTCACCTAAAGCAAAACATGTCATTTGCATTTCGGCTCTCCTAATTTCCCATGAAACAATAATTATTTCTAAAATATACATATTATTCCGACCATTATATTTTAATATTTCCCAACTATATTCTATTTCCTATTCTACTCTATTTCAGGCATATATTTTATAAATCAATCCAATCCATCTCCTGTTTTTAAATTTTACTAATTTACCATTACCATTTTCCAACTTAGCCTTGAATAAACACATAATTTACAAAACATATTATTCCCAAAAAGATACTTTCTTACCTCCTTTCAGATCTACATTCTATTTCTTATTCTATAGACTTTTACAACCTTTTCCATATTACCATTCCAGACCATAATCAAATCAGTCATTTTCATCCCAGTAGTAATTATCTCAACCAAAATCTTAAACCTTTTTAACCCTTCAGATAAATTTTTAATTCTCATTTTTAAATCTAATTCTAGCTTTCTTTTTGTGCCAGGCAGGTTTCCATAGAAGAGCCTCGTCCTCAAATCCCAATATTTGGTTATGTATATTCCTAAACCATTCAGTCTGATCACATCTCTCTTCTCCTTTTTCCGGTGTTATCTGAGCAATATAATACTTTTTGTTCAATATAATAATTACTCGTTGATAATCCATTTTATCACAGTTCTCCAAATCTCGTGTTTGCAAGTCAGCTCCCATTGCTTTTGACTTTGTAGATGTTTTAGTTAAAGTCTGTCTTTTATCATCAAAGTTCTCAGTGATATTTTCTTCTATAGTGCTTTGTTCTTCACCTATTGTTATTTGAATGGTAAGATTAGTCAGTTGAAATCTGGAAGTCATTTTGAAGTCTTATAATAAAAGCATCTAATCTGGCATTCACTCGCTCATGAAGTTCATAGATTCTTCCCGACATCCGTTTAATAAATTGTGAATGGGATTCTTCCATCACTTCCATTTCAATAAAAGTCAATTTGTAATCCAAAAGGCAAAGCAAAACTGTGTATCTAAGATAGTACTGTAAAATCAAGTTAGAATATTAAAGGAGAGAGTAGGAAAAAAAAACCTGAAGAAAGTGTCTTCTTGCAGTCAATCTTCTTGCGGTCAGATAGGAATGTCTGGGCGTGGAGCCAAGTCTGGGCGTCGCGCCAAAAGGCTGAATGCACACCGAGTGCAAAACAGTGAAAGTTCTCAACGCGGATACTTTGTTACTAATTTGAAACAGCACAGAAAAAAAAACCCAGCATGAGAGAGAAAAGGTTTTAAACTGAATAATATGATTAAAATGATTTTTCTAAACGTAGGAATAAATTCAAATAGAATAGCTTAAGACACCTTATGTACAGAAGGGGGGAGAGGAATAAAAAACACTCCACCCCCCTCCCTAAAGGTTTCAAGCTAAAACAAGTAGGCAGGATCCCCGAAGTCCAGCAATTCAAGTAGTCAATAAAAATTAATTGTTTTTCCAAGCTCTTTTTCCCAAATATCCGAACGCTGCTCTCTTAAAGTAGGGAAATAATTCCAAAAGCTTTTCACAGGAAGGTAGTTAGGGTACAGAGAGGGAAGGAAGGATCTCACCCGGATCATCCACGGTGGTTCTTTATGCTTAGCTGTTCTTGTGGCTTGCGGCTGGAGCAGCTAGATCAGGGCTTTTCAATCTTTTCACCGATTGTACCACTTTTAGAATATGGCAATATTCGAGTACCACCTAGCAAGGTGTCAAAAACGTGATGACCAAAAAAAAACCCTGTTCAAAGTTGCAATTGCACTGAAATGACTTATGACCATTTTTCACACTTATGACCATTGCAGCATGCCCAGGGTCATGTGATTTATATTTGGATACTTGGCAACTGATTCATATTTATGATGGTCACAGTGTCCCAGGGTCATGTGATCCCCTTTTACAGCCTTTTGACAAGCAAAGTCAATGGCAGGGCTGCTGGTGGCCAAGTGCTAAGTTCCCTCCCTCCCTCCTTCCCTGCCTCCCTCTTTCTCATGCCCACCTCCTTCTGAAGGAAGAATTTGAAGCCCCCCCCCCTATTTTTTCTCTTCCATATATTCATCAAACAAGGAAAAGCCTCCAGAAACAGAAAAGACAAACTGCTGAGTGAACTAGCTTAAAAAGGCACATTCCCCTTTAAGAATTAGCTACTGGCTAGAAAGGAAAGTAAGGAGCCGGCAGCTGGCACTTAAGGAAGAAACAAAATGTAGTAAGTATTGGCTGCCGGCTAAGGCAGCCTCCCCAAATGGCTCCATTCATAAGTAAAGGAATCTACAGGAAAAATCCATTCAGGAGAAAAATACTTCAAAATCCCTTGCAGCAAAACTTACAGCTAACAATAGCAGAGCAATAGAAGCTAACACGAGACATCAGCCATCAGCCAAATAGAAATTGCTTAAGAACACAAAGAAACTCCTTAAGAACACAAAGCCCACATTGCACAAATCCCAGAACTTCAAAGTCACAAAAGCACATAAGAATCCTTCCACTCTCCATCTCCCTCCCTCCCTCCTCCGTGCCTCACCTCCAGCCATTGCTACCTTTTTTCATTCCTCTTGGAGGGCGACCCCTCCCCCACTGCATTTCTTGCCTGTTTGCTGCTGCCAGCACAGGTGGTTGCCACAGGAGTTGCAAATCAGCTCATGGCCGGCCTGCTTGATTTGATCTCCTCTCCCCCCCATCCTCCTCCTCCTTCTTCCCCTAGAGCTGATTCTGCCTCCTCCCAAGGCTGCTGCTTTTTCTCTCTCTCCCTCTCCCGCCCAAACTGCCTCCTTTTATAGGTCTCCACCCCCCTCCTCCTCCTTTTTCATGGGGGAGGGTGAGCCAGAAGTGAGCCTGGGGCCTTTGCAGCTCCAGAGGACTCTCTCACTGTAAGTCTTTGTCTGTGCTGGCTCTTTCCCTCCCCCACTACACTTGGCTAGGCAGGGCTGCGTACCACCTGCCACTTGTTAATGTACCACAAGTGGTATGCGTACCACAGGTTGAAAAGCCCTGAGCTAGATGATCGGCCATATTAATGGCCGATCTTTTCCCCGTCAGCCCAGAGGAGCTGTCTCGGACCTGGGAGGGAGCTACCGCTCCCTCCGAAATCAACGAGTGTCCTCCCCAGCGGTAGTCACCCCTCCAGGGCGACTTTTGACCCTGTCCAGGGTCTACCGGTGGGGGGAAACCGATTGGCAAAGGGAACGGACCATTCGCACGACCGCAGGCGCTGCAGACCGGAACCGGAAGCCCCGGGCCCATATCTTTTTATCGGTTACAGAAACAAATACATTCCATTGGTACATTATGTGATATGTCAAAAAGCAAGAGATGAAAGAATAAAAGAGATGGATTAAATGCGAAGCTTGAACAGTAGAAAACAATGATTCCAGCTGGCAATCCACAAGTAGCAAATCATGGCCTATAAACTTCCTCTTCCAGATAAATTTTTATCTTGCTTAACACTTGCAAGTGTATCCAAGGTCTTCCAGAAGGTACTTTCTGTTGTATAGTTGCTGAGAAAGCAAGTTCTCCCATACCAAAAGAAAAAGATTTGGCCAAGGAGAGAAAAACACGCTTCCTTAAAGTTAAAAAAAGAGAACCAGCCTCCCTTCTTAAAAGTGCAAAGATCACCTTTTCAAAGGCTAACAATGAAGCCTACAATCCCAGCCAGCTCTGGCTGTGCCTAATTTTAGTCCTATAGTATTAATTTTCAGGTCGCAGAGTTAGCAATGTCCCCAGGAATGTCAACTAAAGTGAAGCCTTGCCGTCAAAGTGTGTGTGTGTTTTTTAAAGAAGAGCATACAAAAGAGTTGTTTAGTTGGTCCAAGGTCCGGTTCAAGGTCATCAGCAGGTCCAAGGTTCAAGAAGGAAATTCACATCCACCTGAGCTAAACCCTGTTTCCAGCAGAGAGAAGGAAGCCATCCCAGTCTCTTATAGAAGCTGCAGCCAACTGTCACTCATCGGAAGGTTTACTCTGTTGCTAGGCAATGACCAATAGGACCCTTGTTCTGCCCTCCTTTTGACTGGCAACTTTTAGTTTCACTTGAGACCCGGCTGTTTGCGGTATCCTCTCTCTCCCTGGGGGCATCTGCCATGAGACTGGATGGGGGGGACACCCTCTCCTCCTTGAAATAAGGCCATCTTCTCAGGCCTCGGAAGCTGCCCCTACATTTTGGAAGACCCTCCAGCAGATCCCCCTCCTCCTCTCAGCCTCCCGGAAGGCCATCAAAACCTGGCTCTGTGCCCAGGCACTGAGTTCCAGGTGAGATGAACTTCTGACTATCCTTGGTGCTCATTTTCTTTTGTGTCTTGTATTTAATGTCTCCTGTTCTTCTACTGATGTTTTTATTGTGTCGGCCCAGACTGCTTGTGTGAGCTGGCCAGTCATAGGGGTCTAATAAATAAACACATTTCTAAAACTTTCAAATGAGTAAAAGACGCTCATTTTGATGTCTCACAGAATGCTTTAAAGCAAACGTGTCAATCTTTTCGCTGGTCTGGGCAGCATTGAGTGAAAAGGAATTGTCTTGGGTCCCGTATAAAATATATCATATAGTTAATGTATATAACAAACTTCCCTTTAAATATTTTTTTATTATAAAAGTGTTGTGGGGTCACATTACTAGCTGTCCAGGGCTGGATGTAGTCTCTGATCTGCAGGTTGGCACACCTGAAGTCCACTTTTTAGGCTCTTAACGATGGCAGCTCTTGAAGGCATCTGGGAAGCCCAAAGGGAATTGGGGGGGAAGTCCCAATGCTTTCCACTCCTCCTCGTCCAGAAAGCATCCACTATAATATGGGGGATGTCCTTCCCATCAATCGAGGCTCTTCCCACTCTTGGGCCACGGCATCCTACTGGGCCCCTGAAGAGCCCAGAGAGGACCTCTCAGAGGCAGGAGAAGCTGCCCTTCTGCAAGGGGACCAGGAGGGCTCCGGCCGGTCACTGAACTCCTGTCTCCCAAAGGGCCCCTGGATGAGGCTCAGAGACCAGCCACTCGGCCCTCAGCCTGAGGCAAAGGTGGATCTGAGGGAAAAGCCGCCTCTGTTGCTGCCCCCACCAAGCCAAGACCAAGCGGCCATTTTACGGAAGATCAGCTGGTGATGTTGGAGAAACATCCGGACACAGGAGCAAAATGGCTGCCTCCTCCCCAAGGAGCACACATGCGCCCCCCACCCCCCAGTTCTTGCTCCTTCCAGGTTTTGCTTTGGTTCCTCCCCTTCCTCCCACTCAAAGTGAAATTGGTCTTTCTGAGCAACAAGGAGAGTAAAATCCCTCCTATTTCCAATCTCTTCAAACAGGCAGCAACTCAGGTGAGAAGAAAACAAAAGTGTTTATTTTCAGCAAACAGTTTTGGCAAACTTACAATATATGTGCAATTGTTAAGGAGGTAGCAGCCCGGCTGTGCAATCGATCTTATGTTCCATTTTTCTAAAGCATGAAAATCCATAAATGGCAATCTAGAAAAATTCAGTGTTTGAATGCTACATTTGGTATATTAATTATTGGTCAAACTTTGGATGGTCAAATATATGGTCAAATTATTGCAATTTTTAAGTGAAAAATACAAATACATTAACTACTTTAATGGCAGAAATCTAGAGGCACACTTTTTTTTACAGAAATAATTGTGTTGAAGATTCTTTTAAACATTATATATAGTATTTATACAACTTATGTATACAAATGGCAATCTGGAAAAATTCAATGTTTGAATGCTACTGTCAACGCTGCTAACATTGGATGTTCTTGCCTTGACAATGTATGGAGATGCAGCCATTTTCCTTCTTATGTTTTACTCTTAGAATTAGAGTTAGAATTAGGTGATACTGGGGGGAGGGGGGAGGAATGTGCATGGGAGTTAGACATAACAATACTAGAATAGTGTGAGAATCAAGATTTTTTGAAATAAGAGATGATAAGAAAAGGCGGGTTGGAGAATTGGAGGGAAGCCTGCATTTCAAACTAATTGGAGAATGTGATTTATGACTGTTAATCAGAGGAGGGAATTGTGCTTTGATACTATGTGCTTAGGGGAGGGGAATTCAGATTTTGGCTTTGCCTATGTATGTGCAGATTCTATGCTACTCGAATAAAGATTATTTAAGGTAAACAATGCCTCGAAGTTCTTTGAAGAGTTTCATCTGTCGGAACCATGACAGCTACATTTGGTATATTAATTATTAGTCAAACTTTGGATGGTCAAATATATGGTCAAATTATTGCAATTTTTAAGTTAAAAATACAAATACATTAACTAGTTTAATGGCAAAAATCTAAGAAGGCACACTTTTTTTACAGAAATAATTTTGTTAAAATTCTTTTACACATTATGCATAGTATTTATACAACTTATGTATACAAAGAAAAAATAAGAGACAGAAAAAACCCTCCCCTTTCAATCCAGGCAAGTATGAGGAAGATTAACAATTGATCAGCCTCCCTTAAAGTAAAACCAGCAACTCTTCTTCCTGTCCCTCATCCCATTCGCTCTGAACCCGGCTTAATTCAGAAGCAGGCCGATCCCCTCTTCTCTCCTCCCTCCTCATGCTGGGAGTGTCCACTCGGGCTGCAAAGAGGAGGGAAAAAGCAGGCAGGGTCAGTCTGGGAGGGAGCCCAGAGGAGGAATCCCACCGTCCAGGCTGAGGGATCAGCAAAGATCAGCCCAGGGAAGGAGCAGAAGCAGCAGCCTCAAGGGAGGGATCAGCCAGGTGGGATTTACAAGAGGGGAGGGTCAGCTCTCCCCTCCCTCCCTTCCTCTCCCCCCCCCAATTCAGCCTCCATGGGGGCCACTCACCTGCGAGGGGGCTGCTAAATGACCTGGTTGCTCCCTGCATTGGAGAGAAAGACACAGAGTGAGTCTCTGCCTTGTCTGGGTCTTCTCTCTTCACCATTAAATCTCTCGGCTTCATGAATCTCTAAGAGGATATCAGGCGATCCATCATATCTGTCTGTCTGTCTGTCTATCAAGTATTTATCCACCTAATATTAAACTTCTATGCCACCATCTCATCAAGGTGACACTAGACAGCTTACAATAAAATTCAATAAAAAGCTATGTAGAATATTTAAAACAATAAAAACCAGATTCCCCCACCAGATCACGTTGCCGTTGCTCCGACAAGAAGATCATATCCGGTGTGTGACTGCTGTCCTGAGCCAGGCCCAAGACGATCTGGGAGAGGCCCATGGCCGCCATGAACTCCTGGGCCCCTTCTGAGGCCAAACCCGGGGAGGGCAGATTGAAGTCTCCCAGGACCAGAAGCCTGGGGAACTCCCTGCCAACACTAAGATGGCCCCCTGCGGCTGAGGGAGGGGGGTGGCCACGGAGCAGGGAGGCTGGTACAGCAGCAACCAGCCCAACTGATCCTGTGAGCCCAGATTCAGAAACAGGGAGTCCCAACCAGAAACGTGGGGATCAAGGCCCCCGAGTGCCCAAAGGGATTCTCAGAGGACCAGTGCCACCCCACCTGCCCTGCCCTGGGATCTCGGCTGGGGCCAAACCCTAAACCCCAATCTATGAGAGGGGAAACCCGCCCCACTTCCAGAATCAGCCAGGTCTCAGCTATGCCAGCAGAAAAGTCTCTAACCACTGGGGATCATGGGATCACTGGTGATTCCCCTTTTTCCCACCAAGGAGTTGAGGGCTCCTTCCTACAAAGGGGCCAGGCTCCACCAGGCAGACTCTGGGCTGCCTCCCGTGCCTGAACCCAACAGGGAGAGTTTCCCTTCTCTACTTCACGAACAAAGCAATGCAAGGAAAGTGCATTTTGTGACACCCAGCCGGCTTTCATGCCTAAGGTTGAACTAGAACTCACCGTCTCCCAGTTAGTTTCACTTGGTGCCCTCACCACTTAATGAAACTGACTCTATTTTAATTATTTCACCAGAACCAGACGCAGAGGGAACACAGGGAGGATGAGTTAATGGGGGGAGGAGGAGGGGGCTTTTAAAAACTGGGGGCCTCTCCCTCTTTTACTCTCCCCACCCGCCCAAAGTCTGGCAAAGGGACAGAATGGCTCAAGCAGCAGCAGCAGCTCCCTCCGACCTACCCTGGCTGGAACTGCTGGATCCTTCCTCACTTGCTGGAGAAGAAAGAAAGAAAAAGAGAGTGAGGAAGTCACTCTGTTGGCTTATAGATGGAGAAACTCAGCTCTTTCTGACTCCAACTTGCTCCCTCTCTCGCACACACACAATCAAAGACACAGAACTACCTGGAGAGAGTTTGAACCAGACTGCTTGGGCTAAAAGGCCTAGGAAAGAATTCCTAAAATTTATATGTATATCAACACAGAGCAATAGTTCAGCAGTTCTTGAGCCCGCGGGCAGAGCTGACCTAAAAAGATACACGTGGCTCTAAAGTCTCTTTTTCTAACCAGTTCGTACTCAGAGAGCCTTGTGATGGGAGACCAAGAGGAGATCAAGCTGGTATTCCTCTTCTGGACCAACCAGCAGCTGAGAACTGTATGTTAGGATGTTTAGCATTTATATGGTTAAACGCTGTTTCCTTAAGAAATGGCTTATGGGTAATGTAGTTTCAGCAGTCAGTTTATCTAGTCAGTGGGAGGAGTTCAAAGGTTTATGACTGTACTTCCTGGCTCGGTGCCATTGTTTGATTCTCTTCACATTGGGATCCAGCCTCATGGCTCGGAGACAGCAATTATTCAACATGTGATTTATATACAGGACGGAGGATATCACTGTCTTTTTACCTAATGATATGGATCCAGATTAACATTGTATTCCAGACGTATTAGAGCTTAATCGTGAGTTATTGAATATTTCTGTGAATAAAGTATTCTTTGATCTGTTCATTCGAGTAAACTTCTACCTGTCTACACGGAAGTAGCGCCACACATGACCGTGAAAACAGGATAATCCCCTAAAGCTCCTTTTCTCTCAAAATGCCCCCTTTTGATCCCTAATTTTATGGAGCTTCTTCCCTACTTGGGAAACAGGGCAGCTTCTCAGTCAGAGGGACCTTCCACCAGCTGGGTCTTCTCACCTTCTTGAGGGTTCCCTGTCCCAGATGTTTCTCCTTGAGGACCCCACTTCCAAGAACAGCCTGGCTGTGATGAAAAGGGGGCCCATCTTCCCCAGACTGGTTCTTAGAAGGAAGAGAGCATGCACGGGCGAGCACACATACATACATACACACACACTCCTCAACTGATGGTGCCTCTGGTTTCTGCTCTAAATTGGAGATTATAGGTAAAGACAACAAGTCACTCACTTGGTGTTTTTTTGTAGTCATGACGTCTCTCTGCAAAGACAAAAATCAGTGAAAGCTCAAAAGAATCCACCAGAGACCATCCAATCTCTCCCTCTCTGGGGGGAATACCTTCAGGAGATATTTTGCAGTCACTTTGTCTCATTAATAAAGACAGAAAGATTTTCAAAATACAAATGTATCTCCTGATTTGCCCCAAGAGAGACCTGCGGCCTCCGAGATGGATGGAGGGAAATTGGGGGAAGCAGCAGCAGCTGGGACGGGAGGAAGATTTTCATGGAAATCCTTCTCTGCTGCTCTTTGACCAAAGACTTTGAAAGGGACGGAACTGGGATGCTTCTTCCCAACACAGAAGAAGGCAGGATTGTCCCAACCTCAGACTCAGCCAAGTCAGGACTGGAGTCCCAGCAAGCGGCTGAGATCTCAGATGCTCCCCAAGAGGGCTGGGAAAACAGGACAGGAGGAAGCCCTGAAGAAGCTCCCCAAAGAGAGAGACTTGGGAGGAACCTCCCCATCTTCCTTCCATCACCCAGGAAAGGATACTTACTGAAGAATACCAAGATCCCAACAATCACACATAGCAGGACAAGACCAGCCAGAACGCAGCCGATGATGATCCCCACGTTGGATTTTGGTTCTGAATTGGGAGAAAAAGCAGATAATTGAAGGAGAACCTCAATCATCCCAATTGGGGGAGAGACCTAAAATAGCGGAAGCTGGAAATTCCCAAAATTAAAAACTTCTATGGGTTCCTCTTCATGTCCCTCTAAGGGTAGCATGAAGGCTCCTTGCTAACCACCGTTAGAGGACGTGTCCTCCTGATGCTGCCTTCTTCTCTCCCCAGCCCAGCATGAAGGCAGCGGAATTCATCTTTAGCTTTTTGACTCAAAAACAGCCCTTTGCCATCTTGTGACCCTCAGCAGCTTACAAAACAAAAACTTCAACACAATATTGGTGAACAATACAATAACATTTGTTAAACAACAGTTTTTCTTCTGTTTAGATGCTGCCCCAGCTTGTCATAATTTGGACAGCTCTGTACGTTATGTTTTTTTCTACAGTTTGAGTGTTTATTATTTAAAGTAAAAGAGTTTATATCACCTAGCCTTTTTTAAAGTATACACTTTCATTTCTTTGGCCAGTCAAGAAATAGCAAAAAATTATATTTTGTGCTTCCAGAACCTCAGCATGAAAAATGGAATATGGTGACATCCAACTTCTGGATGGTCCCAGAAATGGCAGAAACAGAATAACAGAGTTTGAAGGGACCTTGGAGGTCTTCTAGCACAACCCCTGCTCAAGCATTCCAGACAAGTGGCTGTCCAGTCTCTTCTTAGATGCCTCCAGTGATGGAGCACCCACAGCTTCTGAAGGCAAATTGTTCCACTGGTTAATTGTTCTCATTGTCAGGAAATTTCTCCTTAGTTCTAGTTTGCTTCTCTCCTTGTTTAGTTTCCATCCGTTGCTGCTTGTCCTGCCCTCAGGTGCTTTGGAGAGAATAGCTTGACTCCCTCTTCTTTGGGGCAGCCCCTGAGATATTGGGGAGAGTGCTATGTCACCCCTAGGCCTTCTTTTCATTAGACTAGATATAACCAGTTTCTGCAACCGTTTTTCATATGTTTTAGCCTCCATTTGCCTGATCATCTTTGCTGCTCTTCTCTGCACTCTTTCTAGAGTCTCAACATCTTTTTTATATCGTGGCAACCAAAACTGGATGCAATATTCAAAGTAGGGTCTTACCAAAGCCTTATAAAGTGGTATTGCTTTGGGAGTAAGTTCTGACGAGGGGAACTTTAAATGTAATTTTCTCTTGCACAAAACTCAGGACTCCTACTGAATAGCTATCATGCCATTTGTGAATTGATGCTTGCTAAAAACAACAAAAACAAATATTTTATTTTGCCTGGGATATCAGCATAAAAAATAAATTTGAACATTTTTTTTGTATTATGCTGACAATCATTAATAAAAGATTTAAACTTGAATTCTGCAATTTTGGAAGTCCAGTGTAAAAAATGTCAGGGACACTTATGAGCATGTGCAGAGTTCTTTGAGAGAGGGCTTTTTTTCTGGAGTTTTATGCTGAGCCTCAGGAATTCCCATATCATATCATAAAATAATACGTAATTTCTTTCAAACAGCAACAACATACTATATTTTGACCTTCAAAGCAGAAAGCCGTGTTAGTCTCTGATGGCAAAAATTCAGACTTGGTAGCCCCTTTTCTGACTCCTGGTGCATCAGTCCAGCCACTCTCTCCATTTCCTGAAGTCAGATGCAGAAGCTAAGAGAGGATCTAAGAGGATTTCATCAGGATCGGCCAACTCTTGTGATGGGATTTTGTAGTTTCCTTTATATCCCCTGAAGCCAGTTCTATGGTCTGGTCCCTGCAGCTACACCAACCTCAAACACTGGAAAAACCAACAGCTCAAAGTCAGGTATGCTCACATCTGGACACATCTGGGGGTGAGATTTCCCTCCCACAACCCTCCAGCCTGCCAAAGAGCCCAGCCTTTCCCTCCCTGCAGCCTCTCACCCTCCGGGGCCACGTCCAGAGGCTCCTGCAGGCCGTCGTGCTCCACGTGGCACCGATAGCGGCCCCTCTCTTGGGGATCGATCCGGATGCTGAGCCAGGAGTGGAAGGTCCCATCCGCGCAGGGGGCCACGGAGCCACGGAGGGTGTCCTGCAGCCAGACCTCCCCGTCCCTCCTCCAGGAGGCATCGACCTCCTTGGGGTAGAAGCCATGCAGGCGGCAGACGTGCGTCTCCATCCCATCCTCCACCTCCTTTGTCTTGCTGCTCACGGTCACCTCTGGGGGCTCTGCAGAAACGGCACCCCCGGAATTAACTCTGAGCCCCTCCAGAGCCTGGAAGGTGGATGGGAAATGTGAAGGGGCAGGAAAATCTCCCACTACTTCCCACTCCACACCTGCAGCGTCTCCGAGAATTTTAGGAAATGCTCCAGATCTGGAAAATGCTCAACCACAAGGACTCCTAATTCTGAGTCCTTCCCAGGGACTCAGCCTGAAAACCCTCAAACAGCAAATTGAGGGTCCAAGGAAATTCCTCTCTGGCTGCTTTGAACTCCGAGTGATCGTGGATTGTTTCCTTCAAGGGAGGGAAAGTGGAGCTGCTCTTTTAAGTTCCCTTTCAAAAAATCAACAACACAGGAGTTTCTCCCTACAGCTAATACAATGGGGGAGGGGGGTCAAGGAGCCCAGAGGGGAAGGGGTCGACCCAGTGGGGAGAGGTTGTCTAGATGGGAAAATAATAACAAATCACAGGAAAAGATTATACTTTGAGCCCCCCTTGTGGGGTGAGGGGGTGTTCCTGAAGGTGGGGAGGGGGCTGTTTTGAGGAAAGACTAAGTCAGAATTGAGGGAACCTGTTTGAGGTTTAACAGAAAGATCCACAGAAACTTTGGGAAGAAAAGAATCCCTCAATCTTGGCCTTTTTTGCCCAATTGGGGCCCTGAGGATGTGTTATTAATGGTAGAAGTGGAGCCACCTAGTGGTGGTGGTGGGAGGTGCACCATCAGCTGCACGGCAGGGAAGGAGCCCCCTGTGGGATGTGGCGGGAAGGAGAGTTAAAGTAGTGGCCAAAATTGTGGAAACCTTTTGGAAAAAGTGTACAGTAGAAATGCCACCTTTGGTTAAGTTTCCACCCATTTTTCTTCTAATTTCTTTATAACTGTAGCCTTGTTCACTTAATAATTCTATTTTACATCGCTTTCTGGGCGACCAGTCAACTCTTTGCACCATTACTTTAATTTTATTACATTTTTCAAGCTCACTAAATGAAAGAACACAAAAAAAACCAACCAACTTGATAGCGATCACATAACACACTGACAAATGTCCTCCTCTCAGCTTCAATGCATGACATCAATAACTGAATCCCACTGGGATCTGACTGGCTCATTGCCAAAACAAGATGACACCTGATTGGCTCTCTAAGCACTCGTGCTCATTGGCTACAATCAGATGAAGGAAAGCTACCTGATATCAACCTAAGCAAGTTGTGCTTCCTTTTTCTGGTTATTTGGCTATAACTTTTCATAGAACACAGTACAGATAATTGAACAAACTTTGTTGCATTACATTCTTGATTAAATTATCTTTCCATCGATATATAATTTTATGGTACTACTGCAAAAAACAAAGTGGTGTTATTAGCCATCAAACCTCAAAAATACACTTTTCCCAAAAGGTTTCCACAATTTTGGCCACTATTGTAATGGGGGGAAATTAAGGGAGCCCCTCACACTTGACTACAGTTTGGCTAATGGGGGTTTCACTGAAGAAACTCAAATGCCCTTGTTGCCACACGGTGGGCAATGAACAGGACACCCCCAAGTGCTTCTCCTGCCTGATCCACCCAGACACCAAACAGGGCTTCCCGCGTCATGGAGAGGGGCTGGAAGGGGAGGGGGAGGATTCCCTCCTGGGCAGTCAGAGGGCAGACCAGGAACCCAAAGGGGCCGAATGTGCACAAGAAATCCGGCCATAAAGGAGGAAAGTCCAGCCAGCATCCAGAGGCTCACCTTTCTTGAGCAGCATCTCCTTCCCGTAGGACAGGTGCTTCTCCAGACACTCAATGCAGATTTCCTCCAGGTAGAACTTCCTTCCCTGATTGTATTGTGGAACAGCGTCCCATTTCCTCTGGGTGATCTGGGCCTCGGGGACGGAAGCCACCCAGGTGAGTCTCTCCTTGTCGAAGGTGATGAAGGTCGTCCCATCGTAGCCATACTGATCAAACCCTCCTTTGCTCCCATCAGCCTGGAGCTCACAGCCACACATCCTCTGCCACGTGTGAAGGCCTGAAATAGGAACAAGATGATGGTTTCGGGAGTCCTCAAGATAGACACAGACCCCCTTCCCTGCAGGGACTTTGGCACAGGCACTGACAGCCCCATTTCCTCCCTAGCAATCAAAGGAAAGAAAGCCCCCATCGCTAACCCCCCTTCTCCCCTCCCTCGACCTGCCTCCCTCCATTTCACCCCCCCAGGATGGAGCCCCTGAACCTCCCCAGGAAAAGGGAAGCTGGAAAAGCCAGCGGAGGATCCCGAGGGAGACCGAGAAAAGAAGGAGTCGCAGAAGAAACGGAGGGACGGAGCCTCCTCCATCTTTCCTTCTGCCGTTCCTCTGTTGGGGAGACTCTTGG
This sequence comes from Azemiops feae, assembly GCA_023970755.1. Lineage (NCBI taxonomy): Eukaryota > Metazoa > Chordata > Lepidosauria > Squamata > Viperidae > Azemiops > Azemiops feae. The sequence goes on along the minus strand of JALGBA010001328.1, from coordinate 96,339 downwards.
GGGGAAAGGAAGGGATCCCAGAGAGGGAACATTTGCATGAATCTGAATCTGCAGCTGCAAAGAGAGAATCTGAGAATCACGTGGCCTCAAAGAGGATCTGGTCGATCTGCAAAACAGCTTGCAAGGATCCCTGTTACCATAAATCTTGGTCTGCTTTCACCAATATCACCAAATCACAGGGCTGGTTCCCACTTTAGATTAACCAGAAACAAACCATGGCTCTGTGCTATGTGGGAATGAAGACTTGAAGGGCCACAAAGGAATATTTGCCTTAGCAACAGCAGCAAGTGGCCCAATCTGATCTGCAAACTCAAATTGTTATTGACCTTTGAAATGAATTTGATGTTTACCGTCTCTGCAAGGCCCTGGAGAAGATGTTTCAACTTCAAGTGACTAAATTCTGGGATTTAAAAGGAAACTGAATGTTTGAAAAAACCAAAAGGAAATGTTGAAATGTTTCTACTTCTGGTTGGGCTTGAGAGTGAGGAAGGATGCCAGAAACTCTCAAATCTGAGGGAAAACCACTTGTAAGTACAGTTGAACCAAACTGACCAGTCCTTTCCGTCCCTTTCCACACCCATGAGTGACGGGGTGAGGGGATCCTTTCTCTGCAGCTTCTGCTCAGCCTGAGACCTTCCCTTTGGAGGGAGAGGAAGATCCTCCTGAGCTGAGTCTGATCCTGCCCTCCAGAGGAGATTCCCTGATCTGCCCAGGGGGAAATAAAGGTTCTGGATTTCTGCCCAAGAAGCGTCTCCTGCCATTCACAGGAAGGCACTGAAAATCTGGCTGCAGTTTTCAACTTCTGAGAACAAGATCTGTCTTATTTCAGAAGCATCAAAAGCTAAGACAGAAACTGTCTTATTTCAGTTGAAGATGAAATCTGTTTGTGTTCATTGCAAGTTTGCCACAGAATTTAATATTTGTGCTGCAAAAAGAAAGCACAGGAATCACACTGAAAAGGCAAGTTTTTATTATTAGTGTAAGAAGGCTGTTAATGCATCTCTACAGGTCTACGCAGGAAACAATTCTGCCCCATCTCTGAGCCTGGATGTTCAGGGGTTCCCCGAGGCCTGAAAAATAGTTCAACGGTTCCTCCAGGGTCAAAAGGTTAAGAAAGGCTGCTTTAGGGAGGCTAAAATATATTTATATTTATATTTGTAACTGCTGTGAAGAATATCAGAAGCCACTTCTTTATGTCTTTTTTCTTTATTTTCTTCAACTTGTTTTCTTTTCTTGTAGTTTTTGATTTTTCTTTGATTTCTTTCTTTTATCTTCTTTATGTTACTTTCTATTAGTTTTTATCTTTTGTTGAAAAGGTTCAATACAAATTATATAAAAAAATTCAAAGGCGAACAGGATATCAGAGATCATTAAAATAGTACTGAAAACACAGAGGCTAATGTCACAAAGCCTTGGCGTAAATCAAGGGTGTGACCACATCTGGAATATTGTGTGCAGTTCTGGTCACCAGACCTGAAAAAGGGCAAGAGGGAGCTGGGGAAGGTCCAGAGGAGGCGACCCAGAGGATGGGAGGGTTGAAGCAGCCTCCCTTTGAGGAAAGGTTGGGACATTTGGGGCTGTTTAGCCTGGAAAGGAGGCTCCCCCCCACTCTGGCCGCTCTCCTTCCTCCTTCCTCCACCAGGGGGAGCCCTCTGGGTCCAGCTCTGCTCCCCTGAGAGGCCAGCACCCGGCCTGGAAGGATCTGGGGGGGATCCTTGGGGATCAGGGGCAGAACAGGCAGATCTCTGGGGTGTCTGCCGGGGGGGGATGGGCAAGGAAAGGGCAGAAGAAGGGGGGCTGCACCTCCTTGGGATGAAAGGAGGGAAAATGGCTGATGTTTGTGGAGAAAGTTTATCTCAGCCCAAAGCAGCCTCTGGTGACACAGATATTTGCTCGCAATCTCTCCCCTAAATCAGGTTCCTTGAAGGTGAATCTTGTGCCCCAAAGATGGCAGAAGGGGGGGCTGCTGAAGAAGGCCTCCCCCCTCCAGGGCAGCCCCACCAAGAGGGCAGCGCAGGAGTCCAGCCTGAGGGACCAAGGATGGGAAGCCATCAGCGCTCTGAGCGACTCAGGAAGGGCCCCAAATGGGGGTTTCTTTCTTTTCTGTCCTTTTCCCCCTCAAGATTGGGAGGATGCTGGAAGAGGCCCTGTGCCCCCCCACAAGAGCCCCCCCCCGCACCCCATTTGGCCTCCTGGCCTCTCTTTCCACCTGGAGGATGAGAAGAAGTTCCTGCCATTTTGGGCCCCTCATCCCTCCGAAAAGAGGTGAAAGAGGGATCTAGTCAGCCTAGATGGATCTGCAGTTGATCCCTCATTTCTCTGGGGTGGAAACAGACAGAAAAACAGGGACCTGCTTCCCCCAGGATCTCCTTAGGATCCACCTGCTTCTTTTCCGGGAGGGGAGAGACCTGGGATCCCCTCCCTCCCCCACAACAGGGGGTCCACCAAGGCCAGGACCCTCCGACTTTCATGGGGGGAGGGGAGATTTCGGTCTCTTTTAACTCAGTTTATATCCATATCCACATCCTATCGATATACAGAGAGATAGAGGGATAACTTTAAAAAAACTGCAATTGGCAGAAAACATCAGCTATGGAGGCAACGACAAGCTTATACTGATTTTTTAAAAAAGAATAAACATATTAAAAAAGTTTTTTTAAAATGTAGGGAAGCAGCCTTTCCCTTTGAAGGAACCCCTCTTTCTCCCCCTCTGGTTCCTGGGGAGGGGATTATGGGGCAGGAGGAGCCACCCGACCCATCACTCACCTTCGCTCTGATTGTAGCGAAGCCTCAGAATCTCCAGGCCTGCTCTGAACGTCTCCTCAGTGCCACGTGATATCCAGGTCTCTCTGTCCCAGTACTGGGGGTCCTCTTTCTCCACCTTCTCCATCCAGGAGACTCGAGGCTGCATCCTCCGGCTGTTGCTGTCGTAGTGAACAAAGGCCTGACCGTCCACGTACCCCACACCAACAAAGTGGGGCTGCCCCTGACTGGGCTCTGAGATGGAGGAGTAGAAATACTTCATGGAGTGCGAGGAGGCACCTGGAAGGGACCCAGAGGGGCAGAGTTAGGGGGCTCCAGTCAAGGACCCTCATCCTATGGAGGCTCCAATCTGAGACTCTGGGGGGAAAGAAGGAAGGAGAAGAAGGAGGAGGAGGAGGAGGAGGAGGAGAAGAAGAAGAAGAAGAAGAAGAAGAAGAAGAAGGAGAAGGAGAAGGAGAAGGAGAAGGAGAAGAAGAAGAAGAAGAAGAAGAAGAAGAAGAAGAAGAAGAAGAAGAAGAAGAAGAAGAAGAAGAAGAAGAAGAAGAAGAAGAAGAAGAAGAGAGCTGGGGGGGAGGAGAAAGGGGGAAAGGAAGGGGGAGAGGATGGAAGGGGAGGCAGGAGATGGAAGGAGGGAGCGACTGAGAGGGAAAGAAGCAGCTTCTGGAAGGCTTGAAGGGTTGGAGGGCAGGGAAGTTGGGGTGAGAGAGGAGGGGAAGGTCGGGTCCCCCAAACTTTACCTGCCCCAATTGCACACTCCCCCCTTCCAGCAAGGCCTTCCACAAAGCTTGGGAGGGGGTTGATCGTGACTACCCAACTCTTCACATGATCAGTGACTCTCAACATAAAGGCCTAAATTAGAGTTTCTCAGACTCAGCCACTTGGACTTCAACTCCCAGAATTCCCCTCACCCGGAAGAAACCCATGGGGCCTCTCCCCCCTGGCCCCACCCCCTGCCCCCACTGAGGCTGCTTGGGAGTTCCTGCTGCCAACTCCCCTATTGGGTAGGGTGGGGGGGCTCTGCTGGGGTCCTCTCCCCAAACTCAGCCTCTGGGTGGAGGGTCCCGTCACCTTTGAAGCCCCTCTGGGGAATCCAAGATAAACATACAACATTATTTCAGTTTCCATCATGCAAACTCCCGACCGAGGAGCATCAAGGTTTCTTCAGCCCTTCCTTGGATTGGAGGACAGACTAAATTCACAAGACATAAACTATGCTAAACTTGACTAACAATGACAAAAAAAATGACATTAAGTCACTGTTTAGTTTTCATTGTCAAAATACAAACACGAAAGAGACACTGAGGCTGCCCCAGGAACAGAAAAACAGCAGCTTGTAAGTGGATTAAAAGAATAAAAATAAAATAAAATGAATAAAATGCTCCTGGGAAATCGATTAATCTGGAAAATCCCCAAGGCCCCTTCTTGGTCTCCATTCTGAAAGCTCTTCAGGTCAGAAATTCTTCCGGGGCACCAAAGATTTTAAAGATCATTTTCAGGATCCTTCACGGGACTTAATTGGGCAGAACCTGGGTCTGCATGGGAAAGGGCAGGACCTCCAAAGCCCCCCCAGAGAAATAAATGCAGGCAGTCCTCGACTTACGACCATAATCGAGCCCACATATTTGTTCCTAAGTGAGACATTTATTAAGTGAGTTTTGCTCCATTTTAGGAATTTTCTTGCCACAGTTGTTAAGTGAATCGTTGCAGTTGTTAAATTAATAACCCCGTTGTTAAGTGAAGCTGGCTTCTCCACTGACTTTGCTTGTCAGAAGGTCGCAAAACGGGATCACTGCAACCGTCATAAATATGAACCAGTGGCCAAGCATCCAAATCCTGGTCACGTGACCATGAAGATACTAAAATGGCCGTGTTTAAAACGGTGATAAGTCACTTTTTTCAATGATGTTGTAACTTTGAACCGTCACTAAATGAACTGCTGTAAGTCAAGGACTACCTGTAGTCCCACTGCCCAGTCCCTCCAGTATGGTCTTCCAGCCCTTCCCAGTCTCCCAAGGCAAAGGCCTCGGCCTCCTTCTGCCTGCTCCTCCCCACAATCCCGGCGGCTTCTCAGAGCTTTTCGGGAGAGGGATCCCCAGATCCACTTCCTGCTCTGGGGAGATTTTAAACAGATCAGAGCTTTTCTCCGACAGAAGGAGGGGGGATCGGACCCTCCGTGATCCAGAACCCGCTTCTTCCCCTCGTGGGGCTGAGCAGTGAGGGAGTCTGAAGTCTGCCTGAGAGGAGAAACGTGTGAATGTAACGCAGGTTGGGCATCCTCACAATCACGAATCCTCCTCAGGTCAGGAAGGGCCGGTCAGTTTGGGCCTGTCTGTGTCCAAGCAAGCCCTTCATTTCAGGCTCTCCATCCAGAGGGGCTTCTCTCCTCCTGCCTCCAGCCCAGACTGTCTAATCCTTCAGATCCTGACAGGTTTGGAAATGCCTTTTGAAAAGCTGCTGCCTTGATAGTTTCTCTGAGGAACAACTGGGGACACCCCAAGACCTCCTATCTGATTACTAAGGAATAAGAGTAAACTTTAAATATTTCTGATTCTGCAAACTCTCCTGTGCTGGGGGCTCCTGAAATGGAAGGAGGAGGATTTTTGGGTCCTCCCAGCACCAGAAGCCACAAAGAGCCACCCAGCCCCACCAAAGGCAGGAAAGAGGAACCAGGCGGAGGGGTTGTGCGAAGGCAGCCAGGAAGTTTGTGAAATGACCTGGTCCCGTATAAACGCCGCTTTCCGACAACCTCCACTTTGGGGGAGGGAAAGAACTGCGCTCGGGGACGCCCAAGTAGACTTGACTGACCTCTGGAGGGGCCTCCCTTGTCCTGTTCCTAGAGGGGCTCTCCTGGGAGGGGGGGAGGTTGGCGAGGCAACAAAGTCCCATCCACGCTTTGGGGTCCCTTCTGAGAGAGGCCAGAGGGGGAGCGGACTAGAAAGAGGACCGAATCGGGATTCTCTTCCTGGGAATAATCTTGGGGGGGGATGAGAGATTTCCTGAATGGATCCCCACCGGGAGATAAAGGGACTCACTGAGGCAGCTCTCCCACAGGGCGACCCCCACCAACACCAGGAGCGACAGAGAGCGCAGCGCCATCCTGGCCGCGATCCTCAACCTGCGATCCACTCTCAAGAAGTCGCAGGCAGAGAAAGACGCGCTCCGGGTCATCAATAACGCAACAACCCAGAGCAAAAGCGGATGACTGGTCAATCCCAACCAGTAGAAAAAAGCTATGCCCGTGTCGTCATTGTTGCTGGGCAGACGTCAAGGCGAGAGGAGGGGAATGGAAAGAGAAAGTCCCGTCAGGAAATCCCCTTCCAGGCATTCCGCCTCTTGGGGGGAGGGGCAGAAATGGGGAGGGGGGGCTGGGAAAAGCGGGAGGGTTATCTGGGCCTGGGGGGAGGCGCGCAGGCTAGGGGGAGGGGAGACCCCGCAGAGCCCCTGGCAGTGGAGGGGGATCAGGTGGAGCTGCCAAAAAAGCCAGTGCAGTCTTGGGCTGCATCAACCGAGGGGCAACATCAAGAGAACACGAGAAATGATAATGTCGGTTTATCCTGCACTAGTGAGGCCACCCTTGGAATGCCGGGTCCACTTCTGGTCTCCACGATTCCAAAAAGATGCTGGGACCCCAGAAAGACTCAGAGAGGAGCAACAAAGGTGATAAAGGAAGGTTAAACGGTATGAGGAACCATTGAGAGAGCGAGGTATGCCCAGCCTATAGCACAGAAGAATTTGGGGGGGGGGATGTTCATGGTAACTGTCTGTCTTTACTTGAGGGGCTGTCACAGAGAAGAGGGGATTGACTTCTTCTCCAAAGCCCCAGAGGGCAGGAGAAGAAATAAGGGCTGGAGGCTTGTTAAAGAGGGACCCAACCTAGAAGGAGAAATTTTCTAACAGTGAGGACAATTAATCAGTGGAATAACTTACATCCTGGAATTGTGAGTGCTCCATCACTGGAAGTTTTCAAAAACAGACTGGAGAACTGTTAGACTGGGATGGTATTAAATTTCCTGCCTGGATCTGAGGGTTGGACTAGAAGACCTCTGAGGTCCTCTCTAGTCCTATGATTCTGTGTTTAGGTCATTACGTCCCAAATGATCTTCGCTCTGGAGAAAAACGATCAAAGGCTCTCCTGGCATCTTCCAGGGAAAGATATGTCTTTCTAGGGGAAAATGTCAGAGGTATTTTCTTCTCTGGGGAAACCGTGAATCTTTAGGAAGCTTCAAAGTCTTTGGTTTCCCCCACAATAAACTAAGATGGCTGCTCTCTCCCTTGGCGCTTCTTCTGGGGAATCCTTGGACTAAAAGAATAAATCCTGGTTTCTTATTAGGATTGAACAAATTCAGTTGATTTCACATTTCCTATAAAGAACAAAGTATGAGAAACATTCAACGGTCTTTTCAGGGCTTTAATCATCTGCTTTCTTCTGCAGTCACCTTTCCTCTGAGCATGTACAGAGTGGAAATAAGGCCCCGTCTGTGGGGAAGAGGAGGGGATAGCTTGATTGCTCAGGGATATAAAATGTAGAACATAAAAGAATATAAATCTTTGAAAATCTTTCAGATCCGGAGAGTCTCAGCAAGGCGGGAGGAAAGAATTTCCGGAAACACGGATGAGCTGGAGATTGGCGGCCCCTGCTGGTTTGCGGCTTTGCAGTTTCTCCTCTCCATTAGCAAAGGGGGGAAGCAACAGGAATCCCGTCAGAAGAAAAGTCTCAAATCCTGTTTAAGTGCCAAACCAGCCAGAAGTTAATCAAACTATGTAATATCAAGCCAGCAACAGAACTGATTAAATTACTTCCCAGACTGTCTAAGCTCCCCTTTACCTTTTCGGCTTCCTTGCGAGACTGACAAACTACAGACCTGCAGCAGGAAACTCCTGACGATGATTAGGAAGGTTTCCCTATCTTGTACTAAGTACAACAAATGTACCAAAAATGATCAATGTAATTGATGACGTGTAACACTAATCTTGTGAAAGAAGTGACATAGACTGATTGTGAATAACAAAAAAACTTTCTGTATGAATCTCTGAGCCGTCTTTCACTCGGGGCGCTTGATCTGAACCTCTCTCCCAAATGTGAGGGTCTCTGTTTCTGCAGAAATAAACAGCTACCGTGACTTATTGGCTACTTGTTCAGGAAAAACAGAACCCAACTGAGGGTCTGGATCTTTTGCCTCCCTTTCCCAGTTCTGGTTCTGTATTTCTGCTGATGAAGAAGGCCGAGCCATTACAGGGACTTTACAATTGCTGGTGAATCTCTTGGAAATTGGCCGTCTGCAGGATGAGCCTCACCTTCAGATCCTCTCTTTTCGTTCTGGGTTCACAGCAGGCTTAATCTTGTCTGCTTTCAAGAAACTGGTTAATTTATGATGCAGCATCTTGTGCAAATAAGATTCACACACAATACACCCAGAAGGAAAAATTCACCCAGGTTGCAGGTACCCCAATGTGAGAAGGTTATAGAAAGGCACTCCTGGGTTCATGACTGACACAGTTACATCCACCGTATGAATTTATCCTTTGTGGGTCTGGAGAATCCCTGGCAAATGAGATGCTGGGCTGCTTCCTGAGCCAGGATTTTGGAAAGGAGCCAAACCCAAGACAGGCCGAAGCAGCTCAGGACAGCCTTTGCCTGTGGGAATCGGAGGAAGGAGAGGCAGCTGCCTTGGCCAAGCATTATGGGGCCTCTTTCTCCAGGCGCAGCCCTAACAGGCCTCATCTGGGGAGGCCCCTGATCTACCCAGACACCTCACAGCCTGTCCAGACTGCTTCTTTAGGGATGCCCAGAGTTTATAGCCAAATGTATATAGCCATCCTGGGTGCACTACTGTAATGCACTCTACATGGGGCTGCCCTTGAAGAGCATCTGGAAGGTTTCAGCGGGTACAAAATGTGGTGATGTGGGCAATTTTATGTACCACAAGAAGGGCAGACCTCACACCTCTGCTCTCCAAGCTGCAGTGATTGCCAGTTTGCTTCGGAGTCCAATTCAAGGGGCCGCTTTTGACTTTTGAAGCCCTTCGTGGAATGAGACCCCCCTCTTCCGATTACATCCATCCACCCCGTCAGCAATAGCAGAAGAGGTATGTTGTGGGTTTGGGCTGTTAAGGAGTCACATAGACAGCTAGTCCTCAACGTACAACAATTGAGCCCAAAATTTATGTTGCTAAGTGAGGAATTTGTGAAGTGAGTTTTCCCCTATTTCATGACTTTTCTTGCCATATTTGTTAAGTGAATCACTGCAGTGGTTACATTTTTTAACACGGTTGTTAAGTGAACGTGGTTTCCTCATGGACTTTGCTTGTCAGAAGATTGCAAAAGGGGATCACATGACCCAGGGACACTGCAACTGTCATAAATGTGAGTCAGTTGTCAAGCATCCGAATATAAATCACGTCACCATTGGGATGCTGCAATGGTCATAAGTATGAAAAAAGGTAAAAGTCACTTTTTTCAGTGCCCTTGTAACTTCAAATAGTCACTAAGTGAACTGTTGTTAATCGAGGACTCCCTGTAGACCCAGGAGATTGGACTTTTCTGCTGAGATCACCATCCTTGATCTCCTTCCAGAAGTCTCTTAAAATATGGTTGTGGGAATAAGCTCGGGGATCTCAAGGAACGGCCGAACTAGCAACGGGGCTGCATTGCTTAAAGTATCGGATCCTTTCTTCTAGGTTTTTATAAGAAAATGACTTGTTTAAAAATGCACATTTTTAAAATATTAAAATAAGATTCATGTTTTAATACAGAAGAGTCTCAAAAAGAATATAAAAATTAAACCCAAGATATTTCTTTTAGGCTGAATGGACAAAGAACTTGAAAAAAAGGAACTTTGTTGTTATCCGTGTTGACAGCAGTGAGAATGGCCAGATTAAGTGCTTTAATTTAAAAAAAAATACATCCAACTTCGTTTCTACTTGGAAACTGCTTCTGGATTTTGTGGTTGAGACAGAAAAAAATGAAACTTTCTCTTTGGGTTTTTTTTTATTTCTTGTTATAAAAATAGCCATGCATGTTAAGTTTGCAAAAGTAAAAAGTTGAGGCGGTAGTGTTATTTTTATTCAACTGTGTTGAAAGAAATACACAATTTTATTACTTGGGAGGCGATTAACAAAGAACTAGCATTGCTTTGATAGCCAGGAAGGATATTGTCTCCAGCCCCATATTTATCTGCTGCCACCTTCCTTCCACTTTCCAAAGATCACTGCTGATTAATAAGGGGTGTAGTTGATTTTAAGGTTACATTTTTCTTTTTTCTGAATTTTCATTTTGGAGGCAACGTAAATAGAGAACAATGGGAACAGGACAGGACTCAACATGCCGGATGGCTTTCTCCTTCCTCAAGCCAACAAGCTGCAGAAGCTGCACAATGCTTTCACAAACCGCTGAAAACAGGCTGCAAATGCATGTGCGACTTTCGGACACTCCTGGAGGCATTGAGAGACTGGCAGTTTGCCAACTTCAGATGGGGGAGGAAAAAACATCTGCCACATTGAGTTGGATCCCATTGGCAGTCAGCCAACCGCCATTTTAGGTAGACTGTAGCAGCCTTCCGCCATTTTAGGGACTGCAGGCAGCCCCTTTTGTTATTCTGCATCGTCTGTTAAGAGATTCTTTATTCAGGTACTGCTGTTGCCTCCCAACTCAGACACCCCGACTTTGGCCTGGAGCTGGTAAGAACATGAGTCCTGAATTTGAGAGACGCTTTTCCCTTTGCAAAGGGGCTTCTTTGCCCACCCGAAAATAGGAAACACCCAGTAATTCAGGCAAAGCAAAAAGCCTCCATTAAGGGCTGTGGGTATGAAGGAGCAATCTACCCTGAAAGTTGCTACCACCTCTGCTGTTTCTGTCTTGTCTCTTCAAGGCCTCTCCCCGAAGACAGCGCAGCAAAGTTGCCTGGAATAGCTGTGCTGTGAAACAACTGAGGGTGTGGGGAAAGATGGTTCGTATTTTTGTGTGGAAGTAAAGCAGTTAGAAAGGGAGGTTTTTCTCTAACGACCCTCACAAGGAGGAATACAGGTGGGAGTAGCTGTGGAAAAGCGTGAGGACTCTGTGTGTGTGTGTGTGTGTTGTCAAGAAAACTGTGTTGTTGTTAGCTCTTACAGAATAACTGAGTTGGAAGGGGCTTTGGAGGTCTTCTAGACCAGGGGTCCCCAACCCCCGGTCTGTGGACTGGCACTGGGCCGTGGCATGCCAGAAACCGGGCTGCACAAAAAAGCGAAACCCCATCCGGGGAATGCAGGCAGCACACAAAACAACACTTTCTCCGGTCCGTGGAAAAACCTCTCCCCACAGAACCGGTTCCTGGTGCCCAAAAGGTTGGGGGCCGCTGTTCTAGACAGCCCCCTGCTCGGGCAGGAAACCCGACACCATTTCTTCGGTGTCTTGAGTCCACCAAACTGGGTATATAGTTAAAAGAACCTGTGATGGGCCCAGATCTTTTTATCAGTTACAGAAACAAATACATTCCGTTGGTTTATTATGTGATATGTCAAAAAGCAAGAGATCAAAGAATGAAAGAGATGGATTAAATGCGAAGCTTGAGCAATAGAAAACAACGATTCTAGCTGGCACTCTACAAGTAGCAAACTCACGTCCTATAAACTCCCTCTTCCAGATAAATTTTTATCTTGCTTAACACTTGCAAGTGTATCCAAGGTCTTCCAGATGGCACTTTCTGTTGTATAGTTGCTGAGAAAGCAAGTTCTCCCATACCAAAAGAAAAAGATTTGGCCAAGGAGAAAAAAACACGCTTCCTTAAAGTTAAAAAAAGAGAACCAGCCTCCCTTCTTAAAAGTGCAAAGATCACCTTTTCAAAGGCTAACAATAAAGCCTACAATCCCAGCCAGCTCTGGCAGTGCTTAATTTTAGTCCTATAGTATTAATTTTCAGGTCGCAGAGTTAGCAATGTCCACAGGAATGTCAACCAAAGTGAAGCCTTGCCTTCGAAGTGTGTGTGTGTTTTTTAAAGAAGAGCATACAAAAGAGTTGTTTAGTTGGTCCAAGGTCCGGCTCAAGGTCATGAGCTAAACCCCGTTTCCAGCAGAGAGAAGGAAGCCATCCCAGTCTCTTATAGAAGCTGCAGCCAACTGTCACTCATCGGAAGGTTTACTCTGTTGCTAGGCAATGACCAATAGGACCCCTGTTCTGCCCTCCTTTTGACTGGCAACTTTTAGTTTCACTTGAGACCCGGCTGTTTGCGATATCCTCTCTCTCCCTGGGGGCATCTGCCATGAGACTGGATGGGGGGGGGGACACCCTCCCCTCCTTGAAATAAGGGCATCTTCTCAGGCCTCGGAAGCTGCCCCTACATTTTGGAAGACCCTCCAGCAGATCCCCTTCCTCCTCTCAGCCTCCCAGAAGGCCATCAAAACCTGGCTCTGTGACCAGGCACTGAGTTCCAGGTGAGATGAACTTCTGACTATCCTTGGTGCTCATTTTCTTTTGTGTCTTCTATTTAGTGTCTCCTGTTCTTCTACTGATGTTTTTATTGTGTCGGCCCAGACCGCTTGTGTGAGCTGGCCAGTCATAGGGGTCTAATAAATAAACACATTTCTAAAACTTTCGAATGAGTAGAAGACGCTCATTTTGACGTCTCACAGAATGCTTTAAAGCAGACGTGTCAATCTTTTCGCTGGTCTGGGCAGCATTGAGTGAAAAGGAATTGTCTTGGGTCCCGTATAAAATATATCATATAGTTAATGTATATAACAAACTTCCCTTTAAATATATTTTTATTATAAAACTGTTGTGGGGTCACATTACTAGCTGTCCAGGGCTGGATGTAGTCTCTGATCCGCGGGTTGGCACACCTGAAGTCCACTTTTTAGGCTCTTAACGATGGCAGCTCTTGAAGGCATCTGGGAAGCCCAGAGGGAATTGGGGGGAAAGTCCCAATGCTTTCCACTCCTCCTCGTCCAAAAACCATCCACTATAATATGGGAGACCTCTTTCCCATCAATCAAGGCTCTCCCCACTCTTGGGCCAGGGCATCCTACTGGGCCCCTGAAGAGCCCAGAGAGGACCTCTCAGAGGCAGGAGAAGCTGCCCTCCTGCAAGGGGACCAGGAGGGCTCCGGCCGGTCACCGAACTCCTGTCTCCCAAAGGGCCCCTGGATGAGGCTCAGAGACCAGCCACTCGGCCCTCAGCCTGAGGCAAAGGTGGATCTGAGGGAAAAGCCGCCTCTGTTGCTGCCCCCACCAAGCCAAGACCAAGCGGCCATTTTACGGAAGATCAGCTGGTGATGTTGGAGAAACATTCAGACACAGGAGCAAAATGGCTGCCTCCTCCCCAAGGAGCACACATGCGCCCCCCACCCCCCAGTTCTTGCTCCTTCCAGGTTTTGCCTTGGTTCCTCCCCTTCCTATCAGTAAAAGCGAAATTGGTCTTTCTGAGCAACAAGGAGAGTAAAATCCCTCCTATTTCCAATCTCTTCAAACAGGCAGCAACTCAGGTGAGAAGAAAACAAAAGCGTTTATTTTCAGCAAACAATTTTGGCAAACTTACAATATATGTGCAATTGTTAAGGAGCCAGCAGCCCGGCTGTGCAATCGATCTCATCTTCCATTTTTCTAAAGCATGAAAATCCATAAATGGCAATCTGGGAAAATTCAGTGTTTGAATGCTACACTTGGTATATTAATTATTGGTCAAATATATGGTGAAATTAGTGGAATTTGTAAGTTAAATATTGAAATACATTAACTACTTTAAGGGCAGAAATCTAAGAAGGCACACTTTTTTTACAGAAATAATTTTGTTGAAAATTCTTTTACACATGATACATACTATCTATTATATGACTTTAGTATACAAATAAAAAATAAGAGGCAGAAAAAACCCTCCCCTTTCAATCCAGGCAAGTATGAGGAAGATTAACAATTGATCAGCCTCCCTTAAAGTAAAACCAGCAACTCTTCTTCCTGTCCCTCATCCCATTCGCTCTGAACCCGGCTTAATTCAGAAGCAGGCCGATCCCCTCTTCTCTCCTCCCTCCTCATGCTGGGAGTGTCCACTCGGGCTGCAAAGAGAAGGGAAAAAGCAGGCAGGGTCAGTCTGGGAGGGAGCCCAGAGGAGGAATCCCACCGTCCAGGCTGGGGGATCAGCAAAGATCAGCCCAGGGAAGGAGCAGAAGCAGCAGCCTCAAGGGAGGGATCAGCCAGGTGGGATTTACAAGAGGGGAGGGTCAGCTCTCCCCTCCCTTCCTTCCTCTCCCCCCCCAATTCAGCCTCCATGGGGGCCACTCACCTGGGAGGGGGCTGCTAAATGGCCTGGTTGCTCCCTGCATTGGAGAGAAAGACACAGAGTGAGTCTCTGCCTTGTCTGGGTCTTCTCTCTTCACCATTAAACCTCTCGGCTTCATGAATCTCTAAGAGGATATCAGGCGATCCATCATGTCTGTCTGTCTGTCTGTCTATCATGTATCTATCTATCTAATATTAAACTTCTATGCCACCATCTTGTCAAGATGACTCTAGACAGCTTACAATAAAATTCAATAAAGTGTCACGTAGAACACTTAAAACAATAAATAAAAACCAGATTCCCCCACCAGATCACATTGCCGTTGCTCCGACAAGAAGATCATATCCGGTGTGTGACCTCTGACCTGAGCCAGGACCAAGACGGTCTGGGAGAGGCTCATGGCAGCCATGAACTCCTGGGCCCATTCTGAGGCCAAACCCGGGGAGGGCAGATTGAAGTCTTCCAGGACCAGAAGCCTGGGGAACTCCCTGCCAACACTAAGATGGCCCCCTGCGGCTCAGGTGGGGTGGGGGTGGGAGGTGGCCACGCAGCAGGGAGGCTGGTACAGCAGCCACAAGCCCAACTGATCCTGTGAGCCCAGATTCAGAAACAGGGAGTCACAACCAGAAACGTGGGGATCAAGGCCCCCGAGTGCCCAAAGGGATTCTCGGAGGACCACTGCCACTTCACCTGCCCTGCCCTGGGGTGTCAGTTGGGGCCAAACCCTAAACCCAGCTGGGCACGTCTCTGAGAGGGGACCCCCCTCTTCTAGAGTCAGCCAGGTCTCAGCTATGCCACCAGAAGAGTCTCTAGCCACTGGGGATCACGGCATCACCGGTGGTTTCCCTGTTTCAGAGAATTGAGGGCTCCTTCCTCCAAAGGGGGCCAGGCTCCACCTGCAGACTCTGGGCTGCCTCCCCTGCCTGAATCCAACAGGGAGAGTTTCCCTTCTCTGCCTCAGGAACAAAGCAATGCAAGGAAAGTGGATTTTGTGATCCACCCAGCCGGCTTTCATGCCTAAGGTGGGACTAGAACTCACCGTCTCCCAGTTAGTCTCACTTGGTGCCATCACCACTTAATGAAACTGACCCTGTTTTAATTATTTCAGCAGAACCAGACGCAGAGGGAACACAGGGAGGATGAGTTAATGGGGGGAGGAGGAGGGGGCTTTTAAAAACTGGGGGCCTCTCCCTCTTTCCCTCTCCCCACCCGCCCAAAGTCTGGCAAAGGGACAGAATGGCTCAAGCAGCAGCAGCAGCTCCCTCCGACTTACCCTGGCTGGAACTGTTGGATCCTTCCTCACTTGCTGGAAAAGAAAGAAAGAAAAAGAGAGTGAGGAAGTCACTCTGTTGGCTTATAGATGGAGAAACTCAGCTCTTTCTGACTCCAGTTCCCTCCCTCTCTCGCACACACACAATCAAAGACAAACAACTACCTGGAGAGAGTTTGAACCAGACTGCTTGGGCTAAAAGGCACAGGAAAGAATTCCTAAAATTTATATGTGTATCAAGACAGAGCAATAGTTTGGCAATTCTTGAGCCCGAGGGCAGAGCTGACCTAAAAAGATACACGTGGCTCCAAAGTCTCTTTTTCTAACCAGTTCGTACTCAGAGAGCCTTGTGATGGGAGACCAAGAGGAGATCCAGCTGGCACCCCCCAAAGCTCCTTTTCTCTCAAAATGCCCCCTTTTGACCCCTAATTTTATGGAGCTTCTGACCCTCATTTCACCAAACCTTTCCTTTCCGCCCATTTGGGAAACAGAGCAGCTTCTCAGTCAGAGGGACCTTCCACCAGCTCAGTCATCTCTTCTTCTTGTGGGTTCCTTCTCCCAGATGTTTCTCCTTGTGGAACCCACTTCCAAGAACAGCCAGGCTGTGATGAAAAGGGGGCCCATCTTCCCCAGACTGGTTCTTCGAAGGCAGAGAGCATGCACATGCATGCACACATAAACACACACAAACACACACACATCAACTGACGGTGCCTCTGGTCTCTGCTCTAAGTTGGAGATTATAGGTAAAGACAACAAGTCACTCATTTGCTGCTTTTTTGTAGTCATCTTGACGTCTCTCTGCAAAGACAAAAATCAGTGAAAGCTCAAAAGAATCCACCAGAGACCATCCAATCTCTCCCTCTCTGGGAGGAATACCTTCAGGAGATATTTTGCAGTCATTTTGCCTCATTAATAAAGACAGAAAGATTTTCAAAAACCAAATGTATCTCCTGATTTGCCCCAAGAGAGACCTGCTGCCTCCCAGATGGATGGAGGGGAATTGGGGGAAGCAGCAGCAGTAACTGGGAGGGGAGGAAGATTTTCATGGAAATCCTTCTCTGCTGCTCTTTGACCAAAGACTTTGAAAGGGACGGAGCTGGGATGCCTCTTCCCAACACAGAAGAAGGCAGGACTGTCCCAACCTCAGACTCAGCCAAGTCAAGACTGGAGTCCCAGCAAGAGGCCGAGATCTCAGATGCTCCCCAAGAGGGCTGGGAAAACAGGACAGGAGGAAGCCCGGAAGAAGCTCCCCAAAGAGAGAGACTTGGGAGGAACCTCCCCATCTTCCATCACCCAGAAAAGGATACTTACTGAAAAACCAGATCCCAACAATCACACACAGCAGGACAAGACCAGCCCCAACGCAGCTGATGATAATCCACATGTTGGATTTTGGTTCTGAATTGGGAGAAAAAGCAGATAATTGAAGGAGAACCTCAATCATCCCAATTGGGGGAGAGACCTAAAATAGCGAAAGCTGGAAATTCCCAAAATTAAAAACTTCTATGGGTTCCTCTTCATGTCCCTCCTTGCTAACCACCGTTAGAGGACGTGTCCTCCTGATGCTGCCTCCTTCTCTCCCCAGCCCAGCATGAAGGCAGCGGAATTCATCTTTAGCTTTTCGACTCAAAAGCAGCCCTTTGGCATCTTGTGACCCTCAGCAGCTTACAAAACAAAAACTTCACCAACACAACATTGGTGAACAATACAATAGCTTTTCTTAAACAACAGTATTTCTTCTGTTTAGAGGCTGCCCCAGTTTGTCATAATTTGGGCAGCTCTGTATGTTATGTTTTTTCTTCAGTTTGAGTGTTTGCGTTTTATTATTTAAAGTAAAAGAGTTCATATCATCTAGCCTTTTTTTAAGTATACACTTTCATTTCTTTGGCCAGTCAAGAAATAGCAAAAAATTATATTTTGTGCTTCCAGAACTTTAGCATGAAAAATGGACTATGGTGACATCCAACTTCTGGATAGTCCCAGAAATGGCAGAAACAGAATAACAGAGTTTGAAGGGACCTTAGAGGTCTTCTAGCACAACCCCCTGCTCAAGCATTCCAGACAAGTGGCTGTCCAGTCTCTTCTTAGATGCCTCCAGTGATGGAGCACCCACAACTTCTGAAGGCAAATTGTTCCACTGGTTAATTGTTCTCAAGGTTAGGAATTTTCTCCTTAATTCCAGATTGCTTCTCTCCTTGATTAGTTTCCATCCATCGTTTCTTGTCCTGCCCTCTGGTGCTTTGGAAATTAAGTTGACCCCCCTCCTCTTTGTGGCAGCCTCTCAAATACTGGAATACTGCCATCATGTCCCCCCCAGTCCTTCTTTTCTCTAGACTGGCCAAACCCAAAACCTGCAACTGTTCTTCATATGTTTTGGTCTTCAGGCCTTTAATCATCTTAGTTGTTCTTCTTTGCACTTTTCCCCAAAGTCTCAACATCTTTTTTGTAATGTGGTGACCAAAACTGCCTCCAAGTTGCACTTTGTTGTGGGTGCTCCAGTAGTTTATTGTTCTCACTGTCAGGAAATTTCTCCTTAGTTCTTGTTTGCTTCTCTCCTTGTTTAGTTTCCATCTGTTGCTTCTTGTCCTGCTGTCAGGTGCTTTGGAGAATAGCTTGACTCCCTCTTCTTTGGGGCAGCCCCTGAGATATTGGAATACTGCTATCATGTCCCCCCTCGTCCTTCTCTTCATTAAACTAGACATACCCAATTCCAGCAATTGTTCCTTATGTTTTAGCGTCCAGTCCCCTGATCATCTTTGTTGCTCTTCTTTGTATTCTTTCTAGAGCAGGGATCTTCAAACATGGCCCTTTTGTGACTTGTGGACTTCAACGCCCAGAATTCCTCAGCCAGAGTGCCTGGCTGTTATGGGCAGTTATGAATATATACAGAGCTGTTTGAGAGAGGGCTTTTTCTCTAGGGTTTTATGCTGAGCCTCAGGAATTCCCATATCATATCATAAAATAATACGTAATTTCTTTCCAACAGCAGCAACATAGAATATTTTTACCTTTAAAGCAGGAAAGCCGTGTTAGTCTCTGATGGCAAAAACTCAGACTTGGTGGCCCCTTTTCTGACTCCTGGTGCATCAGTCCAGCCACTCTCTGCATTTCCTGAAGTCGGATGCAGTTCATCAATTTTAGTCAAAATTTGCCTTCAGAAAAGGGGCTACCAGACACCTCCTGATTCTTGTACTTTAGGAATTTTAAACAAAAGCAAATCTGGTTTTGGTGCTCAGAACAACTGCTGTTTTTCTGCTGGGGGAAAGAAAGAGGGGAGGGACAGAAGCTAAGAGAGGATCTAAGAGGATTTCATCGGGATTGGCCAGCTCTTGTGATGGGATTCTGTAGCTTCCTTTACATCCCCTGAAGCCAATTCTATGGTCTGGTCCCTGCAGCTTCACCAACTTCAAACACTGGAAAACCCAATGGCTTAAAGCTCAGGTAGGGTCACATCTGGACACAGCTGGGGGTGAGATTTCCCTCCCACAACCCTCCAGCCTGCCAAAGAGCCCAGCCTTTCCCTCCCTGCAGCCTCTCACCCTTCAGGGCCACGTCCAGAGGCTCCTGCAGGCCGTCGTGCTCCACGTGGCACCGATAGCGGCCCCTCTCTTGGGGATCGATCCGGATACTGAGCAAGGCGTGGAAGGTCCCATCCGCGTTGGGGGCCACGGAGCCACGGAGGGTGTCCTGCAGCCAGACCTCCCCGTCCCTCGTCCAGGAGGCATCGACCTCCCTGGGGTAGAAGCCATCCAGGCGGCAGACGTGCGTCTCCATCCCATCCTCCACCTCCGTCTTGCTGCTCATGGTCACCTCTGGGGGCTCTGCAGAAACGGCACCCCCGGAATTAACTCTGAGCCCCTCCAGGGGGGGGCAGGGCAGGGAAAGGCTGCTGGCAATTGGGGGGGGGTAATTCCCCCGTGGACCCTGATCTCACCCAGTTAATACTGGGGGGGATCAAGGAACCCAGAGGGGAAGAGGTCAACCCAGTGGGGAGAGGTTGTCTAGATGGGAAAATAACAACAAATCACAGGAAAAGATTATATTGTGAGGCTCCTGTGGGGTGAGGGGGTGTTCCTGAAGGTGGGGAGGGGGCTGTTTTGAGGAAAGACTCACTAAGTCAGAACTGAGGGAACCTGTTTGGGGTTTAAGAGAAAGATCCACATAAACTTTGGAAAGAAAAAGACCCCTCAATCTTGGCATTTTTTGCCCAAGTGGGGGCCCTGAGGATGTCTTATTAATGGTAGAAGTGGAGCCCCCTAGTGGTGGTGGTGGGAGGTGCACCATCAGGTGCACGGCAGGGAAGGAGCCCCCTGTGGAATGTGGGGGGGAAGGAGACTTAATGGGGGGAAATTAAGGGTGCCCCACACTTGACTACAGTTTGACTCATGGGGATTTCACTGAAGAAACCCAAATGCCCTCATTGCCTCACGGTGGGCAATGAAAAGGACACCCCCAAGTGCTTCTCCTGCCTGATCCACCCAGACACCCGCCAGGCAGAGGCTGCGTTTCCTGGTCCATTGAATGGCGGCCTGGCAAGGGGAACCAAACAGGGCTTCCCGCGTCCTGGAGAGGGGCTGGAAGGGGAGGGGGAGGATTCCCTCCTGGGCAGTCAGACGGCAGACCAGGAACCCAAAGGGGCCGAATGTGCACAAGAAATCCGGCCATAAAGGAGGAAAGTCCAGCCAGCATCCAGTTGCTCACCTTTCTTGAGCAGCGTCTCATTCCCGTAGGACAGGTACTTCTCCAGCCACTCAATGCAGAATTTCTCCAGGTAGGACTTGTGTCTCTGATTCCATCCTGGAATAGCGTCCCATTTCCTCTGGGTGATCTGGGCCTGGGGGACGGGAGCCACCCAGGTGCGTCTCTCCTTGTCGAAGGTGAGGAAGGTCCTCCCTTCGTAGCCATACTGCATAAATCCTCCTTTGCTCCCATCAGCCTGGAGCTCACAGCCATACATCAACTGCCATGTGTGAAGGCCTGAAATAGGAACAAGATGATGGTTTGGGGATTCCTCAATATAGACACAGACCCCCTTCCCTGCAGGGACTTTGACACAGGCACTGACACCCACGTTTCCTCCCTAGCAATCAAAGGAAAGAAAGCCCCCATCACTACCTGCCCTTCTCCCCTCCCTCGACCTGCCTCCCTCCATTCCCCCCCCCCAGGATGGAGCCCCTGAACCTCCCCAGGAAAAGGGAAGCTGGAAAAGCCAGCGGAGGATCCCGAGGGAGACTGAGAAAAGAAGGAGTCGCAGAAGAAACGGAGGGAGGGAGCCTCCTCCATCTTTCCTTCTGCCGTTCCTCTGTTGGGGAGACTCTTGGGGGGAAAGGAAGGGATCCCACAGAGGGAACATTTGCATGAATCTGCAGCTCCAAAGAGGGACTGAGAATCTGGTGGTCTCAGAGAGAATCTGGTCGATCTTCAAAGAAGCTTGCAAGGATCCCTGTGACCATAAATCTTGATCTATGTTCAATATCACCAAGTCACAAGGCTGGCTCCCTTTTTGGGCTAACCAGAAACAAACCATGGCTTTGTACATTGTGGGAATGAAGCCTTGAAGGGCCACAAAGGAATATTTGCCTTAGCAACAGCAGCAAGTGGCCCAATCTGATCTGCAAACTCAAAATGTTATTGACCTTTGAAATGAAGTTTGAAGTTTACAGTCCTTGCAAGGTCCTGGAGAAAATATTTTGACTTTAAGTGACCAGATTCTTGGATTTAAAAGGAAACTGAAAGTTTGAAAAAACCAAAAGGAAATGTTGAAATGTTTCTACTTCTGGTTGGGCTTGAGAGTGAGGAAGGATGCCAGAAACTCTCAAATCTGAGGGAAAACCACTTGTAAGTACAGTTGAACCAAACTGACCAGTCCTTTCCGTCCCTTTCCACTCCCATGAGTGACCGGGTGAGGGGATCCTTTCTCTGCAGCTTCTGCTCAGCCTGAGAACTTCCCTTTGGAGGGAGAGGAAGATCCTCCTGAGCTGAGTCTGATCCTGCCCTCCAGAGGAGATTCCCTGATCTGCCCAGGGGGAAATAAAGGTTCTGGATTTCTGCCCAAGAAGACTCTCCTGCCATTCACAGGAAGGCACTGAAAATCTGGCTGCAGTTTTCAACTTCTGAGAACAAGATCTGTCTTACTTCAGAAGCATCAAAGGCTAAGACAGAAACCGTCTTATTTCAGTTGAAGATGAAATCTGTTTGTGTTCATTGCAAGTTTGGCACAGAATTTAATATTTGTGCTGCAAAAAAGAAGCACAGGGATCACACTGAAAAGGCAACTTTTTATTCTTAGTGTGAGAACTATGTTAATGCATCTCTACAGGTCTACGCAGGAAACAATTCTGCCCCATCTCTGAGCCTGGATGTTCAGGGGTTCCCCGAGGCCTGAAAAATAGTTCAAGGGTTCCTCCAGGGCCAAAAGGATAAGAAAGGCTGCTTTTGGGAGGCTAAAATATATTTATATTTGTAACTGCTGTGAAGAATATCAGAAGCCACTTCTTTATGTCTTTTTTCTTTATTTTCTTCAACTTGTTTTCTTTTCTTGTAGTTTTTGATTTTTCTTTGATTTCTTTCTTTTATCTTCTTTATGTTACTTTCTATTAGTTTTTATCTTTTGTTGAAAAGGTTCAATACAAATTATATAAAAAAATTCAAAGGCGAACAGGATATCAGAGATCATTAAAATAGTACTGAAAACACAGAGGCTAATGTCACAAAGCCTTTGCGTAAATCAAGGGTGTGACCACATCTGGAATATCGAGTGCAGTTCTGGTCACCAGACCTCCAAAAAGGGCAAGAGGGAGCTGGGGAAGGTCCAGAGGAGGCGACCCAGAGGATGGGAGGGTTGAAGCAGCCTCCCTTTGAGGAAAGGTTGGGACATTTGGGGCTGTTTGGCCTGGAAAAGAGGCTCCCTTCCACTCTGGCCGCTCTCCTTCCTCCTTTCTCCACCAGGGGGAGCCCTCTGGGTCCAGCTCTGCTCCCCTGAGAGGCCAGCAGGGGGCCTGGAGGGATCTGGGGGGATCCTCGGGGATCAGGGGCAGAACAGGCAGATCTCTGGGGTGTCTGCCTGAGGGGGGGATGGGCAAGGAAAGGGCAGAAGAAGGGGGGCTGCACCTCCTTGGGATGAAAGGAGGGGAAATGGCGGATGTTTGTGGAGAAAGTTTATCTCAGCCCAAAGGAGCCTCTGGTGACACAGATATTTGCTTGCAATCTCTCCCCTAAATCAGGTTCCTTGAAGGTGAATCTTGTGCCCCAAAGATGGCAGAAGGGGGGGCTGCTGAAGAAGGCCTCCCCCCTCCAGGGCAGCCCCACCAAGAGGGCAGCGCAGGAGTCCAGCCTGAGGGACCAAGGATGGGAAGCCATCAGCGCTCTGAGCGACTCAGGAAGGGCCCCAAATGGGGGTTTCTTTCTTTTCGGTCCTTTCTCCCCTCAAGATTGGGAGGATCCTGGAAGTGATCCTGTGCCCCCCCCAAGAGCCCCCCCCCATTTGGCCTCCTGGCCTCTCCTTCCACCTGGAGGATGAGAAGAAGCTCCTGTCCTTTTGGGCCCCACCCATCCCTGCAAAAAGAGGTGAAAGAGAGGGATCTAGTCAGCCCAGATGGATCTGCAGTTGATCCCTCATTTCTCTGGGGTGGAAACTGACAGAAAACCAAGGACCTGCTTCCCCCAGGAGTTCTTTAGGATCCACCTGCTTCTTTTCCGGGAGGGGAGAGACCTGGGATCCCCTCCCTCTCCCACAGCAGGGGGTCCACCAAGGCCAGGACCCCCCAACTTTCATGGGGGGGAGGGGAGATTTCGGTCTCTTTGAACCTCAGTTTATATCCATATCCACATCCTATCAATATACAGACAGATAGAGGGATAACTTTAAAAAAATGTTTTTATTAACTGCAATTGGCAGAAAACATCAGCTATGGAGGCAACGACAAGCATATACTGATTTTTTAAAAAAGAATAAACATATTAAAAAAGTTTTTTTTAAATGTGGGGAAGCAGCCTTTCCCTTTGAAGGGACCCCTCTTTCTCCCCCCTCTGGTTCCTGGGGAGAGGATTATGGGGCAGGAGGAGCCACCCGACCCATCACTCACCTTCACTCTGATTGTAGCGAAGCCTCAGAGTCTCCAGATCTTCTCTGAACGTCTCCTCAGAACCCAAAAAAATCCGGGTGTTCCTTTCCCTGTATTGGGGGTCTTCTTTCTCCACCTTCTCCATCCAGGAGACTCGAGGCTGCATCCTCTGGCTGTTGCTGTCGTAGTGAACAAAGACCTGACCGTCCACGTACCCCAGAGAGACAAACTGGGGCAGCCCCTGACTGGGCTCCGAGATGGAGGAGGAGAAATACTTCATGGAGTGTGAGGAGGCGCCTGGAAGGGACCCAGAGGGGCAGAGTTAGGGGGCTCCAGTCAAGGACCCTCATCCTATGGAGGCTCCAATCTGAGGCTCTGGGGGGAAAGAAGAAAGAAGAAGAAGAAAGAAGAAGAAGAAGGGAGCTGGGGGGGGAGGAGAAAGGGGGAAAGGAAGGGGGAGAGGAGGGAAGAGGAGGAAGGAGGTGGAAGGAGGGAGCGGCTGAGAGGGAAAGAAACAGCTTCTGGAGGCCCTGAAGGGTTGGAGGGCAGGGAAGGTGGGGTGTGAGAGAGGAGGGGAAGGTCGGGTTCCCCAAACTTTACCTGCCCCAATTGCACACTCCCCCCTTCCAGTAAGGCCTTCCACAAAGCTTGGGTGGGGGTTGATCGTGACTACCCAACTCTTCACATGATCAGTGACTCTCAACCTAAAGGCCTAAATTAGAGTTTCTCAGACTCAGCCACTTGGACTTCAACTCCCAGAATTCCCCTCACCTGGAAGAAACCCCTGGGGCCTCTCCACCCTGGCCCCACCCCCTGCCCCCACTGAGGCTGCTTGGGAGTTCCTGCTGCCAACTCCCGTATTGGGTGCAGTGGGGGGGGGGGCTCTGCTGGGGTCCTCTCCCCAAACTCAGCCTTTGTATGGAGGGTCCTGTCACCTTTAAAGCCCCTCTGGGGAACCAAAGATAAACATACAACATTATTTCAGTTTCCATCATGCAAACTCCCAACCGAGCAGCATCAAAGTTTCTTCAGCCCTTCCTTGGATTGGAGGACGGACTAAATTCACAAGACATAAAACTATGCTAAACTTTACTAACAATGAAAAAAAAATCACATTAAGTCAGTGTTTAGTTTTCATTGTCAAAATACAAACATGGAAGAAACTCTGAGGCTGCCCAATGAACAGAAAAACAACAGCTTGTAACTGGATTAAAAGAATAAAAATAAATAAATAAAATGAATAAAATGCTGCTGGGAAATGGATTAAGCTGATGAAACTCCCCAAGGCCCCTTCTTGGTCTCCATTCTGAAAGCTCTTCAGGTCAGAAATTCTTCCGGGGCACCAAAGAGTTTAAAGATCATTTTCAGGATCCTTCACGGGACTTATTTGGGCAGAAGCTGGGTCTGCATGGAAAAGGGCAAGACCTCCAAAGCCCCCCAGAGAAATAAATACAGGCAGTCCTCGACTTACGACCATAATCGAGCCCACATTTTTTGCTGCTAAGTGAGACATTTGTTAAGTGAGCTTTGCGCCATTTTACAAATTTTATTGCCACAGTTGTTAACCCCGTTGTTAAGTGAATCTGGCTTCTCCATTGACTTTGCTTGTCAGGAGATCGCCAAACGGGGTCGCTGCAACCGTCCTAAATATTAACCAGAGGCCAAGCATCCAAATCCTGGTCACATGACCACAAGGACGCTAAAATGGTCATAAGTGTTTAAAATGGTGATAAGTCACTTTTTTCAATGGCGTTGTAACTTTGAACGGTCACTAAATGAACTGTTGTAAGTCGAGGACACTCTGTAGTCCCACTGCCCTGTCCCTCCAGTATGGTCTCCCAGTCCTTCCCAGTCTCCCAAGGCAAAGGCCTCGGCCTCCTTCTTCCTGCTCCTCCCCTCAATGCTAGAGGCTTCTCAGAGCTTTTCGGGAGAGGGATCCCCAGATCCACTTCCTGCTCTGGGGAGATTACAAACAGATCAGAGCTTTTCTCCGACAGAAGGAGAGGGATCGGACCCTCCGTGATCCAGACCCCGCTTCTTCCCCTCGTGGGGCTGAGCAGTGAGGGAGTCTGAAGTCTGCCTGAGAGGAGAAACGTGTGAACGTAACGCAGGTTGGGCGTCCTCACAATCCTGAATCCTCCTCAGGTCAGGAAGGGCTGGTCAGTTTGGGCCTGTCTGTGTCCAAGCAAGCCCTTCATTTCAGGCTCTCCATCCAGAGGGGCTTCTCTCCTCCTGCCTCCAGCCCAGACTGTCTAATCTTTCAGATCCTTAAGACAGTTTTGGAAATGCCTTTTGAAAAGCTGCTGCCTTGATAGTTTCTCTGAGGAACAACTAGGGACACCCCAAGACCTCCTATCTGGTTACTAAGGAATAAGAGTAAACTTTAAATATGCTGGGGGCTCCTGAAATGGAAGAAGGAGGAATTTGGGTGGGAAAATTCCTGCCTGTCCTAGAAAACAGCTCTGGGGATATTGGGGTTTAGGACGGGGTGGGGGGTGGGGATCCAGGGGAAAGTGACAATCAATCATTCAGGGGGGATATTTGAGAAGACAATTCAAGGAGCGCTTCTCTCCAGACTCGAGTTCTCCTGCTGCATTCCCAGGACAGCCTTAACCCGATGGCTCCAGTGCTCCAGCCTCCTTGTCTGCCAATACACGGAACCGAGTGGAGAAACGAGCCGGGTCCTCCCAGCACCAGAAGCCACAAAGAGCCACCAAGCCCCGCCAAAGGCAGGAAAGGCGACCCAGGAGGAGGGGTTGTGCGAAGGCAGCCAGGAGTTTGTGAACTGACCCGGTCCCTGCAAACGCCGCTTTCCGACAACCTCCACTTTGGGGGAGGGAAAGAACTGCGCTCGGGGGCGCCCAGGTAGACTTGACTGACCTCTGGAGGGGCCTCCCTTGTCCTGTTCCTAGAGGGGCTCTCCTGGGGGGGGGGGAGGCAGCAAAGTCCCACCCACGCTTTGGGGTCACTTCTGAGAGGGGCCAGAGGGGGAAGGGGACGAGCGGACTAAAGAGAGGACCGAATCAGGATTCTATTCCTGGGAATAACTGTTTGGGGGGAGGCGAGAGACAGAGAGATTCCCTGGATGGATCCCCACCAGGAGATAAAGGGGCCGGAGCCTCCGACGCCCCCAAAGGGACTCACCGAGGCAGCTCTCCCGCAGAGCGACCGCCACCAACACCAGGAGCGACAGAGAGCGCAGAGCCATCCTCGCCGCGATCCTCAATCTGCGCTCCGCTCTCCAGAAGTCGCAGGCAGAGAAAGACGCGCTCCTGGTGATCAACAACGCAACAACCCAGAGCAAAAGCGGGTGATTGGCCAAGCTGAACCAGTAGACAAAAGGTATGCCCGTGTCGTCATTGTTGCTAGGCAGACGTCCAGGCGCAACCGGCTGGACAGGCGGGGAAAGGAAAGCGAAAGTTCCATCAGGAAATCCCCTTCCAGGCATTCCGCCTCTGGGGGGGAGGGGCAGAAATGGGGACCTCGGAAAAGGAGGAGGGTTATCTGGGCCTGGGGGTAGGGGTGAGGGCGAGGGGAGACCCCGCAGAGCCCCTGGCAGTGGAGGGGGCTCAGGTGGAGCTGCCAAAAAAGCCAGTGCAGTTTTGGGCTGCATCAACCGAGGGGCAACATCAAGAGAACACGTGAAATGATCACGTCGGTTTATCCTGCACTAGTGAAGCCACCCTTGGAATGCCGGGTCCGCTTCTGGTCTCCACGACTCAAAAAAGATGCTGGGAGCCCAGAAAGAGTCAGAGAGGAGCAACAAAGGTGATAAAGGAAGGTTAAACGGTATGAGGAACCATTGAGAGAGGGAGGTATGCCCAGCCTATCGCACAGAAGAATTGGGGTATGTGTGTTTTTGTCTCTGTGTCTGTGTGTGTGTGTCTGTGTGTGTGTGTGTGATAATAACTGTCTCTCTTTACTGGAGGGGCTGTCACAGAGAAGAGGAGATTGACTTCTTCTCCAAAGCCCCAGAGGGCAGGAGAAGAAATGAGGGGTGGAGGCTTGTTAAAGAGGGACCCAACCTAGAAGGAGAAATTTTCTAACACTGAGAACAATTAATCAGTGGAATAACTTACATCCTGGAATTGTGAGTGCTCCATCACTGGAAGGTTTCAAAAATAGACTGGAGAACTGTTAGACTGAGATGGTATTAAATTTCCTGCCTGGATCTGAGGGTTGGACTAGAAGACCTCTGAGGTCCTTTCTAGTCCTATGATTCTGTGTTTAGGTCATGACATCCCAAATGATCTTTGCTCTGGAGAAAAACGCTCAAAGGCTCTCGTGGCATCTTCCAGGGAAAGATCCGTCTTTCTAGGGGAAAATGTCAGAGGTATTTTCTTCTCTGGGGAAGCCGTGAATCTTTAGGAAGCTTCAAAGTCTTTGGTTTCTCCCCCAATAAACTAAGATGGCTGCTCTCTCCCTTGGCGCTTCTTCTGGGGAATCCTTGGACTAAAAGAATAAATCCCGGTTTCTTATTAGGATTGAACAAATTCAGTTGATTTCACATTTCCTATAAAGAACAAAGTATGAGAAACATTCAACGGTCTTTTCAGGGCTTTAATCATCTGCTTTCTTCTGCAGTCACCTGAGCATGTACAGAGCATGTACAGAGTGGAAATAAGGCCCCGTCTGTGGGGAAGAGGAGGGGATAGCTTGATTGCTCAGGGATATAAAATGTAGAACATAAAAGAATATAAATCTTTGAAAATCTTTCAGATCCGGAGAGTCTCAGCAAGGCGGGGCCTAAGAATTTCAGGAAACACGGATGAGCTGGAGATTGGCGCCCCCTGCTGGTTTGTGGCTTTGCAGTTTCTCGTCTCAAATTAGCAAAGGCAGTCAGGAAAAACAATCCCAAATCAGCCAGAAGTTAATCAAACTGTGTAATATCAAGCCAGTAACAGAACTGATTAAATTACTTCCCAGACTGTCTAAGCTCCTCTTTACTTTGCCGGCTTCCTTGCGAGACTGACAAACTACAGACCTGCAGCAGGAAACTCCTGACGATGATAGGATTAAGAAGGTTTCGCTCTCTTGAAGTAAGTATAACAAATGTAATCTTGTACCAAAAATGGCAAATGTAATTGACCAGGTGTCTACACTGATCTTGCATAAGGAACCACATAGACTAATTGTAAGTAACAAAGAAACTTTCTGTATGGATATCTGAGCCATTTTTCACTCGGGGCGCTTGATCTGAACCTCTCTCCCAAACGTGAGGCTCTCAATTTCTGCAGAAATAAACAGCTACTGTGACTTATTGGCCACCCGTGGCGGAAGAACAGAACCCAGCTGAGGGTCCGGCTGATAGAGGGATCTTCTGCCTCCCTCTCACAGTTCTGGTTCTATAATTTCTGCCGATGAAGAAGGCCGAGGCCATTAGAGGGACCTTCCAATTGCTGGTGAGTCTCCGGAAATTGGCCGTCTGCAGGATGAGCCTCACCTTCAGATCCTCTCTTTTCTCTCTGGGTTCACAGCAGGCTCAACCTTTGTCTGCTATAACAAACCGGTTAATGTATGATGCAGCATCTTGTGCAAGTAGGATTGTGAGAAACAAGGCTCACACTCACATTGTTGGAAATAGCGAAGTTTTATTTACAAAGCATTTGCAAAGGCTGGTGGATCTCAAAGCTGCAAGCAAGAGACCACACCCCTGTTACAGATCTCAGCATATATATTTTATACATTTCTCTCACTGGCCGCTTGTCCATCCTCCCCAGGCCCAGTTGATAGGCCCAGGTCAGTCCCATGCTAACAGTCCACCTATAATCTGCCATTATGTATCTCACAGGATTCACACTCAATACGCCCAGAAGGAAAAAATTCACC
The DNA here is from genome assembly GCA_023970755.1 of Azemiops feae. Lineage (NCBI taxonomy): Eukaryota > Metazoa > Chordata > Lepidosauria > Squamata > Viperidae > Azemiops > Azemiops feae. Next base: position 67,164 of record JALGBA010001328.1, on the reverse strand, counting down.
AAGGTTGCAGATAACCCAGTATGAAAAGGTTGTGGAACGGGGACCTCCCGGGTGCGTGGCTGACCCAGTTACATTCTCTGTGTGAATTTGGCCTTTGTGGGCCTGGAGAATCCCTGTCAAATTAAGAGGCTGGGCTGCTTCATTCCTGACCCAGGATTTTGGAAAGCTCCCCACATGCCTCTCTGGGGAGGCCCCTGATCTTCCCAGACACCTTACCCCCCAACCTCTCCGGACTGCTTCCTAAGGATGCCCAGAGTTTATTGATATATTAAATAATAGAAAAATGTGGGATAGACAGCATCATCACTAGATGGATTTGTAGCTGGCTGACAAACCATACTCAATGAGTAGTCATCAATGGTACTACATCCACATGGAGGGAAGTAAGCAGTGGGGTACCACAAGGCTCCGTCTTAGGCCCAGTACTCTTCAATATCTTCATCAATGACTTAGGTGAGGGAATAGAAGGGGAAACTCATCAAATTGGCAGATGACACTAAACTGGCAGGAAAAGCCAACACCCCAGAAGACAAGCTCAGGATCCAAAAAGATCTTGACAGACTTGAACAATGGGCCCTATGCAATAACATGAATTTTAATGGGGAGAAAAGCAAAGTTTTACATTTCGGCAGGAAAAATCAAAGGTATAAGTACAGATTAGGCGAGACCTGGCTCAAAAACAGTAACTGTGAGAGGGACCTTGGAGTCCTGGTGGACGATCACTTAAATATGAGCCAGCAGTGTACGGCAGCAGCCAAAAAAGCTAATACAGTCCTTGTTGTATAAACAGAGGCATAGAATCAAAATCATGTGAAGTATGAGTACTGCTTTATAAATCCTTAGTAAAACCGCCCATGGAATACTGCATCCGGTTTTGGCCACCACTTACAAAAAGATGTTGAGACTTTGGAAAAAGTGCAAAGAAGATAAACTAAGATGATGAAGGGCCTGGAGACAAAAACATACGAAGAACAATTGCAAGAATCGGATATGGCCAGTCTAGAGAAAAGAAGGACCAGGGGCTGACATGATAGCAATATTCCAGTATTTGAGGGGCTGCCACATAGAAGAAGGGGGGGGGGTCAACGTTTTCCAAAGCACCAGAAAGCAAAACACGAAACAATGGATGGAGACTAATCAAGGAGAGAAGCAACTTGGAATTAAGGAGAAACTTCCTAATATTAAGAACAATTAACCAGTGGAACAGCTTTGCCTTCAGAAGTTGTAGGTGCTTCATCACTGGAGGTTTTTAAGAAAACACTGAACAACCACCTATCTGAAATGGTATAGGGCACGGGTGTCAAACTCGCTGCATCACGTGACATGTCGCAACATATTGCGACTTTTTTCACATTGCCGGAGCCGGGGTGGGTGCGGCCTCCGGATGATGCAACCAGCCCGCGGGCCGGCAGTTTAACACCCCTGATACAGGGTTTTCTGCTTGAGCAGGGGGTTGGACTAGAAGACCTCCAAGGTCCCTTCCAGCTCTATTCTGATTGATTAGTCAAATGTAAATAGCCATCCTGGGTGCACTACTCTAATGCACTCTACATGGGGCTGCCCTTGAAGAGCATCTGGAAGGTTTCAGTTGGTACAAAATGTGGTGGTGTGAGCAGTTATATGTACCACAAGAAGGGCAGACGTCACACCCCTGATCCCCAAGCTGCAATGATTGCCATTTTGCTTCTGGCTCCATTTAAAGGTGCAGTTTTTGACCTCATTCCTTCGTGGAATGAGACCCCCTCTTCCGATTACATCCGTCCACCCCACCAGCTCTAGCAGAAGAGGTATGTTGTGGGTCTTGTCCGTTAAGGAGTAACATGTAGTGGGACCCAGGAGATGGGCCTTTTCTGCAGTGACCGCCATCCTTGATATCCTTCCAGAAGTCTCTTAAAATATGGTTGTGTGAATAGGCTCGGGGATCACAAGGAACTGGCGAACTAGCAATGGGGCTGCAATGCTGATCACATCAAATCCTTTCTTCTAGTTTTTTAATAATAATATTTTTTTGCTAAAAACTGCACACTATTTTTAAAATACAGGGATGAGATTCATGTTTTAATACAGAAGATTCTCAAAATGAATATAAAAATGAAACCAGATCCTTTTCTTTTAGGCTGAATGGACAAAGAACTTGAAAAAAAAAAAAGGAACTTGTTACCCATGTTGACAGCAGTGAGAATGGCCCAATTAAGTGCTTAGTCAAAGAAAAGAATACATCCAGTTTTGTTTCTACTTGGAAACTGCTTCTGGATTTTGTGCTTGGGACAGAAAAAAAATGACTTTTGTTGATCAGACAAGTTTGTTGTCGTAGAAATGGCTAGTACATATTAAATACACAAAAGTAAAAAGTCGAGGCTGTAATGTTACTTTTATTCAACTGTGCTGAAGAGAACACACAATTTTGTTATTTGGGAGGAGATAAACAAAGAACTGGCATTGTTTTCATAGCCAAGAAGGGAATATTATCTCCCGCCCGACATTTATCATTTCAGCTAAGAAGGCAACAAGTTCTTCCACCATCCTTCCACTTTCCAAAGATCACCTCTGATTAATAGGGGATGTAGTTGATTTTAAGATTGCATTTTTCTTTTTTCTGAGTTTTCTCTTTGGAGACAATGTAAATAGAGAATAATGGGAATGTGACAGGACTCAACATGCTGGACGGCCTTCTCCTTCCTCCAGCCGATGAATTGCTGAAATTGCACAATGCTTTCAGGAACTGCTGAAAACAGGCTGCAAATGCATGCACGACTTTGCGACGCTCCTGGAGGCATTGAGGGACTGGCGGTTTGTCAACTTCAGATGGAGGAGGAAGAACCATCTGGCCCGTGAGTTGGATCCCATTGGCAGTCAGCCAACTGCCATTTTAAGTAGACTGTAGCAGCCTTCCACCATTTTAGGGACTGCAGGCAGCCCATTTTGAAACTCTGCATCGTCCGTCAGAGAGAGATTCTTTATTCAGGTACTGCTCCTGTCTCCAAACTCAGACACCCCGACTTTGGCCTGGAGCTGGTAAGAACTTGAGCCCTGAATTTGAGAGAGACGCTTTTCCCTTTGCAAAGGGGCTTCTTTGCCCACCCAAAAATAGGAAACACCCAGTAATTCAGGCAAAACAAAAAGCCTCCATTAAGGGCTGTGGGTGCGAAGGAGCAATCTACCCAGAAAGTTGCTACCACCTCTGCTGTTTCTGTCTGGTCTCTTCAAGGCCTCTCCCCGAAGACTGCAGCAGCAGAGTTGCCTGTAAAAGCTGTGCTGTGAAACAACTGAGGGTGTGGGGAAAGAAGGTGCGTATTTTTGTGTGGAAGTAAAGCAGTTAGAAAGGGAGGTTTTTCTCTAACAGCCCTCACAAGGAGGAATACAGGTGAGACTTGCTGTGGAAAAGCGTGAGAACTCTGTGTGTGTGTGTGTAAGTGTTGTCAAGAGAACTGTGTTGTTGTTAGCTCTTACAGAATAACTGATTTGGAAGGGACTTTGGAGGTCTTCTAGGCCAGGGGTCCCCAACCCCCGGTCCGTGGACTGGCACTGGGCCGTGGCATGCCAGAAACCGGGCTGCAGAAACAAGCGAAACCCCATCCAGGGAATGCAGGCAGCACACAAAACAACACCTTCTCAGTTCCATGGAAAAACCTCTCCCCACAGAACTGGTTCCTGGTGCCCAAAAGGTTGGGATCCCCTGTTCTAGACAGCCCCCTGCTCGGGCAGGAAACCCTACACCATTTCTTCGGTATCTTGAGTCCACCAAACTGGGTATATAGTTAAAAGAACCTGTGACAGGGGCCCAGATCTTTTTTTTTTTTTTTTTTACATCAGAGTGCTTGAGAATCACCGTGGGGATAGGGTAATCCATCATCCAAAAAAGAAAACATAATCATATACATATAATTCAACAGTTCTTTAAAAGTTCCTTCTCTATTTCCCTCAATTGCTATAACATAATCAAATTAATATGTTTCTAAATAAAATTCATCCATTGTAAAGAAAATCTATAATATTTCACCTGTATCAATCCAAATCCTGTTTTTAAGTTTAACTAATTTACAATTACCATTTTCCAATTGGCCTTAAATAAACCTATAATTTGCATTTCGGGTCATCCAGTTTCCCATAAAACAATAATTATTTCTAACGTATACATATTATTCCAACCATTATATTTTAATATTTCCCAACTATATTCTATTTCCTATTCTACTCTATTTCAAATATATATTTTATAAATCAATCCATATCTCCAAAAGTCCCTCAATTGTTATTACACAATCAAATTAGTACATTTCTGAATAGAATTCAATCATTGTAAAGCAAAACGGGTCTAAATGAAATTCAATCATTGTAAAGAAAATATCAATAATATTTCACCTATATCAAAACATATAATTTGCATTTCGGCTCTCCCAATTTCCCATGAAACAATAATTATTTCTAAAATATACATATTATTCCGACCATTATATTTTAATATTTCCCAACTATATTCTATTTCCTATTCTACTCCATTTCAAATATATACTCCATAAATCAATCCATATCTCCAAAAGTCCCTCAATTGTTATTACACAATCAAATTAGTACATTTCTGAATAGAATTCAATCATTGTAAAGAAAAACAGGTCTAAATGAAATTCAATCATTGTAAAGAAAATATCAATAATATTTCACCTAAAGCAAAACATATGATTTGCATTTCGGCTCTCCTAATTTCCCATGAAACAATAATTATTTCTAAAATATACATATTATTCCGACCATTATATTTTAATATTTCCCAACTATATTCTATTTCCTATTCTACTCTATTTCAGGCATATATTTTATAAATCAATCCAATCCATCTCCTGTTTTTAAATTTTACTAATTTACCATTACCATTTTCCAACTTAGCCTTGAATAAACACATAATTTACAAAACATATTATTCCCCAAAAGATACTTTCTTACCTCCTTTCAGATCTACATTCTATTTCTTATTCTATAGACTTTTACAATCTTTTCCATATTACCATTCCAGACCATAATCAAATCAGTCATTTTCATCCCAGTAGTAATTATCTCAACCAAAATCTTAAACCTTTTTAACCCTTCAGATAACTTTTTAATTCTCATTTTTAAATCTAATTCTAGCTTTCTTTTTGTGCCAGGCAGGTTTCCATAGAAGAGCCTCGTCCTCAAATCCCAATATTTGGTTATGTATATTCCTAAACCATTCAGTCTGATCACATCTCTCTTCTCCTTTTTCCGGTGTTATCTGAGCAATGTAATACTTTTTGTTCAATATAATAATTACTCGTTGATAATCCATTTTATCACAGTTCTCCAAATCTCGTGTTTGCAAGTCAGCTCCCATTGCTTTTGACTTTGTAGATGTTTTAGTTAAAGTCTGTCTTTTATCATCAAAGTTCTCAGTGATATTTTCTTCTATAGTGCTTTGTTCTTCATCTATTGTTATTTGAATGGTAGAGTAGTCAGTTGAAATCTGGAAGTCATTTTGAAGTCTTATAATAAAAGCATCTAATCTGGCATTCACTCGCTCATGAAGTTCATAGATTCTTCCCGACATCCGTTTAATAAATTGTGAATGGGATTCTTCCATCACTTCCATTTCAATAAAAGTCAATTTGTAATCCAAAAGGCAAAGCAAAACTGTGTATCTAAGATAGTACTGTAAAATCAAGTTAGAATATTAAAGGAGAGAGTAGGAAAAAAAAAACTGAAGAAAGTGTCTTCTTGCAGTCAATCTTCTTGCGGTCAGATAGGAATGTCTGGGCGTGGAGCCAAGTCTGGGCGTCGTGCAAAAGGCTGAATGCACACCGAGCGCAAAACAGTGAAAGTTCTCAACGCGGATACTTTGTTACTAATTTGAAACAGCACAGAAAAAAAAAACCCAGCATGAGAGAGAAAAGGTTTTAAACTGAATAATATGATTAAAATGATTTTTCTAAACGTAGGAATAAATTCAAATAGAATAGCTTAAGACACCTTATGTACAGAAGGGGGGGAGAGGATTAAAAAACACTCCACCCCCCTCCCTAAAGGTTTCAAGCTAAAACAAGTAGGCAGGATCCCCGAAGTCCAGCAATTCAAGTAGTCAATAAAAATTAATTGTTGTTCCAAGCTCTTTTCCCCAAATATCCGAACGCTGCTCTCTTAAAGTAGGGAAATAATTCCAAAAGCTTTTCACAGGAAGGTAGTTAGGGTACAGAGAGGGAAGGAAGGGTCTCACCCGGATCATCCACGGTGGTTCTTTATGCTTAGCTGTTCTTGTGGCTTGCGGCTGGAGCAGCTAGATCAGGGCTTTTCAATCTTTTCACCGATTGTACCACTTTTAGAATATGGCAATATTCGAGTACCACCTAGCAAGGTGTCAAAAACGTGATGACCAAAAAAAACCCCTGTTCGAAGTTGCAATTGCACTGAAATGACTTATGACCATTTTTCACACTTATGACCATTGCAGCATGCCCAGGGTCATGTGATTTATATTTGGATACTTGGCAACTGATTCATATTTATGATGGTCACAGTGTCCCAGGGTCATGTGATCCCCTTTTGCAGCCTTTTGACAAGCAAAGTCAATGGCAGGGCTGCTGGTGGCCAAGTGCTAAGTTCCCTCCCTCCCTCCTTCCCTGCCTCCCTCTTTCTCATGCCCACCTCCTTCTGAAGGAAGAATTTGAACCCCCCCCTCTTCCATATATTCATCAAACAAGGAAAAGCCTCCGGAAACAGAAAAGACAAACTGCTGAGTGAACTAGCTTAAAAAGGCACATTCCCCTTTAAGAATTAGCTACTGGCTAGAAAGGAAAGTAAGGAGCCGGCAGCTGGCACTTAAGGAAGAAACAAAATGTAGTAAGTATTGGCTGCCGGCTAAGGCAGCCTCCCCAAATGGCTCCATTCATAAGTAAAGGAATCTACAGGCAAAATCCATTCAGGAGAAAAATACTTCAAAATCCCTTGCAGCAAAACTTACAGCTGACAATAGCAGAGCAATAGAAGCTAACACGAGACATCAGCCATCAGCCAAATAGAAATTGCCAAATACTCCTTAAGAACACAAAGCCCACATTGTACAAATCCCAGAACTTCAAACTCACAAAAGCACATAAGAATCCTTCCACTCTCCATCTCCCTCCCTCCCTCCTCCGTGCCTCACCTCCAGCCATTGCTACCTTTTTTCATTCCTCTTGGAGGGTGACCCCTCCCCCACTGCATTTCTTGCCTGTTTGCTGCTGCCAGCACAGGTGGTTGCCACAGGAGTTGCAAATCAGCTCATGGCCGGCCTGCTTGATTTGATCTCCTCTCCCCCCCATCCTCCTCCTCCTTCTTCCCCTAGAGCTGATTCTGCCTCCTCCCAAGGCTGCTGCTTTTTCTCTCTCTCCCTCTCCCGCCCAAACTGCCTCCTTTTATAGGTCTCCACCCCCTCCTCCTCCTTTTTCATGGGGGAGGGTGAGCCAGAAGTGAGCCTGGGGCCTTTGCAGCTCCAGAGGACTCTCTCACTGTAAGTCTTTGTCTGTGCTGGCTCTTTCCCTCCCCCACTACACTTGGCTAGGCAGGGCTGCGTACCACCTGCCACTTGTTAATGTACCACAAGTGGTATGCGTACCACAGGTTGAAAAGCCCTGAGCTAGATGATCGGCCATGTTAATGGCCGATCTTTTCCCCGTCGGCCCAGAGGAGCTGTCTCGGACCTGGGAGGGAGCTGCCGCTCCCTCCGAAATCAACGAGTGTCCTCCCCAGCGGTAGTCACCCCTCCAGGGCGACTTTTGACCCTGTCCAGGGTCTACCGGTGGGGGGAAACCGATTGGCAAAGGGAACGGACCATTCGCACGACCGCAGGCGCTGCAGACCGGAACCGGAAGCCCCGGGCCCATATCTTTTTATCGGTTACAGAAACAAATACATTCCATTGGTACATTATGTGATATGTCAAAAAGCAAGAGATCAAAGAATAAAAGAGATGGATTAAATGCGAAGCTTGAACAGTAGAAAACAATGATTCCAGCTGGCATCCCACAAGTAGCAAATCATGGCCTATAAACTCCCTCTTCCAGATAAATTTTTATCTTGCTTAACACTTGCAAGTGTATCCAAGGTCTTCCAGAAGGTACTTTCTGTTGTATAGTTGCTGAGAAAGCAAGTTCTCCCATACCAAAAGAAAAAGATTTGGCCAAGGAGAGAAAAACACGCTTCCTTAAAGTTAAAAAAAGAGAACCAGCCTCCCTTCTTAAAAGTGCAAAGATCACCTTTTCAAAGGCTAACAATGAAGCCTACAATCCCAGCCAGCTCTGGCTGTGCCTAATTTTAGTCCTATAGTATTAATTTTCAGGTCGCAGAGTTAGCAATGTCCCCAGGAATGTCAACTAAAGTGAAGCCTTGCCGTCAAAGTGTGTGTGTGTTTTTTAAAGAAGAGCATACAAAAGAGTTGTTTAGTTGGTCCAAGGTCCGGTTCAAGGTCATCAGCAGATCCAAGGTTCAAGAAGGAAATTCACATCCACCTGAGCTAAACCCTGTTTCCAGCAGAGAGAAGGAAGCCATCCCAGTCTCTTATAGAAGCTGCAGCCAACTGTCACTCATCGGAAGGTTTACTCTGTTGCTAGGCAATGACCAATAGGACCCTTGTTCTGCCCTCCTTTTCACTGGCAACTTTTAGTTTCACTTGAGACCCGGCTGTTTGCGGTATCCTCTCTCTCCCTGGGGGCATCTGCCATGAGACTGGATGGGGGGGACACCCTCCCCTCCTTGAAATAAGGCCATCTTCTCAGGCCTCGGAAGCTGCCCCTACATTTTGGAAGACCCTCCAGCAGATCCCCCTCCTCCTCTCAGCCTCCCGGAAGGCCATCAAAACCTGGCTCTGTGCCCAGGCACTGAGTTCCAGGTGAGATGAACTTCTGACTATCCTTGGTGCTCATTTTCTTTTGTGTCTTGTATTTAATGTCTCCTGTTCTTCTACTGATGTTTTTATTGTGTCGGCCCAGACTGCTTGTGTGAGCTGGCCAGTCATAGGGGTCTAATAAATAAACACATTTCTAAAACTTTCGAATGAGTAGAAGACGCTCATTTTGACGTCTCACAGAATGCTTTAAAGCAGACGTGTCAATCTTTTCGCTGGTCTGGGCAGCATTGAGTGAAAAGGAATTGTCTTGGGTCCCGTATAAAATATATCATATAGTTAATGTATATAACAAACTTCCCTTTAAATATATTTTTATTATAAAACTGTTGTGGGGTCACATTACTAGCTATCCAGGGCTGGATGTAGTCTCTGATCCGCGGGTTGGCACACCTGAAGTCCACTTTTTAGGCTCTTAAAGATGGCAGCTCTTGAAGGCATCTGGGAAGCCCAAAGGGAATTGGGGGGAAAGTCCCAATGCTTTCCACTCCTCCTCGCCCAGAAAGCATCCACTATAATATGGAGAACGTCTTTCCCATCAATCAAGGCTCTCCCCACTCTTGGGCCAGGGCATCCTACTGGGCCCCTGAAGAGCCCAGAGTGGACCTCTCAGAGGCAGGAGAAGCTGCCCTTCTGCAAGGGGACCAGGAGGGCTCCGGCCGGTCACTGAGCTCCTGTCTCCCAAAGGGCCCCTGGATGAGGCCCAGAGACCAGCTGCTCAGCCCTCAGCCTGAGGCAAAGGTGGATCTGAGGGAAAAGCCGCCTCTGTTGCTGCCCCCACCAAGCCAAGACCAAGCGGCCATTTTACGGAAGATCAGCTGGTGATGTTGGAGAAACATCCGGACACAGGAGCAAAATGGCTGCCTCCTCCCCAAGGAGCACACAGGAGCCCCCCCCCAGTTCTTGCTCCTTCCAGGTTTTGCCTTGGTTCCTCCCCTTCCTCCCACTCAAAGTGAAATTGGTCTTTCTGAGCAACAAGGAGAGTAAAATCCCTCCTATTTCCAATCTCTTCAAACAGGCAGCAACTCAGGTGAGAAGAAAACAAGTGTTTATTTTCAGCAAACAATTTTGGCAAACTTACAATATATGTGCAATTGTTAAGGAGGTAGCAGCCCGGCTGTGCAATCGATCTTATGTTCCATTTTTCTAAAGCATGAAAATCCATAAATGGCAATCTAGAAAAATTCAGTGTTTGAATGCTACATTTGGTATATTAATTATTGGTCAAACTTTGGATGGTCAAATATACGGTCAAATTATTGCAATTTTTAAGTGAAAAATACAAATACATTAACTACTTTAATGGCAGAAATCTAGAGGCACACTTTTTTTTACAGAAATAATTGTGTTGAAGATTCTTTTAAACATTATATATAGTATTTATACAACTTATGTATACAAATGGCAATCTGGAAAAATTCAGTGTTTGAATGCTACTGTCAATGCTGCTAACATTGGATGTTCTTGCCTTGACAATGTATGGAGATGCAGCCATTTTCCTTCTTATGTTTTACTCTTAGAATTAGAGTTAGAATTAGGTGATACTGGGGGGAGGGGGGAGGAATGTGCATGGGAGTTAGACATAACAATACTAGAATAGTGTGAGAATCAAGATTTTTTGAAATAAGAGATGATAAGAAAAGGCGGGTTGGAGAATTGGAGGGAAGCCTGCATTTCAAACTAATTGGAGAATGTGATTTATGACTGTTAATCAGAGGAGGGAATTGTGCTTTGATACTATGTGCTTAGGGGAGGGGAATTCAGATTTTGGCTTTGCCTATGTATGTGCAGATTCTATGCTACTCGAATAAAGATTATTTAAGGTAAACAATGCCTCGAAGTTCTTTGAAGAGTTTCATCTGTCGGTACCATGACAGCTACATTTGGTATATTAATTATTAGTCAAACTTTGGATGGTCAAATATATGGTCAAATTATTGCAATTTTTAAGTTAAAAATACAAATACATTAACTAGTTTAATGGCAAAAATCTAAGAAGGCACACTTTTTTTACAGAAATAATTTTGTTAAAATTCTTTTACACATTATGCATAGTATTTATACAACTTATGTATACAAAGAAAAAATAAGAGACAGAAAAAACCCTCCCCTTTCAATCCAGGCAAGTATGAGGAAGATTAACAATTGATCAGCCTCCCTTAAAGTAAAACCAGCAACTCTTCTTCCTGTCCCTCATCCCATTCGCTCTGAACCCGGCTTAATTCAGAAGCAGGCCGATCCCCTCTTCTCTCCTCCCTCCTCATGCTGGGACTGTCAAGAGGAGGGAAAAAGCAGGCAGGGTCAGTCTGGGAGGGAGCCCAGAGGAGGAATCCCACCGTCCAGGCTGAGGGATCAGCAAAGATCAGCCCAGGGAAGGAGCAGAAGCAGCAGCCTCAAGGGAGGGATCAGCCAGGTGGGATTTACAAGAGGGGAGGGTCAGCTCTCCCCTCCCTTCCTTCCTCTCCCCCCCCAATTCAGCCTCCATGGGGGCCACTCACCTGCGAGGGGGCTGCTAAATGACCTGGTTGCTCCCTGCATTGGAGAGAAAGACACAGAGTGAGTCTCTGCCTTGTCTGGGTCTTCTCTCTTCACCATTAAATCTCTCGGCTTCATGAATCTCTAAGAGGATATCAGGCGATCCATCATATCTGTCTGTCTGTCTGTCTATCAAGTATTTATCCACCTAATATTAAACTTCTATGCCACCATCTCATCAAGGTGACACTAGCCAGCTTACAATAAAATTCAATAAAAAGCTATGTAGAATATTTAAAACAATAAAAACCAGATTCCCCCACCAGATCACGTTGCCGTTGCTCCGACAAGAAGATCATATCCGGTGTGTGACTGCTGTCCTGAGCCAGGCCCAAGACGATCTGGGAGAGGCCCATGGCCGCCATGAACTCCTGGGCCCCTTCTGAGGCCAAACCCGGGGAGGGCAGATTGAAGTCTCCCAGGACCAGAAGCCTGGGGAACTCCCTGCCAACACTAAGATGGCCCCCTGCGGCTGAGGGAGGGGGGTGGCCACGGAGCAGGGAGGCTGGTACAGCAGCAACCAGCCCAACTGATCCTGTGAGCCCAGATTCAGAAACAGGGAGTCCCAACCAGAAACGTGGGGATCAAGGCCCCCGAGTGCCCAAAGGGATTCTCAGAGGACCAGTGCCACCCCACCTGCCCTGCCCTGGGATCTCGGCTGGGGCCAAACCCTAAACCCCAATCTATGAGAGGGGAAACCCGCCCCACTTCCAGAATCAGCCAGGTCTCAGCTATGCCAGCAGAAAAGTCTCTAACCACTGGGGATCATGGGATCACTGGTGATTCCCCTTTTTCCCACCAAGGAGTTGAGGGCTCCTTCCTACAAAGGGGCCAGGCTCCACCAGGCAGACTCTGGGCTGCCTCCCGTGCCTGAACCCAACAGGGAGAGTTTCCCTTCTCTACTTCACGAACAAAGCAATGCAAGGAAAGTGCATTTTGTGACACCCAGCCGGCTTTCATGCCTAAGGTAGAACTAGAACTCACCGTCTCCCAGTTAGTTTCACTTGGTGCCATCACCACTTAATGAAACTGACTCTATTTTAATTATTTCACCAGAACCAGACGCAGAGGGAACACAGGGAGGATGAGTTAATGGGGGGAGGAGGAGGGGGCTTTTAAAAACTGGGGGCCTCTCCCTCTTTCCCTCTCCCCACCCGCCCAAAGTCTGGCAAAGGGACAGAATGGCTCAAGCAGCAGCAGCAGCTCCCTCCGACCTACCCTGGCTGGAACTGCTGGATCCTTCCTCACTTGCTGGAGAAGAAAGAAAGAAAAAGAGAGTGAGGAAGTCACTCTGTTGGCTTATAGATGGAGAAACTCAGCTCTTTCTGACTCCAACTTGCTCCCTCTCTCGCACACACACAATCAAAGACACAGAACTACCTGGAGAGAGTTTGAACCAGACTGCTTGGGCTAAAAGGCCTAGGAAAGAATTCCTAAAATTTATATGTATATCAACACAGAGCAATAGTTCAGCAGTTCTTGAGCCCGCGGGCAGAGCTGACCTAAAAAGATACACGTGGCTCTAAAGTCTCTTTTTCTAACCAGTTCGTACTCAGAGAGCCTTGTGATGGGAGACCAAGAGGAGATCAAGCTGGTATCCCTCTTCTGGACCAACCAGCAGCTGAGAACTGTATGTTAGGATGTTTAGCATTTATATGGTTAAACGCTGTTTCCTTAAGAAATGGCTTATGGGTAATGTAGTTTCAGCAGTCAGTTTATCTAGTCAGTGGGAGGAGTTCAAAGGTTTATGACTGTACTTCCTGGCTCGGTGCCATTGTTTGATTCTCTTCACATTGGGATCCAGCCTCATGGCTCGGAGACAGCAATTATTCAACATGTGATTTATATACAGGACGGAGGATATCACTGTCTTTTTACCTAATGATATGGATCCAGATTAACATTGTATTCCAGACGTATTAGAGCTTAATCGTGAGTTATTGAATATTTCTGTGAATAAAGTATTCTTTGATCTGTTCATTCGAGTAAACTTCTACCTGTCTACACGGAAGTAGGGCCACACATGACCGTGAAAACAGGATAATCCCCTAAAGCTCCTTTTCTCTCAAAATGCCCCCTTTTGATCCCTAATTTTATGGAGCTTCTTCCCTACTTGGGAAACAGAGCAGCTTCTCAGTCAGAGGGACCTTCCACCAGCTGGGTCTTCTCACCTTCTTGAGGGTTCCCTGTCCCAGATGTTTCTCCTTGAGGACCCCACTTCCAAGAACAGCCTGGCTGTGATGAAAAGGGGGCCCATCTTCCCCAGACTGGTTCTTAGAAGGAAGAGAGCATGCACGGGCGAGCACACATACATACATACACACACACTCCTCAACTGATGGTGCCTCTGGTTTCTGCTCTAAATTGGAGATTATAGGTAAAGACAACAAGTCACTCACTTGGTGTTTTTTTGTAGTCATGACGTCTCTCTGCAAAGACAAAAATCAGTGAAAGCTCAAAAGAATCCACCAGAGACCATCCAATCTCTCCCTCTCTGGGAGGAATACCTTCAGGAGATATTTTGCAGTCACTTTGTCTCATTAATAAAGACAGAAAGATTTTCAAAATAGAAATGTATCTCCTGATTTGCCCCAAGAGAGACCTGCGGCCTCCGAGATGGATGGAGGGAAATTGGGGGAAGCAGCAGCAGCAGCTGGGAGGGGAGGAAGATTTTCATGGAAATCCTTCTCTGCTGCTCTTTGACCAAAGACTTTGAAAGGGACGGAACTGGGATGCTTCTTCCCAACACAGAAGAAGGCAGGATTGTCCCAACCTCAGACTCAGCCAAGTCAGGACTGGAGTCCCAGCAAGCGGCTGAGATCTCAGATGCTCCCCAAGAGGGCTGGGAAAACAGGACAGGAGGAAGCCCTGAAGAAGCTCCCCAAAGAGAGAGACTTGGGAGGAACCTCCCCATCTTCCTTCCATCACCCAGGAAAGGATACTTACTGAAGAATACCAAGATCCCAACAATCACACATAGCAGGACAAGACCAGCCAGAACGCAGCCGATGATGATCCCCACGTTGGATTTTGGTTCTGAATTGGGAGAAAAAGCAGATAATTGAAGGAGAACCTCAATCATCCCAATTGGGGGAGAGACCTAAAATAGCGGAAGCTGGAAATTCCCAAAATTAAAAACTTCTATGGGTTCCTCTTCATGTCCCTCTAAGGGTAGCATGAAGGCTCCTTGCTAACCACCGTTAGAGGACGTGTCCTCCTGATGCTGCCTTCTTCTCTCCCCAGCCCAGCATGAAGGCAGCGGAATTCATCTTTAGCTTTTCGACTCAAAAACAGCCCTTTGCCATCTTGTGACCCTCAGCAGCTTACAAAACAAAAACTTCAACACAATATTGGTGAACAATACAATAACATTTGTTAAACAACAGTTTTTCTTCTGTTTAGATGCTGCCCCAGCTTGTCATAATTTGGACAGCTCTGTACGTTATGTTTTTTTCTACAGTTTGAGTGTTTATTATTTAAAGTAAAAGAGTTTATATCACCTAGCCTTTTTTAAAGTATACACTTTCATTTCTTTGGCCAGTCAAGAAATAGCAAAAAATTATATTTTGTGCTTCCAGAACCTCAGCATGAAAAATGGAATATGGTGACATCCAACTTCTGGATGGTCCCAGAAATGGCAGAAACAGAATAACAGAGTTTGAAGGGACCTTGGAGGTCTTCTAGCACAACCCCTGCTCAAGCATTCCAGACAAGTGGCTGTCCAGTCTCTTCTTAGATGCCTCCAGTGATGGAGCACCCACAGCTTCTGAAGGCAAATTGTTCCACTGGTTAATTGTTCTCATTGTCAGGAAATTTCTCCTTAGTTCTAGTTTGCTTCTCTGCTTGTTTAGTTTCCATCCGTTGCTGCTTGTCCTGCCCTCAGGTGCTTTGGAGAGAATAGCTTGACTCCCTCTTCTTTGGGGCAGCCCCTGAGATATTGGGGAGAGTGCTATGTCACCCCTAGGCCTTCTTTTCATTAGACTAGATATAACCAGTTTCTGCAACCGTTTTTCATATGTTTTAGCCTCCATTTGCCTGATCATCTTTGCTGCTCTTCTCTGCACTCTTTCTAGAGTCTCAACATCTTTTTTATATCGTGGCAACCAAAACTGGATGCAATATTCAAAGTAGGGTCTTACCAAAGCCTTATAAAGTGGTATTGCTTTGGGAGTAAGTTCTGACGAGGGGAACTTTAAATGTAATTTTCTCTTGCACAAAACTCAGGACTCCTACTGAATAGCTATCATGCCATTTGTGAATTGATGCTTGCTAAAAACAACAAAAACAAATATTTTATTTTGCCTGGGATATCAGCATAAAAAATAAATTTGAACATTTTTTTTGTATTATGCTGACAATCATTAATAAAAGATTTAAACTTGAATTCTGCAATTTTGGAAGTCCAGTGTAAAAAATGTCAGGGACACTTATGAGCATGTGCAGAGTTCTTTGAGAGAGGGCTTTTTTTCTGGAGTTTTATGCTGAGCCTCAGGAATTCCCATATCATATCATAAAATAATACGTAATTTCTTTCAAACAGCAACAACATACTATATTTTGACCTTCAAAGCAGAAAGCCGTGTTAGTCTCTGATGGCAAAAATTCAGACTTGGTAGCCCCTTTTCTGACTCCTGGTGCATCAGTCCAGCCACTCTCTGCATTTCCTGAAGTCAGATGCAGAAGCTAAGAGAGGATCTAAGAGGATTTCATCAGGATCGGCCAACTCTTGTGATGGGATTCTGTAGTTTCCTTTATATCCCCTGAAGCCAGTTCTATGGTCTGGTCCCTGCAGCTACACCAACCTCAAACACTGGAAAAACCAACAGCTCAAAGTCAGGTATGCTCACATCTGGACACATCTGGGGGTGAGATTTCCCTCCCACAACCCTCCAGCCTGCCAAAGAGCCCAGCCTTTCCCTCCCTGCAGCCTCTCACCCTCCAGGGCCACGTCCAGAGGCTCCTGCAGGCCGTCGTGCTCCACGTGGCACCGATAACGGCCCCTCTCTTGGGGATCGATCCGGATGCTGAGCCAGGAGTGGAAGGTCCCATCCGCGCAGGGGGCCACGGAGCCACGGAGGGTGTCCTGCAGCCAGACCTCCCCGTCCCTCCTCCAGGAGGCATCGACCTCCTTGGGGTAGAAGCCATGCAGGCGGCAGACGTGCGTCTCCATCCCATCCTCCACCTCCTTTGTCTTGCTGCTCACGGTCACCTCTGGGGGCTCTGCAGAAACGGCACCCCCAGAATTAACTCTGAGCCCCTCCAGAGCCTGGAAGGTGGATGGGAAACTTGGGAGGGACAGGAAAATCTCCACTACTTCCCACTCCACACCTGCAGCGTCTCCGAGAATTTTAGGAAATGCTCCAGATCTGGAAAATGCTCAACCACAAGGACTCCTAATTCTGAGTCCTTCCCAGGGACTCAGCCTGAAAACCCTCAAACAGCAAGATTGAGGGTCCAAGGAAATTCCTCTCTGGCTGCTTTGAACTCCGAGTGATCATGGATTGTTTCCTTCAAGGGAGGGAAAGTGGAGCTGCTCTTTAAAGTTCCCTTTCAAAAAATCAACAACACAGGAGTTTCTCCCTACAGCTAATACAATGGGGGAGGGGGGTCAAGGAGCCCAGAGGGGAAGGGGTCGACCCAGTGGGGAGAGGTTGTCTAGATGGGAAAATAATAACAAATCACAGGAAAAGATTATACTTTGAGCCCCCCTTGTGGGGTGAGGGGGTGTTCCTGAAGGTGGGGAGGGGGCTGTTTTGAGGAAAGACTAAGTCAGAATTGAGGGAACCTGTTTGAGGTTTAACAGAAAGATCCACAGAAACTTTGGGAAGAAAAGAATCCCTCAATCTTGGCCTTTTTTGCCCAATTGGGGCCCTGAGGATGTGTTATTAATGGTAGAAGTGGAGCCACCTA
Source organism: Azemiops feae (assembly GCA_023970755.1). Taxonomy (NCBI): domain Eukaryota; kingdom Metazoa; phylum Chordata; class Lepidosauria; order Squamata; family Viperidae; genus Azemiops; species Azemiops feae. The sequence goes on along the minus strand of JALGBA010001328.1, from coordinate 49,832 downwards.
GTGGTGGTGGTGGGAGGTGCACCATCAGCTGCACGGCAGGGAAGGAGCCCCCTGTGGGATGTGGCGGGAAGGAGAGTTAAAGTAGTGGCCAAAATTGTGGAAACCTTTTGGGAAAAGTGTACAGTAGAAATGCCACCTTTGGTTAAGTTTCCACCAATTTTTCTTCTAATTTCTTTATAACTGTAGCCTTGTTCACTTAATAATTCTATTTTACATCGCTTTCTGGGCGACCAGTCAACTCTTTGCACCATTACTTTAATTTTATTACATTTTTCAAGCTCACTAAATGAAAGAACACAAAAAAAACCAACCAACTTGATAGCGATCACATAACACACTGACAAATGTCCTCCTCTCAGCTTCAATGCATGACATCAATAACTGAATCCCACTGGGATCTGATTGGCTCATTGCCAAAACAAGATGACACCTGATTGGCTCTCTAAGCACTCATGCTCATTGGCTACAATCAGATGAAGGAAAGCTACCTGATATCAACCTAAGCAAGTTGTGCTTCCTTTTTCTGGTTATTTGGCTATAACTTTTCATAGAACACAGTACAGATAATTGAACAAACTTTGTTGCATTACATTCTTGATTAAATTATCTTTCCATCGATATATAATTTTATGGTACTACTGCAAAAAACAAAGTGGTGTTATTAGCCATCAAACCTCAAAAATACACTTTTCCCAAAAGGTTTCCACAATTTTGGCCACTATTGTAATGGGGGGAAATTAAGGGAGCCCCTCACACTTGACTACAGTTTGGCTAATGGGGGTTTCACTGAAGAAACTCAAATGCCCTTGTTGCCACACGGTGGGCAATGAACAGGACACCCCCAAGTGCTTCTCCTGCCTGATCCACCCAGACACCAAACAGGGCTTCCCGCGTCATGGAGAGGGGCTGGAAGGGGAGGGGGAGGATTCCCTCCTGGGCAGTCAGAGGGCAGACCAGGAACCCAAAGGGGCCGAATGTGCACAAGAAATCCGGCCATAAAGGAGGAAAGTCCAGCCAGCATCCAGAGGCTCACCTTTCTTGAGCAGCATCTCCTTCCCGTAGGACAGGTGCTTCTCCAGACACTCAATGCAGATTTCCTCCAGGTAGAACTTCCTTCCCTGATTGTATTGTGGAACAGCGTCCCATTTCCTCTGGGTGATCTGGGCCTCGGGGACGGAAGCCACCCAGGTGAGTCTCTCCTTGTCGAAGGTGATGAAGGTCGTCCCATCGTAGCCATACTGATCAAACCCTCCTTTGCTCCCATCAGCCTGGAGCTCACAGCCACACATCCTCTGCCACGTGTGAAGGCCTGAAATAGGAACAAGATGATGGTTTCGGGAGTCCTCAAGATAGACACAGACCCCCTTCCCTGCAGGGACTTTGACACAGGCACTGACAGCCCCGTTTCCTCCCTAGCAATCAAAGGAAAGAAAGCCCCCATCACTAACCGCCCTTCTCCCCTCCCTCGACCTGCCTCCCCCCATATCCCTCCCCCCCCAGGATGGAGCCCCTGAACCTCCCCAGGAAAAGGGAAGCTGGAAAAGCCAGCGGAGGATCCCGAGGGAGACTGAGAAAAGAAGGAGTCGCAGAAGAAACGGAGGGAGGGAGCCTCCTCCATCTTTCCTTCTGCCGTTCCTCTGTTGGGGAGACTCTTGGGGGGAAAGGAAGGGATCCCAGAGAGGGAACATTTGCATGAATCTGAATCTGCAGCTGCAAAGAGAGAATCTGAGAATCACGTGGCCTCAAAGAGGATCTGGTCGATCTGCAAAACAGCTTGCAAGGATCCCTGTTACCATAAATCTTGGTCTGCTTTCACCAATATCACCAAATCACAGGGCTGGTTCCCACTTTAGATTAACCAGAAACAAACCATGGCTCTGTGCTATGTGGGAATGAAGACTTGAAGGGCCACAAAGGAATATTTGCCTTAGCAACAGCAGCAAGTGGCCCAATCTGATCTGCAAACTCAAATTGTTATTGACCTTTGAAATGAATTTGATGTTTACCGTCTCTGCAAGGCCCTGGAGAAGATGTTTCAACTTCAAGTGACTAAATTCTGGGATTTAAAAGGAAACTGAATGTTTGAAAAAACCAAAAGGAAATGTTGAAATGTTTCTACTTCTGGTTGGGCTTGAGAGTGAGGAAGGACGCCAGAAACTCTCAAATCTGAGGGAAAACCACTTGTAAGTACAGTTGAACTAAACTGACCAGTCCTTTCCCTCCCTTTCCACTCCCATAAGTGACCAGGTGAGGGGATCCTTTCTCTGCAGCTTCTGCTCAGCCTGAGACCTTCCCTTTGGAGGGAGAGGAAGATCCTCCTGAGCTGAGTCTGATCCCGCCCTCCAGAGGAGATTCCCTGATCTGCCCAGGGGGAAATAAAGGTTCTGGATTTCTGCCCAAGAAGAATCTCCTGCCATTCACAGGAAGGCACTGAAAATCTGGCTGCAGTTTTCAACTTCTGAGAACAAGATCTGTCTTATTTCAGAAGCATCAAAAGCTAAGACAGAAACCGTCTTATTTCAGTTGAAGATGAAATCTGTTTGTGTTCATTGCAAGTTTGGCACAGAATTTAGTATTTGTGCTGCAAAAAAAAAGCACAAGGATCACACTGAAAAGGCAACTTTGTATTCTTAGTGTGAGAACTCTGTTAGTGCATCTCTGCAGGTCTACGCAGGAAACAATTCTGCCCCATCTCTGAGCCTGGATGTTCAGGGGTTCCCCGAGGCCTGAAAAATAGTTCAAGGGTTCCTCCAGGGCCAAAAGGATAAGAAAGGCTGCTTTAGGGAGGCTAAAATATATTTATATTTGTAACTGCTGTGAAGAATATCAGAAGCCACTTCTTTATGTCTTTTTTCTTTATTTTCTTCAACTTGTTTTCTTTTCTTGTAGTTTTAGATTTTTCTTTGATTTCTTTCTTCTATCTCCTTTACTTTATGTTACTTTCTATTAGTTTTTATCTTTGGTTAAAAAGGTTCAATACAAATTATGTAAAAAAATTCAAAAGGCAAACAGGATATCAGAGATCATTAAAATATATTGAAAACACAGAGGCTGTCACAAAGCCTTTGCGTAAATCAAGGGTGTGACCACATCTGGAATATTGTGTGCAGTTCTGGTCACCAGACCTCCAAAAAGGGCAGGAGGGAGCTGGGGAAGGTCCAGAGGAGGCGACCCAGAGGATGGGAGGGTTGAAGCAGCCTCCCTTTGAGGAAAGGTTGGGACATTTGGGGCTGTTTAGCCTGGAAAGGAGGCTCCCCCCCACTCTGGCCGCTCTCCTTCCCCCTTTCTCCACCAGGGGGAGCCCTCTGGGTCCAGCTCTGCTCCCCTGAGAGGCCAGCAGGGGGCCTGGGGGGATCCTTGGGGATCAGGGGCAGAACAGGCAGATCTCTGGGGTGTCTGCCTGGGGGGGGATGGGCAAGGAAAGGGCAGAAGAAGGGGGGCTGCACCTCCTTGGGATGAAAGGAGGGAAAATGGCGGATGTTTGTGGAGAAAGTTTATCTCAGCCCAAAGCAGCCTCTGGTGACACAGATATTTGCTTGCAATCTCTCCCCTAAATCAGGTTCCTTGAAGGTGAATCTTGTTCCCCAAAGATGGCAGAAGGGGGGGCTGCTGAAGAAGGCCTCCCCCCTCCAGGGCAGCCCCACCAAGAAGGCCACACAGGAGTTCAGCCTGAGGGACCATGTGAAGCCATCAGGAAGGGCCTCAAATGGGGGTTTCTTTCTTTTCTGTCCTTTTCCCCCTCAAGATTGGGAGGATGCTGGAAGAGGCCCTGTGCCCCCCCACAAGAGCCCCCCCCCCGCACCCCATTTGGCCTCCTGGCCTCTCTTTCCACCTGGAGGATGAGAAGAAGCTCCTGCCATTTTGGGCCCCTCATCCCTCCGAAAAGAGGTGAAAGAGGGATCTAGTCAGCCTAGATGGATCTGCAGTTGATCCCTCATTTCTCTGGGGTGGAAACAGACAGAAAAACAGGGACCTGCTTCCCCCAGGATCTCCTTAGGATCCACCTGCTTCTTTTCCGGGAGGGGAGAGACCTGGGATCCCCTCCCCCCCCCCACAGCAGAGGGTCCACCAAGGCCAGGACCCTCCAACTTTTATGGGGGGAGGGGAGATTTCGGTCTCTTTTATCTCAGTTTATATCCATATCCACATCTTATCAATATACAGAGAGATAGAGGGATAACTTTAAAAAAACTGCAATTGGCAGAAAACATCAGCTATGGAGGCAACGACAAGCTTATACTGATTTTTTAAAAAAGAAGAAACATTTAAAAAGTTTTTTTTAAATGTGGGGCAGCAGCCTTTCCCTTTGACGGGACCCCCCTTTCTCCCCCTCTGGTTCCTGGGGAGGGGATTATGGGGCAGGAGGAGCCACCCGACCCATCACTCACCTTCACTCTGATTGTAGCGAAGCCTCAGAGTCTCCAGACCTTCTTTGAACGTCTCCCCAGTGCCACGTGATATCTGGGTCTCTCTGTCCCAGTATTGGGGGTCCTCCTTCCCCACCTTCTGCATCCAGGAGACTCGAGGCTGCACCGTCCGGCTGTTGCTGTCGTAGTGAACAAATACCTGACCGTCCACGTACCCCACAATGACAAAGTGGGGCAGCCCCTGACTGGGGTCCGAGATGGAGGTGACGAAATACTTCAGGGAGTGCGAGGAGGCGCCTGGAAGGGACCCAGAGGGGCAGAGTTAGGGGGCTCCAGTCAAGGACCCTCATCCTATGGAGGCTCCAATCTGAGGCTCTGGGGGGAAAGAAGGAAGAAGGAGGAGGAGGAGGAGGAGGAGGAGGAGAAGATAGCTGGGGGGAGGAGAAAGGGGGAAAGGAAGGGGGAGAGGATGGAAGAGGAGGCAGGAGGTGGAGGGAGGGAGCGGCTGAGAGGGAAAGAAGCAGCTTCTGGGGGGCCTGAAGGGTTAGAGGGCAGGGAAGTTGGGGTGAGAGAGGAGGGGAAGCTCAGGTCCCCCAAATTTTACCTGCCCCAATTGCACACTCCCCCCTTCCAGCAAGGCCTTCCACAAAGCTTGGGTGGGGGTTGATCGTGACTACCCAACTCTTCACATGATCAGTGACTCTCAACCTAAAGGCCTAAATTAGAGTTTCTCAGACTCAGCCACTTGGACTTCAACTCCCAGAATTCCCCTCACCTGGCAGAAACCCCTGGGGCCTCTCCCCCCTGGCCCCACCCCCTGCCCCCACTGAGGCTGCTTGGGAGTTCCTGCTGCCAATCCCCGTATTGGGTGCAGTGGGGGGGGGCTCTGCTGGGGTCCTCTCCCCAAACTCAGCCTCTGTATGGAGGGTCCCATCACCTTTAAAGCCCCTCTGGTGAACCAAAGACAAACATACAACATTATTTCAGTTTCTATCCTGCAAACTCCCAACCGAGCAGCATCAAAGTTTCTTCAGCCCTTCCTTGGATTGGAGGACAGACTAAATTCACAAGACATAAAACTATGCTAAACTTTACTAACAATGACAAAAAAAAAATCACATTAAGTCACTGTTTAGTTTTCATTGTCAAAATACAAACACGGAAGAGACTCTGAGGCTGCCCAAGGAACAGAAAAACAACAGCTTGTAAGTGGATTAAAAGAAGTAAAAGAAAGTAAAATGAATAAAAGGCTCCTGGGAAATCGATTAAGCTGATGAAACTCCCCAAGGCCCCTTCTTGGTCTCCATTCTGGAAGCTCTTCAGGTCAGAAATTCTTCCGGGGCACCAAAGAGTTTAAAGATCATTTTCAGGATCCTTCACGGGACTTATTTGGGCAGAACCTGGGTCTGCATGGGAAAGGGCAGGACCTCCAAAGCCCCCCCGAGAAATAAATGCAGGCAGTCCTCGACTTACGACCGTAATCAAGCCCACATTTTTTGTTCCTAAGTGAGACATTTATTAAGTGAGTTTTGCTCCATTTTATGAATTTTCTTGCCACAGTTGTTAAGTGAATCATTGCAGTTGTTAAATTAATAACCCCGTTGTTAAGTGAATCTGGCTTCTCCATTGACTTTGCTTGTCAGAAGGTCGCAAAACAGGATCACTGCAAACCGTCATAAATATGAACCAGTGGCCAAGCATCCAAATCCTGGTCACGTGACCATGAGGACGCTAAAATGGTCGTAAGTGTTTAAAATGGTGATAAGTCGCTTTTGTAACTTTGAACGGTCACTAAATGAACTGTTGTAAGTCGAGGACTATCTGTAGTCCCACTGCCCAGTCCCTCCAGTATGGTCTCCCAGCCCTTCCCAGTCTCCCAAGGCAAAGGCCTCGGCCTCCTTCTGCCTGCTCCTCCCCACAATCCCGGAGGCTTCTCAGAGCTTTTGGGGAGAGGGATCCCCAGATCCACTTCCTGGTCTGGGGAGATTTCAAACAGATCAGGGCTTTTCTCCGACAGAAGGAGGGGGGATCGGACCCTCCGTGATCCAGACCCCGCTTCTTCCCCTTGTGGGGCTGAGCAGTGAGGGAGTCTGAAGTCTGCCTGAGAGGAGAAACGTGTGAATGTAACGCAGGTTGGGCATCCTCACAATCACGAATCCTCCTCAGGTCAGGAAGGGCTGGTCAGTTTGGGCCTGTCTGTGTCCAAGCAAGCCCTTCATTTCAGGCTCTCCATCCAGAGGGGCTTCTCTCCTCCTGCCTCCAGCCCAGACTGTCTAATCCTTCAGATCCTTAAGACAGTTTTGGAAATGCCTTTTGAAAAGCTGCTGCCTTGATAGTTTCTCTGAGGAACAACTAGGGACACCCCAAGACCTCCTATCTGGTTACTAAGGAATAAGAGTAAACTTTAAATATTTTTGATTCTGCAAACTCTCCCGTGCTGGGGGCTCCTGAAATGGAAGGAGGAGGATTTGGGGTGGAAAAATGCCTGCCTGTCCTAGAAAACAGCTCTGGGGGATATTGGGGTTTAGGACGGGGTGGGGTGTGGGGATCCAGGGGAAAGTGACAATCAATCAGGGGGGATCTTTGGGAAGACAATTCACGGAGCGCTTCTCTCCAGACTCTTCTCTCCAGACTCTTCTCCTGCTGCATTCCCAGGACAGCCTTAACCCGATGGCTCCGGTGCTCCAGCCTCCTTTTCTGCCAATACACGGAACCGAGTGGAGAAACGAGCCGGGTCCTCCCAGCAGCAGAAGCCACAAAGAGCCACCAAGCCCCGCCGAAGGCAGGAAAGAGGACCCAGGCGAAGGGGTTGTGCGAAGGCAGCCAGGAAGTTTGTGAACTGACCCGGTCCCTGCAAACGCCGCTTTCCGACAACCTCCACTTTGAAAGAGGGAAAGAACTGCGCTCGGGGGCGCCCAGGTAGACTTGACTGACCTCTGGAGGGGCCTCCCTTGTCCTGTTCCTAGAGGGGCTCTCCTGGGGGGGAGGGGGGAGGCAGCAAAGTCCCATCCACGCTTTGGGGTCCCTTCTGAGAGGGGCCAGAGGGGGAGGGGAGCGGACTAGAAAGAGGACCGAATCGGGATTCTCTTCCTGGGAATAATCTTTGGGGGTGAAGAGAGATTCCCTGGATGGATCCCCACCAGGAGATAGGGGCCGGAGACTCCGACGCCCCCAAAGGGACTCACCGAGGCAGCTTCCCCGCAGAGCGATCCCCACCAACACCAGGAGCGACAGAGAGCGCAGCGCCATCTCGGCTCGGCTCTCCAGAAGTCGCAGGCAGAGAAAGACGCGCTCCGGGTGATCAACAACGCAACAACCCAGAGCAAAAGCGGGTGATTGGCCAAGCTCAACCAGTAGAAAAAACGTATGCCCGTGTCGTCATTGTTGCTAGGCAAACGTCCAGGCGCAACCGGCTGGACAGGCGGGGAAAGGAAAGCGAAAGTTCCATCAGGAAATCCCCTTCCAGGCATTCCGCCTCTTGGGGGGAGGGGCAGAAATGGGGAGGGGGGGCTGGGAAAAGCGGGAGGGTTATCTGGGCCTGGGTGGAGGCGCGCAGGCTAGGGGGGGGGGAGACCCCGCAGAGCCCCTGGCAGTGGAGGGGGCTCAGGTGGAGCTGACAAAAAAGCCAGTGCAGTCTTGGGCTGCATCAACCGAGGGGCAACATCAAGAGAACACGAGAAATGATAATGTCGGTTTATCCTGCACTAGTGAGGCCACCCTTGGAATGCCGGGTCCGCTTCTGGTCTCCACGATTCCAAAAAGATGCTGGGACCCCAGAAAGACTCAGAGAGGAGCAACAAAGGTGATAAAGGAAGGTTAAACGGCATGAGAAACCATTGAGAGAGCGAGGTATGCCCAGCCTATAGCACAGAAGAATTTGGGGGGGGGGATATTCATGGTAACTGTCTGTCTTTACTTGAGGGGCTGTCACAGAGAAGAGGGGATTGACTTCTTCTCCAAAGCCCCAGAGGGCAGGAGAAGAAATAAGGGGTGGAGGCTTGTTAAAGAGGGACCCAAACTAGAAGGAGAAATTTTCTAACAGTGAGAACAATTAATCAGTGGAATAATTTTCATCCTGGAATTGTGAGTGCTCCATCACTGGAAGGTTTCAAAAATAGACTGGAGAACTGTTAGACTGAGATGGTAGTAAATTTCCTGCCTGGATCTGAGGGTTGGACTAGAAGACCTCTGAAGTCCTTTCTAGTCACATGATTCTTTCTTTAGCTCATGACATCCCAAATGTTCTTCGCTCTGGAGAAAAACGCTCAAAGGCTCTCCTGGCATCTTCCAGGGAAAGATATGTCTTTCAAGGGAACAATGTCAGAGATATTTTCTTCTCTGGGGAAACCATGAATCTTTAGGAAGCTTCAAAGTCTTTGGTTTTCCCCACAATAAACTAAGATGGCTGCTCTCTCCCTTGGCGCTTCTTCTGGGGAATCCTTGGACTAAAAGAATAAATCCTGGTTTCTTATTAGGATTGAACAAATTCAGTTGATTTCACATTTCCTATAAAGAACAAAGTATGAGAAACATTCAACGGTCTTTTCAGGGCTTTAATCATCTGCTTTCTTCTGCAGTCACCTTTCCTCTGAGCATGTACAGAGTGGAAATAAGGCCCCGTCTGTGGGGAAGAGGAGGGGATAGCTTGATTGCTCAGGGATATAAAATGTAGAACATAAAAGAATATAAATCTTTGAAAATCTTTCAGATCCGGAGAGTCTCAGCAAGGCGGGAGGAAAGAATTTCCGGAAACACGGATGAGCTGGAGATTGGCGCCCCCTGCTGGTTTGCGGCTTTGCAGTTTCTCCTCTCAATTAGCAAAGGGGGGAAGCAAAAGGAATCCGGTCAGAAGAAAAGTCTCAAATCCTGTTTAAGCGCCAAACCAGCCAGAAGTTAATCCAACTAGGTTGAACTAAGCCAGCAACAGTTAGCACTGATTAAATTACCTCCCAGACTGTCTAAGCTCCCCTTTACCTTTTCGGCTTCCTTGTGAGACTGACAAACTACAGACCTGCAGCAGGAAACTCTTGACAATGATTAGGAAGGTTTCCCTATCTTGTACTAAGTACAACAAATGTACCAAAATTGATCAATGTAATTGATGACGTGTAACACTAATCGTGTGAAAGAAGTGACATAGACCGATTATGAATAACAAAAAAACTTTCTGTATGAATCTCTTGAGCCGTCTTTCTCTCGGGGCACTTGATCTGAACCTCTCTCCCAAATGTGAGGCTCTCTATTTCTGCAGAAATAAACAGCTACCGTGACATATTGGCTACTCCTGCAGGAAAAACAGAACCCAACTGAGGGTATGGATCTTTTGCCTCCCTTTCCCAGTTCTGCTTCTGTATTTCTGCCGATGAAGAAGGCCAAGCCGTTAGAGGGACTTTACAATTGCTGTTGAATCTCTGGAAATTGGCCGTCTGCAGGATGAGCCTCACCTTCAGATCCTCTCTTTTCGTTCTGGGTTCACAGCAGGCTTAATCTTGTCTGCTTTCAAGAAACTGGTTAATTTACGATGCAGCATCTTGTGCAAATAAGATTCACACACAATACACCCAGAATGAAAAATTCACCAAGGTTGCAGGTACCCCAATGTGAGAAGGTTATAGAAAGGCACCTCCTGGGTTCATGACTGACACAGTTACATCCACTGTATGAATTTATCCTTTGTGGGTCTGGAGAATCCCTGGCAAATGAGATGCTGGGCTGCTTCCTGAGCCAGGATTTTGGAAAGGAGCCAAACCCAAGACAGGCGGAAGCAGCTCAGGATAGCCTTTGCCTGTGGGAATCAGAGGAAGGAGAGGCAGCTGCTTTGCCCAAGCATTATGGGGCCTCTTTCTCCAGGCGCAGCCCTCCACAGGCCTAATCTGGGGAGGCCCCTGATCTACCCAGACACCTCACAGCCTGTCCAGACAGCTTCTTTAGGGATGCCCAGAGTTTATAGCCAAATGTATATAGCCATCCTGGGTGCACTACTGTAATGCACTCTACATGGGGCTGCCCTTGAAGAGCATCTGGAAGGTTTCAGCTGGTACAAAATGTGATGTGGGCAGTTTTATGTACCACAAGAGGGGCAGATATTACACCTCTGCTCCCCCAGCTGCGATGATTGCCAGTTTGCTTCGGAGTCCAATTCAAGGGGCCGTTTTTGACTTTTGAAGCCCTTCGTGGAATGAGATCCCCTCTTCCGATTGCATCCATCCACCCCATCAGCAATAGCGGAAGAGGTATGTTGCGGATTTGGGCTGTTAAGGAGTCACGTATACAGGTAGTCCTCAACTGACAACAATTGAGCCCAAAATTTATGTTGCTAAGTGAGGAATTTGTTAAGTGAGTTTTGCCCTATTTCATGGCTTTTCTTGCCATATTTGTTAAGTGAATCACTGCAGTGGTTAATTTAAGTGTTAAGTGAACGAGGTTTCCTCATGGACTTTGCTTGTCAGAAGGTTGCAAAAGGGGGTCACGTGACCCAGGGACACTGCAACTGTCACAAATGTGAGTCAGTTGTCAAGCATCCGAATATACATCACGTCACCATTGGGATGCTGCAATGGTCATAAGTGTGAAAAAAGGTAAAAGTCACTTTTTTCAGTGCCCTTGTAACTTCAAATAGTCACTAAGTGAACTGTTGTTAATCGAGCACTCCCTGTAGACCCAGGAGATTGGACTTTTCTGCTGAGATCACCATCCTTGATCTCCTTCCAGAAGTCTCTTAAAATATGGTTGTGGGAATAGGCTCGGGGATCTAAAGGAACGGCCGAACTAGCAACGGGGCTGCAATGCGTAAAGTATCGGATCCTTTCTTCTAGCTTTTTTTATAATAAAATGATTTGTTAAAAAATGCATATTTTTAAAATGTTAAAATAAGATTCATGTTTTAATACAGAAGAGTCTCAAAAAGAATATAAAAATTAAACCCAAGATATTTCTTTTAGGCTGAATGGACAAAGAACTTGAAAAAAAGGAACTTTGTTGTTATCCATGTTGACAGCAGTGAGAATGGCCAGATTAAGTGCTTTAATTAAAAAAAAAATACATCCAACTTCGTTTCTACTTGGAAACTGCTTCTGGGTTTTGTGGTTGAGACAGAAAAAAATGAAACTTTCTCTTTGGGTTTTTTTTTATTTCTTGTTATAAAAATAGCCATGCATGTTAAGTTTGCAAAAGTAAAAAGTTGAGGCGGTAGTGTTATTTTTATTCAACTGTGTTGAAAGAAATACACAATTTTATTACTTGGGAGGCGATTAACAAAGAACTAGCATTGCTTTGATAGCCAGGAAGGATATTGTCTCCAGCCCCATATTTATCTGCTGCCACCTTCCTTCCACTTTCCAAAGATCACTGCTGATTAATAAGGGGTGTAGTTGATTTTAAGGTTACATTTTTCTTTTTTCTGAATTTTCATTTTGGAGGCAACGTAAATAGAGAACAATGGGAACAGGACAGGACTCAACATGCCGGATGGCTTTCTCCTTCCTCAAGCCAACAAGCTGCAGAAGCTGCACAATGCTTTCACAAACCGCTGAAAACAGGCTGCAAATGCATGTGCGACTTTCGGACACTCCTGGAGGCATTGAGAGACTGGCAGTTTGCCAACTTCAGATGGGGGAGGAAAAGCCATCTGCCACATTGAGTTGGATCCCATTGGCAGTCAGCCAACCGCCATTTTAAGTAGACTGTAGCTGCCTTCCGCCATTTTAGGGACTGCAGGCAGCCCCTTTTGTAATTCTGCATCGTCTGTTAAGAGATTCTTTATTCAGGTACTGCTGTTGCCTCCCAACTCAGACACCCCGACTTTGGCCTGGAGCTGGTAAGAACTTGAGCCCTGAATTTGAGAGACGCTTTTCCCTTTGCAAAGGGGCTTCTTTGCCCACCGGAAAATAGGAAACACCCAGTAATTCAGGCAAAGCAAGAAGCCTCCATTAAGGGCTGTGTGTGTGAAGGAGCAATCTGCCCAGAAAGTTGACACCACCTGTGCTATTTTTGTCCCGTCTCTTCAAGGCCTCTCCCCAGGGACAGCACAGCAAAGTTGCCTGCAATAGCTGTGCTGTGAAACAACTGAGGGTCTGGGGAAAGAAGGTGCGTATTTGTGTGTGGAAGTAAAGCAGCCTGAAGCTCCTAGAAAGGGATGTTTTCCTCTAGCAGTCCTCACAAGGAGTAAGACAGGTGGGAGTAGCTGTGGAGAAGAGTGAGTAGTAACAGTGTGTGTGTGTTGTCTAGGAACCTGTGTTGTTGCTGGCTCTTATGTGCCTTGATCCCACCAAACTGGGCCTAGTTAACAGAGCCTGTGATGGGGTGGGTGGGTAAATCTTTTTATAGGATTCAGAAACAAATATAAACCTTTGCTATATATCTGATATGGCAGAAAAGAAGAGATCAAACAGTAAGAGATGGATTTCAATAGAAAATATTGATTCTAGCAAACTTATGGCTTATATACTCCCTTTTCCAATAAATTTTTATCTTACTTAATACTTGCAAGCGCATCCAAGGCTTTCCAGAATCTGTTGTGTAGTGGCTGAAAAAGCAAGTTCTCACATACCAAAAGAAAAAAAATGGCCTGGGCTAAGGAGAGAAAAACCTGCTTTCTTGAACTTAAAAAAAGAGGTCCAGCTTGCCGAGTTAAAAGTGCTAATATCGCCTTTTAAAACGCTAATAATAAAGCCTAAAATCCCAGGCAAGACTGCCTCTGTGGGAATTCGATCCCGGCGTCCAGCGCCTGCTGGACGGACCAGTGACGTACGTTAGCCTAGGCCAACGGACCTCGCGTTTGGTAGATAGGAAACACACGGACAACATGTTTCTTCAGGTTGAGTCAGCATGCGAGAGCCCAGAAGGATCTGCGTGCTTCTCTTTTATTGGCATTTTGACATCATAGCAGGAGGTTCATAAAGGGCGGGTTTAGCCAGGAAATGAAACTTAAAAGGCATACCTTAACTTAACTCAGGAAATGGAAACTTAATAAGGCATAAAGAAACCTTAACTTAACTTAGGAAATGGAAACTTAATAAGGCATAAAGAAACCTTAACTTAACTTAGGAAATGGAAACTTAATAAGGCATAAAGAAACCTTAAGCTATTGAAATGGTTGCAACATCTCCACTGTTTTTATTTTTTAAAGTTCAATCTCTATCCTACTCGTAGCCATCATCTGCATCCTCCGAAACAGAAGAGGGCAACTCCATAAGAATGCGAGATTCTTGCTTGGAGGCAAGAGCCACCATGGCTAAGTCTGATTCAATATCGGAACAGTTGGAGTCCGTGTCAGACAGTGTCAGTAGGGCAACCTTTTCAAAGGGGTGGAATTTGGGTTTCAAGGGTTCATATATATTGTTTGAGGCAAGCATAACATCAATCTTAGAAAGATTAGAATCCAAACCATTCAAACGATCCTTGAGAAATTGCAAAAGGCGTGAAAAAACACATGGGCCAATCATACATATTATAAGCAAAATTATACAAGGTCCTAAAATAGCAGAAAGCAATGTAATAATCCAGGGAGAGAAATTAAACATGCTTTGATACCAGGATAGTTGGGAGAACCTTTCCTGTTCCCTGTCTTTTAATCGTTTGCGTAACTCATTCATAGAGTCGCGCACAATGCCAGATTGATCAGAATAAAAACAACATTCTTCTTTTAAAGCTACACATGTTCCACCTTCCTTTAAAAATAAAAGATCGAGGGCACGCCTATTCTGCAACGCAACTTCGGCGAGAGATGACAAGGAAGTTTGAAGGGCAGAAATTGAAGTCTCGATACGGGAAAGATCATCATCTATTTCTAGACTAAGTTTTTGTATATTGTTGTTGATTAACAACCAAGGCTGCAGCTCCAGTAGCTGCTCCTGCAGCACCTAATCCTAAAAGAACTGAAAGGGTTAGGGCTGTAACTATTTCACGTTTGGCACGTAGGTGGTATTCCGGTGGTTCCATAAGGGAAACAAAATCAGAGAGGGAATAATAAGTGATTCTAGGGACTAAGCGTACCTGAATACAAAAGGCATTTTGGCGTATTAAAACATCCCCTGATACACAGGCTGTGGCACCTGTAGAGCAAGCCCAAATGAAGTTGTTACCAGGAACAAAGAATTGGCCTTTTAATCTGGCAGTGATGTTACCATAGACCAAGGAGAAAAAAAAAGTTATAGCCAGCCACGTTTACACTGCCCGACCTAGTTTTATCAAGCCAGACATCACATTGGTATTTGCCAGTGGTTGTATTAGCACAATATTGAGAATAATTTGCAGGAATGTTTCCCAAGCAACAACCATGTCCCATAATAGAAGTAATAGTAATAGACGTTGAGTTCCATCTGCAGGAGTCATCTTTTGTAGCATTCTTAATAGGTTCAATAGAGCCAACGGCGTCATAAAAGGGTGGAGTGGCTGATAAACAGAGCCAACAGTGGTCGGTTTGTGAAGAAGAATTAACAGCACTTTTTAGCAAAAAGGAAGAAGCATTGACAAGGTTAATCAAGGGATTAGGCATATTATGTACAACGGACTGTAAAAAAACAGGTTGAATGCTTTTGTTAGGACCTATAGGAGGGGAATGTGGTGACTGGATTGTGAGACGAATGGAAAAAACTCCGCCGTCGTTTCCAGAATCGCTCCATTCTCTACCACCCCAAGAATATCCGACAGCCCATTGCTCTGTAGTCAAAGTCTTTCCTTGGGATGTGAAGGTAATGTTCATTGGATTTTTCCGCTCACCACAACAATGCAAATTTGAAGGGCAGGGAGGAGAAGGGGGTTTGTCATTACTACGGGTAATGGCGATATAATCATTTGAGCGAGGGGCAGTCCAGGATATAGCGCCCGTAGAAACACAAGACCATGAGGCACAGTATTTATCCAATAAAGTGCCACATTGATATTTTTCCTCAGGTGTCTTTGGTTCGGGACAAAAATACAGGTCCCACCATGTTGCTCCTAGTGGAGAAGGTGTGCACGAACCTTGTTTGTCCCAAATGTTAGTTTGGAGAGATTTTGAAGCAAATTTGTTGACCCCGGTACCCATTTCGGCAAAGTCAAAATGTAAGATAGGGAACCAGGGCCATATTGTGTATTTGGAGATTTGGAATAATACCTGATTTTCAAAGTCACGAACAGTCCATGTGTAGTTGAGAGGTCGATGAGGATTAGGATCAGGAGATCGCCGTCGTCGAGAATGAATGATGCGTTGGTGTGAGCGAGGTTGCTTTATGGAATGAAAGTGTTGTAAGTGAGGTGAGGTAAAAGTACGGGCGGCCAGGTCTAGGAAGGAGCGGGGATGAGGAACAAAGTTGTAAGCAATTAAACGAGGAGACAAAGGAGGTTTTGCATAGCTTGCCACTGATGCGAGTTCAAAAGAATTTATAGTATAAGTACCATAGGATGAAAATCCAGACACATAATAGCGCCCCGTAGTCTCAGGGGTCACAAGAATAGCAAAAGTCATGTGACAAGGGTAATGAGCATAGGTGAGGGAAATAGAGGGAGATGGTGGTAGAGGAATGCCACGATTAGGATACTGAGAAAACACAAAGGGACAAAAGGATTGACCTCGGTCATAACAATGGAAAAGGGCAGTAGTATTGAGATCAAGAAAAGAAAAAACAGGACCACAATATAGGCTTTTATGAAAATTTAGAGGAATTCTCAGGTGCTTTGTCATCATGGGAAGGTGCAGTGTGGACATCATGGGGAAGGAACTTGTCAAGAGTGTCATCAAAAGCAGGGTCCACATGATTGATGCAAAAGTGTTGGACCCCTGGACAATATGGGTGGTGCAATATGCAGTTGTTACACCAATAACAGCACGTACATCCACACTCACAAAGGCAATGATGGCACATCCGATGGAGTCGGTGGGTTGTGTGGAGTGATGAAATATGGGCGAATACAACGAGCAGGGACCCACAAAACTCTGTCAGGTAGTTGAACTGCAGCGTAGCCTCTTCCCCAGGTGATGAGTTCGGCTGGACCTTTCCAAGTTGGATCCGGGAGCTGTCTGTAGTACACAAGTGGTCTTGAAGTTGGGACAACAGGTTTAGTAAAGTGTCGAGACGCAGCAGACAAAGAAGGAGTGCCAGTGAGATTTAGAAAATTGAGAGTATACAGACAAACATTTAACACGTTTTGCAGTGCCGGGAGGTTTGGGGGGCATAAGCCCTTGGACCCCATATAACGATCTAATGCATTTTTTAAAGTTTGATTTGCTCGCTCAACAATAGCCTGCCCTTGGCTATTGAAAGGAATTCCAAATTTGTGGACAATGGACCAGTGATGACAAAACTGTGAAAATTGTGAGCTGACATAAGCTGGGCCATTGTCTGTTTTTAATATTTTTGGACATCCCAGCACTGTAAAGGTACGAATACAGTGATTAATCACTTGTTTTGCAGCTTCCCCTTTTTGTGGGGTTGCCAAAATAAATCCGGAGAACGTATCTACTGTAACATGTAGATATTTCCACGGGGCAAATGGAGGATATTGAGTTACATCCATTTGCCAGGTATCACAGGCTTCAGTGCCTCTAGGGTTAACGCCCTGTGGGATACCTTTAGACTGTAGGCTACAGGTTGGGCATTGTTGAATTATGGCTGTAGCTTCAGCCAGTGTTATACCAAATTGTTTCATTAAGGCCTTCTTATTTTGATGAAAATAGCTGTGACTTTCCCCCGCTGTCATGGGAGCTGGCTGTGGAACTTTGATGACAACAGGTAAAAGTTTGCAGGCTTCGTCGGCCATATGATTCCCTTCTGAAAGAAATCCTGGTAAATGTTGGTGACTTCGAATGTGTGCTAGAAATAAGGGATGGACACGATCATGTAATAGTGTTTGTAGTGAAAGAAAGAGTTTCATAAGGACAGGTGGAATGGAGGGAGACAGATAAGAGTCAAAAATGTTGTGAGTGATATGGGAAACATATAAGCTATCTGTAATGATGTTTAAAGGTTGTAAAGAAAAGGAGCTTAAAGCCAAAATAAGAGCAGCTAGTTCTGCTTGTTGAGCTGATTGTTGAGGCGAAGTTTGCTTTTTGTGCCATGTTCCATTGTATTGCCAAGTACAAGCACCATATGTTTTTGAACCATCAGTAAAAATGGTAAGACAGTCCTTAAGGGGTGAAGGAGCAATAGGAGAAGAAAAGGAAATAGGGACTGTCTTGACAAGTTGTAAGCGAGGATCTGCGGGCAAATGACATGAAATATGCCCATGCCAGTTTAATTTTTTGTCAGATATTTGAACAAGAATGGCAGTGAATAGAGAAGGTGTTGATAAAATCGCAAGGGAAAAAGGTGTGTTGTTCAAGACACGGTCGACCCAAGTGGTCTGCAGTATTGAATTTATATGTTGGAGAGTGGTGTGATGAACATCAGTAAGATGTAAAGTGTCAGCAGGGTGTTTAAGTATAGCTAAGGCTTGAAAAAAGGGAGAAAGAACAGCCGTGGTGAGAGAAAGATAAGATCGTGCCCAATTAAGTGTTCCTAAAAATTGTTGCAATTGTACTAATGTAGGGTTGTTTGGAAAATTGAGTTTTGGCAGCTCAGGTGTGGCCGCAGAGGCTAACATCTTATGTCCCAGATATGAAAAAGGTTCCAATTTGATCAAATTCCATTCAGATGAAACAAATTTTCATGAAATAGGAAAAACATTTACAAATCTAAGCAAAACAATTCAGTCATTTCTTTTGGTTGATGGATGTATATGTCTAACTAAACAATTTAAAACTCAAAAATTTGCAAAAGAATTGCCCAACAATTACTGCCTCCTCTTTCGAGTAAAAAAAATAGCAAGCTGAAACTGCAAGAGTGGGCATCAAATTTCACATCCACCCCCCTTCCTCAACCCAGACTTCTAGGCAGAGGAAGAAGAAAAAAAATAGTTAAAACGAACAGCTGCCCCCCCTCCTCTGTCTGCCCTTCCTTCGCTCTTAAAACAATACAGCCAGCGAAAAACGAAAGAGTCAGGAGGGGGGAAAAGAAAAAGAAATTTTACAAAAATCTCACCACCAAAAAAATTCACAGGCATTTTCAATAAATTCATTCACAGATCCTCCATAAAACTTTTCTCATGGAAACTCTTGCTATTGCGTTACCATTTTACAACAATAAAAACTACAGTTTTACTGTTCCTTTCACAGCGTGGGATGGGTGGAGGGGTGAGGGCTAACACACACACATTTACACCAGCAAATTAACTCATTCACTTCCATTCTGTTTGCTTACACCATTTCACATACAAATATTTCATTTCATACGTTTTCCAAGCAAACTTTTTATTTTTAATTAAGGCCTTTTTGTTTGTTGTTATCAGAGGGTTTTGACCCTTTTCCAAGTCTTGGAAATAACACAGAACAACACAGACAGACATATATACACAAATACCATTAAAACAACATTTATTTAGACATATGGCTTGTCCTGCAAGAAGCGAGAAAATCATGAGATGATTCCAACCAAACATGTGGTTTTTATAGGGCCCTTTAACCATCTCCTATTTTTCTCACCATTCCAAGTCCAAGCGTAACGTTCTAGAAATTAAACATATATAAAACAAAACACACACATCAACACAAAGCACCACCAGACATTGTCTGACAGGGTTAAACTTAACAGATTACAAAAGAGTTTCAAAACATTCCAATTGTTCAAAACGCATTGCAGAGGAGTGCAGTTTGAGTTAATTTATATCTCTAAATTGTTCTGAAAATTTATTGTTTGGTCTACCTCAAAATAGTTTGATGAAACGGAAGCATTGAGTGCGGTTGCAAAACTCTGCAGAACAGGATACAGGGTTGCCTGTTTCTGTTTTGGAGGAGAGAGAGAAGGATAGAGCGAAGAGGGGGGTTCTTTTGGCTGTGCCGGCTTTGGAGCGTCCTCCGTAGTAGGCACAGGTTGAGAGGAAGGGTCTGGGGATAGACAGTTGTTCCGTTAACATTTTGCAAACAATTTGCCTTTCTGACTAAAGAGGAAAGTTCATCCACATGCTTGGACAGAACTTTGGAAAGTGAGGATGCCATACTTACGGTGATCAAGCCTTTGCCAGGTGCATAGTACAGGAGCCAGAGCAGCGCTTCCCTAGACAGAGAACACGCCGTGGAGTGAATCACGTCGTGGAGTGAATCACGTCGGGGTCACCAGTTGTGGGAATTCGATCCTGGGGTCCAGCGCCTGCTGGACGGACCAGTGACGTACGTTAGCCTAGGCCAACGGACCTCGCGTTTGGTAGATAGGAAACACACGGACAACATGTTTCTTCAGGTTGAGTCAGCATGCGAGAGCCCAGAAGGATCTGCGTGCTTCTCTTTTATTGGCATTTTGACATCATAGCAGGAGGTTCATAAAGGGCGGGTTTAGCCAGGAAATGAAACTTAAAAGGCATACCTTAACTTAACTCAGGAAATGGAAACTTAATAAGGCATAAAGAAACCTTAACTTAACTTAGGAAATGGAAACTTAATAAGGCATAAAGAAACCTTAACTTAACTTAGGAAATGGAAACTTAATAAGGCATAAAGAAACCTTAAGCTATTGAAATGGTTGCAACATGCCTCCATTTAATTTTAGTCCTAGGAGAGAATATCAATTTTGTTTTCAGGTCACACAGTTATCAATGTTGCAGGAATGTCAATCAAAGAAAAGCCTTGACTTCAAATTGGGTGTGTGTTGTTGTTTTTTAAAAGAAGAGCATACAAAAGAGTTGTCCAAGGTCCAATTCAAGGTGATCAGCAGGTCCAAGGTTCAAGAATGAAATTTATACCCACCTGAGCAAAAGGCTGTTTCCAGCAGAGACCAGAATTAGCCCTATCTTTATATAGGCTGCAGCCAACTGTCACTCATCGCAGTGTTTACTCTGTTGCTAGGCAATGACCAATAGGACCTCTGTTCCATTCTCCTTTTCAAGGGTATCTTTACTTTCACTTTCTTTTCTTTTTCTTTGTCCAACTTATACGCCTACCACTGTCCCAGTATTTGGAAATTCAAGATTATTTTTTTTTGCATAATTGATGTTTATTTCCATCTCGCTCATTGATAATACTCTATTTATTATTTAATTATTGTTATTAATTAGCACAATTAATTGTCTCTGTAGAAGCTTAATTTGGTGGATAATAGATGTCCTCTCTGGGAACTATTTAAAACTTCTTCCCTTTTTTTAAAAATCTCATCCCAAATAAATTGTATTCTCTCTTGCCTTTTCTCCTTAAAGTGACCGTTATGTTAAACTATCCTCTTATCAAAACATTGCTTGCATCCCAAGCTCTTCTTCCAGGTGCTCCTTGACTTATGACTGCAAAAATTTGTCATTAAGCAGTGAGGCATCATGTGACCACTGGTCATTAAACAAGACATTACGTGACTGCGACTTTCCTTGCTGGCTCCCCCCTCGATTTTTCTTGAAGGAAGCTGGCTGGGAAAGCCACAAATGGCAATCCCGAGACCGCATTTGTCATTTCTGTCTCGGTGCCAAGAAAGCTTCCTAGTTGTGTCCATGGAGCAACAAGAGGCCTTCACCTCAACTGGAAGGAAATGGGTTGGTAGCACTGTGGGGCTATTCGGATCCATAAGGCATCTTTATAGGGAGGGGAAGGAAGACAGAGGGGTGTGTATGTGTGGTTGTGTGAAAGGAAACCCAGGAAATCTTTGCTGTTGCCCCACTTTGTTCCCTGTCAACTTCGGAGGTTTTCCCTGGCCAGGAAGGGCAGGAAGTGCAGAGGAAACCTGGCAGAGCCTCTGCTGCAAAGGGCCCCATCCGCTCGCTCAGGAGGCCCCAGACCAAATTCACCCCACATCTCCTGGGAAGACAAAATCTTAGTCACCCCCTCCTGACTTCCCCAGGTCTCCTCTCTCTCTGAATGATTAGCTCCTCAGGTTCCCTAGCAAAATTGTCCCAAACTATCCAAATAAATTCTGGTTTCACCAGACCCAGACCCAGAAGGAGCACAACATACAGATGGCTCCAAAGTCTCTTTTTCCAATCAGTTCATACTTGGAGAGCCTTTGTGGTGGGAGACCAAGAGGAGATCCAGCTGGCACCTTCCAAACCTCCTTTCCTCTCAAAATGCCTCCTTCTGATCATGTGGTGGCCAAGCTTTTCCTTTCCACCTTCTTGGAAAACAGAGCAGCGTCTCAGTCAGAGGGATCGTCCACTCAGCTGGGTCTTCTCATCCTCTTGAAGATTCCTTGTCCCAGATGTTTCTCCTTGGAGTCTCCACTCCCAAGAACAGCCTGGCTGTAATGAAAAGGGGGCCCTCCTTCCACAGCTTAGTTCTTGAGAGGAAGAGGAAGATAGCACAACTCTTCATGAGCTTCTTTTGTGCTTGGACACACATACACACATCTCAACTGACATTGCCTCTGATTCTCGCTCTGAATTGGAGCTCACATGTAATGAGGACAAATCAGTCACTTGATGCTGCTCTGTAGCCTTCTTGACGTTTGTCTGCAAGGACAAAAACCAGTGAAAACTTGAAAGAACCCACCAGAGATCATCCAGTCTCTCCCTCTGTATGCAGAAGAGCCGCAGGAGAGGTTCTTACACTTGTCTAGCCACAACCTCTCCTGGCCACTCTTATTAACAGCCACAGGAAGATCTTCAGACTTCACTACCCGATTTGCCCCAAGGGAGACCTGCTGCCTCTGAGATGGACAGAGGAGAATTGGGGGAAGCAGCAGCAGCAGCTGGGAGGGGAGGAAGATTTTCATGGAAATCTTTCTCTGCTGCTGTTCGACCAAAACCTTTGAAAGGGACGGAACTGGGATGCCTCTTCCCAACTCAGGAGAAGACGGGACTGTCCCAACTCAAACTCAGGACTGGAGTCCCAGCAAGAGGCTGAGATCTCCGGTGCTCCCCAAGAGGGCTGGGAAAACAGGAGAGGAGGAAGCCCAGAAGAAGCTCCCCAAAGGGGGAGACTTGGGAGGAACCTCCCCATCTTCCTTCAATTACCCAGAAAAAGATACTTACTGAGGAACGCCAAGATCCCAACAATCACACACACCAGAAGACCAGCCACAACGCAGCCGAGGATGAGCCCCAGGTTGGATTTTGGTTCTGAATTGGGAGGAAGAGCGGATCATTGAAGGAGAACCTCAAACAATCATCCCAATTGGGGGAGGGGCCTAACACAGCCAAAGGACTGGGAATCTCCCACCTTAAAAAGGTTTCCTCTTCCTGTCCCTCTAGAGAGCTAGCATGAAGACCCCTCCTCACGATGCTGCCTTCTTCTCACCCCAGCCCAGCATGAGGACAACTGACCTTCATCCTTAGCTCTTCAGCTGAAAGCAGCAGTTTGCAATCTGCTGACTCAGCCGTTTACAGAAACAAAAACTTTAGCAACAAAATTCGTGAAAAAATAAAAACATTTTGTTCTTTTTAACAGGCTGCCCCAATTTCTCATGACTCTGGGTGGAATTGGGCAGCTCTGAATGCTATCTTTTTTCTTAAGCTTGAGTATTTGCATTTTATTATTTAAAGAAAAAGCGTTCATGTCACCTGTCTATTTTTTTAAGTATACAGTTTCATTTTCTTTATCTTTTTTAAGATTGGTCTTCCACCACCGTTCTTTCCTCAAGACTAAAACATGCTGATCCTTGTCTATACATCTACTGAGGATTCAGTTTCAGCCTTGTTGCTTTACTGTGGATTTCTTCCAATTGCTGTGAATCTGCATTAATGGGTGTTGCCCAGAACTGGATGTTCTCCTTGAGGCAAGGTCTGATCATGGCAGAACAGAGGGAGACGATTCCCTTGATCGTTTGGAAGTCATTGTTTATTTGGCGCAGCCAAAAATTCCACATTCCTTCTTTTAAGGTACTTTGTGCTTCTGGTTCATATTGCGTTTCCCATCAAGCCAAATATCGCCCACCCAATACTTGCACTTTAGATGTTTATATAGTAAGTGAAGAACATCACACTTAGAATCCTACACTTGGAAGGAAGGAACCTAAGAGGTCATCCTGTCTAACCACCTGCTTGGTGCAGGATTGCCATGTTAGCCATCAGACCAGCCACTCTAGGCATTTCCTGAAATCAGCCACAGTTCATCCATTTTAATCAAATGTGGCATTCAGAAAAGGGGCTACCAGATTCCTCTTCATTTGTATATTTTGGGGATTCTAAAATATGGAGGGTTTCTGGTGCTCAGCGTAGTTGCTGCTTTTCTGCTGGAGGCAGGAAACGGGAGAAAGAAGAGCTAAGAGAGGATCTAAGAGCATTTCATCAGGATCTACCAACTCTTAAATCACCTGAAGCCAGTTCTATGGACTGGTCCCTGCAACTTCACCAACCTCCACAATGGAAAAACCAATGGATCAAAGCTCAAGTAGGCTCACATCTGGGGGTCAGATTTCCCTCCCACAACCCTCCAGCCTGCCAAAGAGCCCAGCCTTTCCCTCCCTGCAGCCTCTCACCCTCCAGGGCCACGTCCAGAGGCTCCTGCAGGCCGTCGTGCTCCACGTGGCACCGATAGCGGCTCCTCTCTTGGGGATCGATCCGGATGCTGAGCCAGGCGTGGAAGGTCCCATCCGCGTTGGGGGCCACGGAGCCACGGAGGGTGTCCTGCAGCCAGACCTCCCCGTCCCTCGTCCAGGAGGCATCGATCTCCCTGGGGTAGAAGCCATCCAGGCGGCAGACGTGCGTCTCCATCCCATCCTCCACCTCCCTCTTGCTGCTCATGGTCACCTCTGGGGGCTCTGCAGAAACGGCACCCCCGGAATTAACTCTGAGCCCCTCCAGAGCCTGGAAGGTGGATGGGAAACTTGGAGGGGCAGGAAAATCTCCCACTACTTCCCACTCCACACCTGCAGCATCTCCAAGAGTTTTGGGAAATGCTCCAGATCTGGAAAATGCTCAACCACAAGGACTCCTGATTTTGAGTCCATCCCAGGGACTCAGCCTGAAAAACCTCCAGCAGCAAATTGAGGGTCCAAGGAAATTCCTCTCCGGCTGCTTTGAACTCTGGGTGATCTTGGGCTGCTCCCTTCAGGGGAGGGAAAGTGGAGCTGCCCTTTTAAGTTCCCTTTCAAAAAAACAACAACACAGAGGTTTCTCCGTACTTTTGTGGCTTCCTTCTGCTCCCCTGAATCTGAGGCTGCTCCAGGCCTCTTTCCAAGGGACACAACGACAGTTTCAAGAAGAGGAGAGCCAGAATCAAAGCAAAAAGGGGCTCAAGGCTTTTGCAATTTCTGACTGATTAATTTGGAGAAGAGATATTATCGCTCAAAGGGGACAGAGAGAGGTGAGGCCAAGGGGGGGGAAGAGGGGGGCAGGGCAGGGAGGGGCTGCTGGCAATTGGGGGGGGGAATTCCCCCGTGGACCCTGATCTCACCCAGCTAATACTGGGGGGGATCAAGGAGCCCAGAGGGGAAGAGGTCGACCCAGTGGGGAGAGGTTGTCTAGATGGGAAAATAAGAACAAATCACAGGAAAAAATTATACGGTGAGACCCCCCTGTGGGGTGAGGGGGTGTTCCTGAAGGTGGGGAGGGGGCTGTTTTGAGGAAAGACTCACTAAGTCAGAATTGAGGGAACCTGTTTGGGGTTTAAGAGAAAGATCCACATAAACTTTGGAAAGAAAAAGACCCCTCAATCTTGGCCTTTTTTTCCCAAGTGGGGGCCCTGAGAATATCTTATTAATGGTAGAAGTGGAGCCCTCTAGTGGTGGTGGTGGGAGGTGCAACATCAGGTGCAAGGCAGGGAAGGAGCCCCCTGTGGGATGTGGGGGGAAGGAGAATTAATGGGGGAAATTAAGGGTGCCCCTCACACTTGACTACAGTTCGACTAATGGGGATTTCACTGAAGAAACCCAAATGCCCTTGTTGCCTCACTGTGGGCAATGAAAAGGGCACCCCCAAGTGCTTCTCCTGCCTGATCCACCCAGACACCCGCCAGGCAGAGGCTGCGTTTCCTGGTCCATTGAATGGCGGCCTGGCAAGGGGAACCAAACAGGGCTTCCCGCGTCATGGAGAGGGGCTGGAAGGGGAGGGGGAGGATTCCCTCCTGGGCAGTCAGACGGCAGACCAGGAACCCAAAGGGGCCGAATGTGCACAAGAAATCCAGCCATAAAGGAGGAAAGTCCAGCCTGGATCCAGAGACTCACCTTTCTTGAGCAGCATCTCCTTCCCGTAGGACAGGTACTTCTCCAGCCACTCAATGCAGATTTCCTCCAGGTAGACCTTCCTTCCCTGATTCCATCCTGGAACAGTGTCCCATTTACTCTGGGTGATCTGGGCCTGCGGGTCGGGAGCCACCCAGGTGAGTCTCTCCTTGTCGAAGGTGAGGAAGGTCCTCCCATCGTAGCCATAGTGATCAAATCCTCCTTTGCTCCCATCAGCCTGGAGCTCACAGCCACACATCCTCTGCCACGTGTGAAGGCCTGAAATAGGAACAAGATGATGGTTTCGGGAGTCCTCAAGATAGACACAGACCCCCTTCCCTGCAGGGACTTTGACACAGGCACTGACACCCCCGTTTCCTCCCTAGCACTCAAGGGAAAGAAAGCCCCCATCACTAACCCCCCTTCTCCCCTCCCTCGACCTGCCTCCCTCCTCCCCCCCCCAGGATGGAGCCCCTGAACCTCCCCAGGAAAAGGGAAGCTGGAAAAGCCAGCGGAGGATCCCGAGGGAGACCGAGAAAAGAAGGAGTCGCAGAAGAAACGGAGGAATGGAGCCTCTCCCTTCTTTCCTTCTGCAGTTCCTCTGTTGGGGAGACTCTTGGGGGGAAAGGAAGGGATCCCAGAGAGGGAACATTTGCATGAATCTGCAGCTCCAAAGAGGGACTGAGAATCTGGTGGTCTCAGAGAGAATCTGGTCGATCTGCAAAGAAGCTTGCAAGGATCCCTGTTACCATAAATCTTGGTCTGCATTCACCAATACCACCAAATCACAGGGCTGGTTCCCACTTTAGATTAACCAGAAACAAACCATGGCTTTGTGCTATGTGGGAATGAAGACTTGAAGGGCCACAAAGGAATATTTTCCTTAGCAACAGCAGCAAGTGGCCCAATCTGATCTGCACCCCCAAAAGGTTATTGACCTTTGAAATGAAGTTTGAAGTTTACAGTCTTTGCAAAGTCCTGGAGAAAATATTTTGACTTTAACTGACCAGATTCTGGGATTTAAAAGGAAACTGAAAGTTTGAAAAAACCAAAAGGAAATGTTGAAATGTTTCTACTTCTGGTTGGGCTTGAGAGTGAGGAAGGATGCCAGAAACTCTCAAATCTGAGGGAAAACCACTTGTAAGTACAGTTGAACCAAACTGACCAGTCCTTTCCGTCCCTTTCCACACCCATGAGTGACCGGGTGAGGGGATCCTTTCTCTGCAGCTTCTGCTCAGCCTGAGACCTTCCCTTTGGAGGGAGAGGAAGATCCTCCTGAGCTGAGTCTGATCCTGCCCTCCAGAGGAGATTCCCTGATCTGCCCAGGGGGGAAAAAAGGTTCTGGATTTCTGCCCAAGAAGAATCTCCTGCCATTCACAGGAAGGCACTGAAAATCTGGCTGCAGTTTTCAACTTCTGAGAACAAGATCTGTCTTATTTCAGAAGCATCAAAGGCTAAGACAGAAACCGTCTTATTTCAGTTGAAGATGAAATCTGTGTGTGTTCATTGCAAGTTTGGCACAGAATTTAGTATTTGTGCTGCAAAAAAAAAAACACAGGGATCACACTGAAAAGGCAACTTTGTATTCTTAGTGTGAGAACTCTGTTAATGCATCTCTACAGGTCTACGCAGGAAACAATTCTGCCCCATCTCTGAGCCTGGATGTTCAGGGGTTCCCCGAGGCCTGAAAAATAGTTCAACGGTTCCTCCAGGGTCAAAAGGTTAAGAAAGGCTGCTTTAGGGAGGCTAAAATATATTTATATTTGTAACTGCTGTGAAGAATATCAGAAGCCACTTCTTTATGTCTTTTTTCTTTATTTTCTTCAACTTGTTTTCTTTTCTTGTAGTTTTTTATTTTTCTTTGATTTTTTCTTTTATCTCCTTTACTTTATGTTACTTTGTATTAGTTTTTATCTTTTGTTGAAAAGGTTCAATACAAATTATATAAAAAAATTGAAAAGGCAAACAGGATATCAGAGATCATTAAAATGGTACTGAAAACGCAGAGACTAATGTCACAAAGCCTTTACATGAATCAAGGGTGTGATCACATCTGGAATATTGTGTGCAGTTCTGGTCACCAGACCTCCAAAAAGGGCAGGAGGGAGCTGGGGAAGGTCCAGAGGAGGCGACCCAGAGGATGGGAGGGTTGAAGCAGCCTCCCTTGGAGGAAAGGTTGGGACATTTGGGGCTGTTTAGCCTGGAAAGGAGGCTCCCCCCCACTCTGGCCGCTCTCCTTCCTCCTTTCTCCACCAGGGGGAGCCCTCTGGGTCCAGCTCTGCTCCCCTGAGAGGCCAGCAGGGGGCCTGGAGGGATCTGGGGGGATCCCTAGGGGATCAGGGGCAGAACAGGCAGATCTCTGGGGTGTCTGCCTGGGGGGGATGGGCAAGGAAAGGGCAGAAGAAGGGGGGCTGCACCTCCTTGAGATGAAAGGAGGGAAAATGGCTGATGTTTGTGGAGAAAGTTTATCTCAGCCCAAAGCAGCCTCTGGTGACACAGATATTTGCTTGCAATCTCTCCCCTCAATCAGGTTCCTTGAAGGTGAATCTTGTGCCCCAAAGATGGCAGAAGGGGGGGCTGCTGAAGAAGGCCTCCCCCCTCCAGGGCAGCCCCACCAAGAGGGCAGCGCAGGAGTCCAGCCTGAGGGACCATGTGAAGCCATCAGGAAGGGCCTCAAATGGGGGTTTCTTTCTTTTCGGTCCTTTTCCCCCTCAAGAGTGGGAGGATGCTGGAAGAGGCCCTGTGCCCCCCCCCAAGAGCCCCCCCACATTTGGCCTCCTGGCCTCTCCTTCCACCTGGAGGATGAGAAGAAGCTCCTGCCATTTTGGGCCCCTCATCCCTCCGAAAAGAGGTGAAAGAGGGATCTAGTCAGCCCAGATGGATCTGCAGTTGACCCCTCATTTCTCTGGGGTGGAAACAGACAGAAACACAAGGACTTGCTACCCCCAGGATCTCCTTAGGATCCACCTGCTTCTTTTCCAGGAGGGGAGAGACCTGGGATCCCCTCCCTCCCCCACAGCAAGGGGTCCACCAAGGCCAGGACCCTCCAACTTTCATGGGGGGAGGGGAGATTTCGGTCTCTCTTTATCTCAGTTTATATCCATATCCACATCCTATCGATATACGGAGAGATAGAGGGATAACTTAAAAAAAATGTTTTTATTAACTGCAATTGGCAGAAAACATCAGCTATGGAGGCAACGACAAGCATATACTGATTTTTTTAAAAAAAGAATAAACTTATTAAAAACCTTTTTAAATGTGAGGAAGCAGCCTTTCCCTTTGAAGGGACCCCCCTTTCTCCCCCCCTCTGGTTCCTGGGAGGGGATTATGGGGCAGGAGGAGCCACCCGACCCATCACTCACCTTCGCTCTGATTGTAGCGAGTCCTCGCAATGTCCAGGTTTTCTCTGAACGTCTCCTCAGTGCCACGTAATATCTGGGTCTGAGTGTCCCAGTATTGGGGGGCCTCCTTCCCCACTTTCTCTATCCAGGAGACTCGAGGCTGCATCCTCTGGCTGTGGCTGTCGTAGTGAGCAAAGACCTGACCGTCCACGTACCCCACAGAGACAAAGTGGGGCAGCCCCTGACTGGGCTCCGAGATGGAGGAGTAGAAATACTTCAGGGAGTGCGAGGAGGCGCCTGGAAGGGACCCAGAGGGGCAGAGTTAGGGGGCTCCAGTCAAGGACCCTCATCCTATGGAGGCTCCAGTCTGAGGCTCTGGGGGAAAAGAAGGAAGGAGAAGAAGAGGAGAGATGGGGGGGGAGAAAGGGGGAAAGGAAGGGGGAGAGGATGGAAGAGGAGACAGGAGGTGGAAGGACGGAGCGGCTGAGAGGGAAAGAAACAGCTTCTGGGGGGCCTGAAGGGTTGGAGGGCAGGGAAGGTGGGGTGAGAGGAGGGGAAGGTCGGGTCCCCCAAACTTTACCTGCCCGAATTGCATACTCCCCCCTTCCAGCAAGGCCTTCCACAAAGCTTGGGAGGGGGTTGATCGTGACTACCCAACTCTTCACATGATCAATGACTCTCAACATAAAGGCCTAAATTAGAGTTTCTCAGACTCAGCCACTTGGACTTCAACTCCCAGAATTCCCCTCACCCGGAAGAAACCCATGGGGCCTCTCCCCCCTGGCCCCACCCCCTGCCCCCACTGAGGCTGCTTGGGAGTTCCTGCTGCCAATCCCCGTATTGGGTGCAGTGGGGGGGGGGCTCTGCTGGGGTCCTGTCCCCAAACTCAGCCTCTGTATGGAGGGTCCCATCATCTTTAAAGCCCCTCTGGTGAACCAAAGATAAACATACAACATTATTTCAGTTTCTATCATGCAAACTCCCAACCGAGGAGCATCAAAGTTTCTTCAGCCCTTCCTTGGATTGGAGGACGGACTAAATTCACAAGAGATAAACTACGCTAAACTTTACTAACAATGAAAAAAAAAAATCACATTAAGTCAGTGTTTAGTTTTCATTGTCAAAATACAAACATGGAAGAAACTCTGAGGCTGCCTAATGAACAGAAAAACAACAGCTTGTAACTGGATTAAAAGAATAAAAATAAATAAATAAAATGAATAAAATGCTCCTGGGAAATTGATTAAGCTGATGAAAGTCCCCAAGGCCCCTTCTTGGTCTCCATTCTGGAAGCACTTCAGGTCAGAAATTCTTCCGGGGCACCAAAGAGTTTAAAGATCATTTTCAGGATTCTTCACGGGACTTAATTGGGCAGAAGCTGGGTCTGCATGGAAAAGGGCAGGACCTCCAAAGCCCCCCAGAGAAATAAACGCAGGCAGTCCTCGACTTACAACCATAATCGAGCCCACATTTTTTGCTACTAAGTGAGACATTTGTTAAGTGAGCTTTGCTCCATTTTACAAATTTTATTGCTACAGTTGTTAACCCCGTTGTTAAGTGAATCTGGCTTCTCCATTGACTTTGCTTGTCAGAAGATCGCAAAACGGGGTCGCTGCAACCGTCATAAATATGAACCAGTGGCCAAGCATCCAAATCCTGGTCACGTGACCATGAAGACACTAAAATGGTCATCAGTTTTTAAAATGGTGATAAGTCGCTTTTTTCAATGATGTTGTAACTTTAAACCGTCACTAAATGAACTGCTGTAAGTCGAGGACTACCTGTAGTCCCACTGCCCAGTTCCTCCAGTATGTTCTCCCAGTCCTTCCCAGTCTCCCAAGACAAAGGCCTCGGCCTCCTTCTTTCTGCTCCTCCCCACAATCCCAGTGGCTTCTCAGAGCTTTTGGGGAAAGGGATCCCCAGATCCACTTCCTGCTCTGGGGAGATTTCAAACAGATCAGAGCTTTTCTCCGACAGAAGGAAGGGAGATCGGACCCTCCGTGATCCAGAACCCGCTTCTTCCCCTCGTGGGGCTGAGCGGTGAGGGAGTCTGAAGTCTGCCTGAGAGGAGAAACGTGTGAACGTAATGCAGGTTGGGCGTCCTCACAATCCTGAATCCTCCTCAGGTCAGGAAGGGCTGGTCAGTTTGGGCCTGTCTGTGTCCAAGCAAGCCCTTCATTTCAGGCTCTCCATCCAGAGGGGCTTCTCTCCTCCTGCCTCCAGCCCAGACTGTCTAATCCTTCAGATCCTGAGTTTTGGAAATGCCTTTTCAAAAGCTGCTGCCTTGATAGTTTCTCTGAGGAACAACTAGGGACACCCCAAGACCTCCTATCTGATTACTAAGGAATAAGAGTAAACTTTAAATATTTCTGATTCTGCAAACTCTCCCGTGCTGGGGGCTCCTGAAATGGAAGGAGGAGGATTTGGGGTAGAAAAATTCCTGCCTGTCCTAGAAAACAGCTCTGGGGATA
Organism: Azemiops feae; assembly: GCA_023970755.1. Classification (NCBI taxonomy): domain Eukaryota; kingdom Metazoa; phylum Chordata; class Lepidosauria; order Squamata; family Viperidae; genus Azemiops; species Azemiops feae. Next base: position 18,567 of record JALGBA010001328.1, on the reverse strand, counting down.
TTGGGGTTTAGGACGGGGTGGGGTGTGGGGATCCAGGGGAAAGTGACAATAAATCAATCAGGGGGGATCTTTGGGAAGACAATTCAAGGAGCGCTTCTCTCCAGACTCGAGTTCTCCTGCTGCATTCCCAGGACAGCCTTAACCCGATCGCTCCAGTGCTCCAGCCTCCTTGTCTGCCAATACACGGAACCGAGTCGAGAAACGAGCCGGGTCCTCCCAGCACCAGAAGCCACAAAGAGCCACCAAGCCCCGCCAAAGGCAGGAAAGAGGAGCCAGGCGGAGAGGTTGTGCGAAGGCAGCCAGGAAGTTTGTGAACTGACCCGGTCCCTGCAAACGCCGCTTTCCGACAACCTCCAGTTTGGGGGAGGGAAAGAACTGCGCTCGGGGGCGCCCAGGTAGACTTGACTGACCTCTGGAGGGGCCTCCCTTGTCCTGTTACTAGAGGGGCTCGCCTGGGGGGGGGAGAGGCAGCAAAGTCCCATCCACGCTTTGGGGTCCCTTCTGAGAGGGGCCAGAGGGGGAGGGGAGCGGACTAGAAAGAGGACCGAATCGGGATTCTCTTCCTGGGAATAATCTTTGGGGGGGAAGAGAGATTCCCTGGATGGATCCCCACCAGGAGATAAAGGGGCCGGAGCCTCCGACGCCCCCAAAGGGACTCACCGAGGCAGCTTCCCCGCAGAGCGACCGCCACCAACACCAGGAGCGACAGACAGCGCAGCGCCATCCCGCCTCGGCTCTCCAGAACTTTCAGGCAGAGAAAGACGCGCTCCGGGTGATCAACAACGCAACAACCCAGAGCAAAAGGGGGTGATTGGCCAAGCTCAACCAGTAGAAGAAACGTATGCCCATGTCGTCATTGTTGCTAGGCAGACGTCCAGGCGCAACCGGCTGGACAGGCGGGGAAAGGAAAGCGAAAGTTCCATCAGGAAATCCCCTTCCAGGCATTCCGCCTCTTGGGGGGAGGGGCAGAAATGGGGAACTCGGAAAAGCGGGAGGGTTATCTGGGCCTGGGGGGAGGGGTGCAGGCGAGGGGGAGGGGAGACCCCGCAGAGCCCCTGACAGTGGAGGGGGATCAGGTGGAGCTGCCAAAAAAGCCAGTGCAGTCTTGGGCTGCATCAACCGAGGGGCAACATCAAGAGAACACGTGAAATGATCACGTCGGTTTATCCTGCACTAGTGAGGCCACCCTTAGAATGCCGGGTCCACTTCTGGTCCCCACGACTCAAAAAAGATGCTGGGAGCCCAGAAACAGTCAGAGAGGAGCAACAAAGGTGATAAAGGGAGGTTAAACGGTATGAGGAACCATTGAGAGAGGGAGGTATGCCCAGCCTATCGCACGGAAGAATTGGGGTATGTGTGTTTTTGTCTCTGTGTGTGTGCGTGTCTCTCTGTGTGTGTGTGATAATAACTGTCTGTCTTTACTTGAGGGGCTGTCACAGAGAAGAGGAGATTGACTTCTTCTCCAAAGCCCCAGAGGGCAGGAGAAGAAATAAGGGCTGGAGGCTTGTTAAAGAGGGACCCAACCTAGAAGGAGAAATTTTCTAACACTGAGAACAATTAATCAGTGGAATAATTTTCATCCTGGAATTGTGAGTGCTCCATCACTGGAAGTTTTCAAAAACAGACTGGAGAACTGTTAGACTGGGATGGTATTAAATTTCCTGTCTGCATCTGAGGGATGGACTAGAAGACCTCTGAGGGCCTCTCTAGTCCTATGATTCTGTGTTTGGCTCATGACATCCCAAATGTTCTTCGCTCTGGAGAAAAACGCTCAAAGGCTCTCGTGGCATCTTCGAGGGAAAGATATGTCTTTCTAGGGGAAAATGTCAGAGGAATTTTCTTCTCTTTGGTTTCCCCCACAATAAACTAAGATGGCTGCTCTCTCCCTTGGCGCTTCTTCTGGGGAATCCTTGGACTAAAAGAATAAATCCCAGTTTCTTATTAGGACTGAACAAATTCAGTTGATTTCACATTTCCTATAACGAACAAAGTATGAGAAACATTTAACAGTCTTTTCAAGGCTTGAATCATCTGCTTTCTTCTGCAGCCACCGTTCCACTGAGCATGTACAAAGTGGAAATAAGCCCCCGTCTGTGGGGAAGAGGAGGGGATAGCTTGATTGCTCAGGGATATAAAATATAGAACATAAAAGAATATAAATCTTTGAAAATCTTTCAGATCCGGAGAGTCTCAGCAAGGCGGGGCCTAAGAATTTCAGGAAACACGGATGAGCTGGAGATTAGCGCCCCCTGCTGGTTTGCGGCTTTGCAGTTTCTCGTCTCAAATTAGCAAAGGCAGTCAGGAAAAACAATCCCAAATCAGCCAGAAGTTAATCAAACTGTGTAATATCAAGCCAGCAACAGAACTGATTAAATTACTTCCCAGACTGTCTAAGCTCCTCTTTACTTTGCCGGCTTCCTTGCGAGACTGACAAACTACAGACCTGCAGCAGGAAACTCCTGACGATGATAGGATTAAGAAGGTTTCGCTCTCTTGAAGTAAGTATAACAAATCTAATCTTGTACCAAAAATGGCAAATGTAATTGACCAGGTGTCTACACTGATCTTGCATAAGGAACCACATAGACTAATTGTAAGTAACAAAGAAACTTTCTGTATGGATATCTGAGCCATTTTTCACTCGGGGCACTTGATCTGAACCTCTCTCCCAAACGTGAGGCTCTCAATTTCTGCAGAAATAAACAGCTACTGTGACTTATTGGCCACCCGTGGCGGAAGAACAGAACCCAGCTGAGGGTCCGGCTGATAGAGGGATCTTCTGCCTCCCTCTCACAGTTCTGGTTCTATAATTTCTGCCGATGAAGAAGGCCGAGGCCGTTAGAGGGACCTTCCAATTGCTGGTGAGTCTCCGGAAATTGGCCGTCTGCAGGATGAGCCTCACCTTCAGATCCTCTCTTTTCTCTCTGGGTTCACAGCAGGCTCAACCTTTGTCTGCTATAACAAACTGGTTAATGTATGATGCAGCATCTTGTGCAAGTAGGATTGTGAGAAACAAGACTCACACTCACATTGTTGGAAATAGCGAAGTTTTATTTACAAAGCATTTGCAAAGGCTGGTGGATCTCAAAGCTGCAAGCAAGAGACCACACCCCTGTTACAGATCTCAGCATATATATTTTATACATTTCTCTCACTGGACGCTTGTCCATCCTCCCCAGGCCCAGTTGATAGGCCCAGGTCAGTCCCATGCTAACAGTCCACCTATAATCTGCCATTGTGTATCTCACAGGATTCACACTCAATACGCCCAGAAGGAAAAAATTCACCAAGGTTGCAGATAACCCAATATGAAAAGGTTGTGGAACGGGGACCTCCCGGGTGCGTGGCTGACCCAGTTACATTCTCTGTATGAATTTGGCCTTTGTGGGCCTGGAGAATCCCTGTCAAATTAAGAGGCTGGGCTGCTTCATTCCTGACCCAGGATTTTGGAAAGCCCCCCACATGCCTCTCTGGGGAGGCCCCTGATCTTCCCAGACACCTTACCCCCCAACCTCTCCGGACTGCTTCCTAAGGATGCCCAGAGTTTATTGATATATTAAATAATAGAAAAATGTGGGATAGACAGCATCATCACTAGATGGATTTGTAGCTGGCTGACAAACCATACTCAATGAGTAGTCATCAATGGTACTACATCCACATGGAGGGAAGTAAGCAGTGGGGTACCACAAGGCTCCGTCTTAGGCCCAGTACTCTTCAATATCTTCATCAATGACTTAGGTGAGGGAATAGAAGGGGAAACTCATCAAATTGGCAGATGACACTAAACTGGCAGGAAAAGCCAACACCCCAGAAGACAAGCTCAGGATCCAAAAAGATCTTGACAGACTTGAACAATGGGCCCTATGCAATAACATGAATTTTAATGGGGAGAAAAGCAAAGTTTTACATTTCGGCAGGAAAAATCAAAGGTATAAGTACAGATTAGGCGAGACCTGGCTCAAAAACAGTAACTGTGAGAGGGACCTTGGAGTCCTGGTGGACGATCACTTAAATATGAGCCAGCAGTGTACGGCAGCAGCCAAAAAAGCTAATACAGTCCTTGGTTGTATAAACAGAGGCATAGAATCAAAATCATGTGAAGTATGAGTACTGCTTTATAAATCCTTAGTAAAACCGCCCATGGAATACTGCATCCGGTTTTGGCCACCACTTACAAAAAGATGTTGAGACTTTGGAAAAAGTGCAAAGAAGATAAACTAAGATGATGAAGGGCCTGGAGACAAAAACATACGAAGAACAATTGCAAGAATCGGATATGGCCAGTCTAGAGAAAAGAAGGACCAGGGGCTGACATGATAGCAATATTCCAGTATTTGAGGGGCTGCCACATAGAAGAAGGGGGGGGGGTCAACGTTTTCCAAAGCACCAGAAAGCAAAACACGAAACAATGGATGGAGACTAATCAAGGAGAGAAGCAACTTGGAATTAAGGAGAAACTTCCTAATATTAAGAACAATTAACCAGTGGAACAGCTTTGCCTTCAGAAGTTGTAGGTGCTTCATCACTGGAGGTTTTTAAGAAAACACTGAACAACCACCTATCTGAAATGGTATAGGGTACGGGTGTCAAACTCGCTGCATCACGTGACGTGTCGCAACATATTGCGACTTTTTTCACATTGCCGGAGCCGGGGTGGGTGCGGCCTCCGGATGATGCAACCAGCCCGCGGGCCGGCAGTTTAACACCCCTGATACAGGGTTTTCTGCTTGAGCAGGGGGTTGGACTAGAAGACCTCCAAGGTCCCTTCCAGCTCTATTCTGATTGATTAGTCAAATGTAAATAGCCATCCTGGGTGCACTACTCTAATGCACTCTACATGGGGCTGCCCTTGAAGAGCATCTGGAAGGTTTCAGTTGGTACAAAATGTGGTGGTGTGAGCAGTTATATGTACCACAAGAAGGGCAGACGTCACACCCCTGATCCCCAAGCTGCAATGATTGCCATTTTGCTTCTGGCTCCATTTAAAGGTGCTGTTTTTGACCTTTAAAGCCCTTCGTGGAATGAGACCCCCTCTTCCGATTACATCCGTCCACCCCACCAGCTCTAGCAGAAGAGGTATGTTGTGGGTCTTGTCCGTTAAGGAGTAACATGTAGTGGGACCCAGGAGATGGGCCTTTTCTGCAGTGACCGCCATCCTTGATATCCTTCCAGAAGTCTCTTAAAATATGGTTGTGTGAATAGGCTCGGGGATCACAAGGAACTGGCGAACTAGCAATGGGGCTGCAATGCTGATCACATCAAATCCTTTCTTCTAGTTTTTTAATAATAATATTTTTTTGCTAAAAACTGCACACTATTTTTAAAATACAGGGATGAGATTCATGTTTTAATACAGAAGATTCTCAAAATGAATATAAAAATGAAACCAGATCCTTTTCTTTTAGGCTGAATGGACAAAGAACTTGAAAAAAAAAAAAGGAACTTGTTACCCATGTTGACAGCAGTGAGAATGGCCCAATTAAGTGCTTAGTCAAAGAAAAGAATACATCCAGTTTTGTTTCTACTTGGAAACTGCTTCTGGATTTTGTGCTTGGGACAGAAAAAAAATGACTTTTGTTGATCAGACAAGTTTGTGGTCGTAGAAATGGCTAGTACATATTAAATACACAAAAGTAAAAAGTCGAGGCTGTAATGTTACTTTTATTCAACTGTGCTGAAGAGAACACACAATTTTGTTATTTGGGAGGAGATAAACAAAGAACTGGCATTGTTTTCATAGCCAAGAAGGGAATATTATCTCCCGCCCGACATTTATCATTTCAGCTAAGAAGGCAACAAGTTCTTCCACCATCCTTCCACTTTCCAAAGATCACCTCTGATTAATAGGGGATGTAGTTGATTTTAAGATTGCATTTTTCTTTTTTCTGAGTTTTCTCTTTGGAGACAATGTAAATAGAGAATAATGGGAATGTGACAGGACTCAATATGCTGGACGGCCTTCTCCTTCCTCCAGCCGATGAATTGCTGAAGTTGCACAATGCTTTCAGGAACTGCTGAAAACAGGCTGCAAATGCATGCATGACTTTGCGACGCTCCTGGAGGCACTGAGGGCCTGGCGGTTTGTCAACTTCAGATGGAGGAGGAAGAACCATCTGGCCCGTTGAGTTGGATCCCATTGGCAGTCAGCCAACTGCCATTTTAAGTAGACTGTAGCAGCTTTCCACCATTTTAGGGACTGCAGGCAGCCCATTTTGAAACTCTGCATCGTCCGTCAGAGAGAGATTCTTTATTCAGGTACTGCTCCTGTCTCCAAACTCAGACACCCCGACTTTGGCCTATAGCTGGTAAGAACTTGAGCCCTGAATTTGAGAGAGACGCTTTTCCCTTTGCAAAGGGGCTTCTTTGCCCACCCAAAAATAGGAAACACCCAGTAATTCAGGCAAAACAAAAAGCCTCCATTAAGGGCTGTGGGTGCGAAGGAGCAATCTACCCAGAAAGTTGCTACCACCTCTGCTGTTTCTGTCCGGTCTCCTCAAGGCCTCTCCCCGAAGACTGCAGCAGCAGAGTTGCCTGTAAAAGCTGTGCTGTGAAACAACTGAGGGTGTGGGGAAAGAAGGTGCGTATTTTTGTGTGGAAGTAAAGCAGTTAGAAAGGGAGGTTTTTCTCTAACAGCCCTCACAAGGAGGAATACAGGTGAGACTTGCTGTGGAAAAGCGTGAGAACTGTGTGTGTGTGTGTGTGTTGTCAAGAAAACTGTGTTGTTGTTAGCTCTTACAGAATAACTGAGTTGGAAGGGGCTTTGGAGGTCTTCGAGGCTAGGGGTCCCCAACCCCCGGTCCGTGGACTGGCATTGGGCCGTGGCATGCCAGAAACCGGGCTGCACAAACAAGCGAAACCCCATCCGGGGAATGCAGGCAGCACACAAAACAACACCTTCTCCGGTCCGTGGAAAAACCTCTCCCCACAGAACCGGTTCCTGGTGCCCAAAAGGTTGGGATCCCCTGTTTTAGACAGCCCCCTGCTCAGGCAGGAAACCCGACACCATTTCTTCGGTATCTTGAGTCCACCAAACTGGGTATATAGTTAAAAGAACCTGTGACGGGCCCAGATCTTTTTTTTTTTTTTTTTTTTACATCAGAGTGCTTGAGAATCACCGTGGGGATAGGGTAATCCATCATCCAAAAAAGAAAACATAATCATATACATATAATTCAACAGTTCTTTAAAAGTTCCTTCTCTATTTCCATCAATTGCTATAACATAATCAAATTAATATGTTTCTAAATAAAATTCATCCATTGTAAAGAAAATCTATAATATTTCACCTGTATCAATCCAAATCCTGTTTTAAAGTTTAACTAATTTACAATTACCATTTTCCAATTGGCCTTAAATAAACCTATAATTTGCATTTCAGGTCACCCAGTTTCCCATAAAACAATAATTATTTCTAACGTATACATATTATTCCAACCATTATATTTTAATATTTCCCAACTATATTCTATTTCCTATTCTACTCTATTTCAAATATATATTTTATAAATCAATCCATATCTCCAAAAGTCCCTCAATTGTTATTACACAATCAAATTAATACATTTCTGAATAGAATTCAATCATTGTAAAGCAAAACGGGTCTAAATGAAATTCAATCATTGTAAAGAAAATATCAATAATATTTCACTGTGGGAATTCGATCCCGGGGTCCAGCGCCTGCTGGACGGACCAGTGGTTGTGGGAGTTCAATCCTGGGGTCCAGCGCCTGCTGGACGGACCAGTGGTTGTGGGAGTTCGAATCCCGGGGTCCAGCTTCTGCTGGACGGACCAGTGACGTACGTCAGCCTGGGCTAACGGACCTTGCGTTTGGTAGATAGGAAACACACGGACAACATGTTTCTTCAGGTTGAGTTAGCATGCAAGAGCCCAGAAGGATCTGCGTGCTTCTCTTTTATTGGTACACTTACGTCACAGCAGGAGGTTGTAAAGGGTGGGTTTTGCCAGGAAATGAAACTTAACTCAAGAAATGGAAACTTAAAGGCATAAACGAAACCTTTAACTTAACTTAGGAAATGGAAACTTAATAAGGCATAAAGAAACCTTAAGTTAACTTAGGAAATGGAAACTTAATAAGGCATAAAGAAACCTTAAGCTATTGAAATGGTTGCAACATCTCCACTGTTTTTATTTTTTAAAGTTCAATCTCTATCCTACTCGTAGCCATCATCTGCATCCTCCGAAACAGAAGAGGGCAACTCCATAAGAATGCGAGATTCTTGCTTGGAGGCAAGAGCCACCATGGCTAAGTCTGATTCAGTATCAGAGCAGTTGGAGTCCGTGTCAGACAGTGTCAGTAGGGCAACCTTTTCAGAGGGGTGGCATTTGGGTTTCAAGGGTTCATATATATTGTTTGAGGCAAGCATAACATCAATCTTAGAAAGATTAGAATCCAGACCAATTAATCGGTCCTTGAGAAATTGCAAAAGGCGTGAAAAAACACATGGACCAATCATACATATTATAAGCAAAATTATACAAGGTCCTAAAATAGCAGAAAGCAATGTAGTAATCCAGGGAGAGAAATTAAACATGCTTTGATAACAGGATTGTTGGGAGAACCTTTCCTGTTCCCTGTCTTTTAATCGTTTGCGTAACTCATTCATAGAGTCGCGCACAATGCCAGATTGATCAGAATAAAAACAACATTCTTCTTTTAAGGCTACACACGTTCCACCTTCCTTTAAAAATAAAAGGTCGAGGGCACGCCTATTCTGCAAAGCTACTTCAGCAAGAGACGACAAAAAAGTTTGAAGGGCAGAAATTGAAGTCTCAATGCGGGAAAGATCATCATCTATTTCTAGACTAAGTTTTTGTATTTGTTGTTGATTAACAACCAAAGCCGCAGCTCCAGTAGCTGCTCCTGCAGCACCTAATCCTAAAAGAACTGAAAGGGTTAGGGCTGTAACAAATTCACGTTTTACACGTAGGTGGTATTCCGGTGGTTCCATAAGGGAAACAAAATCAGAGGGGGAATAATAAGTGATTCTAGGGACTAAGCGTACCTGAATACAAAAGGCCTTTTGTTGTGTAAGGACATCCCCTGATACACAGGCTGTGGCACCTGTAGAGCAAGCCCAGATGGAGTTGTTGCCGGGGATGAAGAATTGGCCCTTTAAGCTGGCAGAGATATTACCATTACTCAAGGTAAAAAGAGAGTTATAACCTGCCGTATTTACACTGCCCGATCTTTTCTGGGTGAGCCAAACATCACATTGATATTTGCCAGTGGTGATATTAGCACAATATTGAGAGTAATTTGCAGGAATGTTTCCCAAGCAACAACCATGTCCCATAATAGAAGTAATAGTAATAGACGTTGAGTTCCATCTGCAGGAGTCATCTTTTGTAGCATTCTTAATAGGTTCGATGGAGCCAACAGCGTCATAAAAGGGTGGAGTGGCTGATAAACAGAGCCAACAGTGGTCGGTTTGTGAAGAAGAATTAACAGCACTTTTTAGCAAAAAGGAAGAAGCATTGACAAGGTTAATCAAGGGATTAGGCATATTATGTACAACGGACTGTAAAAAAACAGGTTGAATGCTTTTGTTAGGACCTATAGGAGGGGAATGTGGTGACTGGATTGTGAGACGAATAGAAAAAACTCCGCCGTCGTTCCCAGAACCGCTCCATTCTCTACCACCCCAAGAATATCCGACAGCCCATTGTTCTGTAGTCAAAGTCTTTCCTTGGGATGTGAAGGTAATGTTCATTGGATTTTTCCGCTCACCACAACAATGCAAATTAGAAGGGCAGGGAGGAGAAGGGGGTTTGTCATTACTACGGGTAATGGCGATATAATCATTTGAGCGAGGGGCAGTCCAGGATATAGCGCCCGTAGAAACACAAGACCATGAGGCACAGTATTTATCCAATAAAGTGCCACATTGATATTTTTCCTCAGGTGTCTTTGGTTCGGGACAAAAATACAGGTCCCACCATGTTGCTTCTAGTGGAGAAGGTGTGCACGAACCTTGTTTGTCCCAAATGTTAGTTTGGAGAGATTTTGAAGCAAATTTGTTGACCCCGGTACCCATTTCGGCAAAGTCAAAATGTAAGATAGGGAACCAGGGCCATATTGTGTATTTGGAGATTTGGAATAATACCTGATTTTCAAAGTCACGAACAGTCCATGTGTAGTTGAGAGGTCGATGAGGATTAGGATCAGGAGATCGTCATCGTCGAGAATGAATGATGCGTTGGTGTGAGCAAGGTTGCTTTGTGGAATGAAAGTGTTGTAAGTGAGGTGAGGTAAAAGTACGGGCGGCCAGGTCTAGGAAGGAGCGGGGATGAGGAACAAAGTTGTAGGCAAGTAAACGAGGAGACAAAGGAGGTTTTGCATAGCTCGCCACTGATGCGAGTTCAAAAGAATGTGTAGTATAAGTACCATAGGATGAAAATCCAGACACATAATAGCGCCCCGTAGTCTCAGGGGTCACAAGAATAGCAAGAGTTATGTGACAAGGGTAATGAGCATAGGTGAGGGAAATAGAGGGAGATGGTGGAAGAGGAATGCCACGATTAGGATACTGAGAAAACACAAAGGGACAAAAGGATTGACCTCGGTCATAACAATGGAAAAGGGCAGTAGTATTGAGATCAAGAAAAGGAAAAACAGGACCACAATATAGGCCTTTATGAAAATTTAGAGGAATTCTCAGGTGCTTTGTCATCATGGGAAGGTGCAGTGTGGACATCATGGGGAAGGAACTTGTCAAGAGTGTCATCAAAAGCAGGGTCCACATGATTGATGCAAAAGTGTTGGACCCCTGGACAATATGGATGGTGCAATATGCAGTTGTTGCACCAATAACAGCACGTACGTCCACACTCACAAAGGCAATGATGGCACATCCGATGGAGTTGGTGGGTTGTGTGGAGTGATGAAATATGGGCGAATACAACGAGCAGGGACCCACAAAACTCTGTCGGATAGTTGAACTGCAGCGTAGCCTCTTCCCCAGGTGATGAGTTCGGCTGGACCTTTCCAAGTTGGATCCGGGAGCTGCCTGTAGTATACAAGTGGTCTTGAAGTTGGGACAACAGGTTTAGTAAAGTGTCGAGACGCAGCAGACAAAGAGGGAGTGCCAGTGAGATTTAGAAAGTTGAGAGTATACAGACAAACATTTAACACGTTTTGCAGTGCCGGGAGGTTTGGGGGGCATAAGCCCTTGGACCCCATATAACGATCTAATGCATTTTTTAAAGTTTGATTTGCTCGCTCAACAATAGCCTGCCCTTGGCTATTGAAAGGAATTCCAAATTTGTGGACAATGGACCAGTGATGACAAAACTGTGAAAATTGTGAGCTGACATAAGCTGGGCCATTGTCTGTTTTTAGTATTTTTGGACATCCCAGCACTGTAAAGGTACGAATACAGTGATTAATCACTTGTTTTGCAGCTTCCCTTTTTTGTGGGGTTGCCAAAATAAATCCGGAGAACGTATCTACTGTAACATGTAGATATTTCCACGGGGCAAATGGAGGATATTGAGTTACATCCATTTGCCAGGTATCACAGGCTTCAGTGCCTCTAGGGTTAACGCCCTGTGGGATACCTTTAGACTGTAAGCTACAGGTTGGGCATTGTTGAATTATGGCTGTAGCTTCAGCCATAGTGATTCCAAATTGTTTCATTAAGGCTTTCTTATTTTGATGAAAATAGCTGTGACTTTCCCCCGCTGTCATGGGAGCTGGCTGTGGAACTTTGATGACAACAGGTAAAAGTTTGCAGGCTTCATCGGCCATATGATTCCCTTCTGAAAGAAATCCTGGTAAATGTTGGTGACTTCGAATATGTGCTAGAAATAAGGGATGAACACGATCATGTAATAGTGTTTGTAGTGAAAGAAAGAGTTTCATAAGGACAGGTGGAATGGAGGGAGACAGATAAGAGTCAAAAATGTTGTGAGTGATATGGGAAACATATAAGCTATCTGTAATGATGTTTAAAGGTTGCAAAGAAAAGGAGCTTAAAGCCAAAATAAGAGCAGCTAGTTCTGCTTGTTGAGCTGATTGTTGAGGCGAAGTTTGCTTTTTGTGCCATGTTCCATTGTATTGCCAAGTACAAGCACCATATGTTTTTGAACCATCAGTAAAAATGGTAAGACAGTCCTTAAGGGGTGAAGGAGCAATAGGAGAAGAAAAGGAAATAGGGATTGTCTTGACAAGTTGTAAGCGAGGATCTGCGGGCAAATGACATGAAATATGCCCATGCCAGTTTAATTTTTTGTCAGATATTTGAACAAGAATGGCAGTGAATAGAGAAGGTGTTGATAAAATCGCAAGGGAAAAAGGTGTGTTGTTCAAGACACGGTTGACCCAAGTGGTCTGCAGTATTGAATTTATATGTTGGAGAGTGGTGTGATGAACATCAGTAAGATGTAAAGTGTCAGCAGGGTGTTTAAGTATAGCTAAGGCTTGAAAAAAGGGGGAAAGAACAGCCGTGGTAAGAGAAAGATAAGATCGTGCCCAATTAAGTGTTCCTAAATATTGTTGCAATTGTACTAATGTAGGGTTGTTTGGAAAATTGAGTTTTGGCAGCTCAGGCGTGGCTGCAGAGGCTAACATTTTATGTCCCAGATATGAAAAAGGTTCCAATTTGATCAAATTCCATTCAGATGAAACAAATTTTCATGAAATAGGAAAAACATTTACAAATCTAAGCAAAACAATTCAGTCATTTCTTTTGGTTGAATATCGGATGTAATTGTCCTACTAAACACTGTAAAACACCAAAATTTGCAAAAGAATTGCCCCAACATTACTGCGCCTCTTTCGAGTAAAAAAATACGCAAAGCTGAAACTGCAAGAGTGCATCAAATTTCCATCCACCCCCTTCCTCAACCCAGACCTTCTAGGCATAGGAAGAAAAAAAAATAGTTAAAACGAACAGCTGCCCCCCCTCCTCTGTCTGCCCTTCCTTCGCTCTTAAAACAATACAGCCAGCGAAAAACAAAAGAGTCAGGAGGGGGGAAAAGAAAAAGAAATTTTACAAAAATCTCACCACCAAAAAAATTCACAGGCATTTTCAATAAATTCATTCACAGATCCTCCATAAAACTTTTCTCATGGAGACTCTTGCTATTGCATTCCCATTTTACAACAATAAAAACTACAGTTTTACTGTTCCTTTCACAGCGTGGGATGGGTGGAGGGGTGAGGGCTAACACACACACATTTACACCAGCAAATTAACTCATTCACTTCCATTCTACTTGCTTACACCATTTCACATACAAATATTTCAACATACGTTTTCCAAGCAAACTTTTTATTTTTAATTAAGGCCTTTTTGTTTGTTGTTATCAAAGAGGGTTTTGACCCTTTTCCAAGTCTTGGAAATAACACAGAACAACACAGACAGACATATATACACAAATACCATTAAAACAACATTTATTCAGACATATGGCTTGTCCTGCAAGAAGCGAGAAAATCATGAGATGATTCCAACCAAACATGTGGTTTTTATAGGGCCCTTTAACCATCTCCTATTTTTCTCACCATTCCAAGTCCAAGCATAACATTCTAAAAGTTAAACATATATAAAACAAAACACACACATCAACACAAAACACCACCAGACATTGTCTGACAGGGTTCAAACTTAACAGATTACAAAAGAGTTTCAAAACATTCCAATTGTTCAAAACGCATTGCAGAGAAGTGCAGTTTGAGTTAATTTATGTCTCTAAATTGTTCTGAAAATTTATTGTTTGGTCTACCTCAAAATAGTTTGATGAAACGGAAGCATTGAGTGCGGTTGCAAAACTCTGCAGAACAGGATACAGGGTTGCCTGTTTCTGTTTTGGAGGAGAGAGAGAAGGATAGAGCGAAGAGGGGGGTTCTTTTGGCTGTGCCGGCTTTGGAGCGTCCTCCGTAATAGGCACAGGTTGAGAGGAAGGGTCTGGGGATAGACAGTTGTTCCGTTAACTTTTTGCAAACAATTTGCCTTTCTGACTAAAGAGGAAAGTTCATCCACATGCTTGGACAGAACTCTGGAAAGCGGAGAGCCCATACTTACGATTGCAAGCCTTTACCAGGTGCGTAGGTACAGGAGCCAGAGCAGCGCTTCCCTAGACAGAGAACACGCCGTGGAGTGAATCACGTCGTAGAGTGAATCACGTCGGGGTCACCAGTTGTGGGAGTTCCGATCCCGGGGTCCAGCGCCTGCTGGACGGACCAGTGGTTGTGGGAGTTCGAATCCCGGGGTCCAGCTTCTGCTGGACGGACCAGTGACGTACGTCAGCCTGGGCTAACGGACCTTGCGTTTGGTAGATAGGAAACACACGGACAACATGTTTCTTCAGGTTGAGTTAGCATGCAAGAGCCCAGAAGGATCTGCGTGCTTCTCTTTTATTGGTACACTTACGTCACAGCAGGAGGTTGTAAAGGGTGGGTTTTGCCAGGAAATGAAACTTAACTCAAGAAATGGAAACTTAAAGGCATAAACGAAACCTTTAACTTAACTTAGGAAATGGAAACTTAATAAGGCATAAAGAAACCTTAAGTTAACTTAGGAAATGGAAACTTAATAAGGCATAAAGAAACCTTAAGCTATTGAAATGGTTGCAACATCTCACCTATATCAAAACATATAATTTGCATTTCGGCTCTCCCAATTTCCCATGAAACAATAATTATTTCTAAAATATACATATTATTCCGACCATTATATTTTAATATTTCCCAACTATATTCTATTTCCTATTCTACTCCATTTCAAATATATACTCCATAAATCAATCCATATCTCCAAAAGTCCCTCAATTGTTATTACACAATCAAATTAGTACATTTCTGAATAGAATTCAATCATTGTAAAGAAAAACAGGTCTAAATGAAATTCAATCATTGTAAAGAAAATATCAATAATATTTCACCTAAAGCAAAACATGTCATTTGCATTTCGGCTCTCCTAATTTCCCATGAAACAATAATTATTTCTAAAATATACATATTATTCCGACCATTATATTTTAATATTTCCCAACTATATTCTATTTCCTATTCTACTCTATTTCAGGCATATATTTTATAAATCAATCCAATCCATCTCCTGTTTTTAAATTTTACTAATTTACCATTACCATTTTCCAACTTAGCCTTGAATAAACACATAATTTACAAAACATATTATTCCCAAAAAGATACTTTCTTACCTCCTTTCAGATCTACATTCTATTTCTTATTCTATAGACTTTTACAACCTTTTCCATATTACCATTCCAGACCATAATCAAATCAGTCATTTTCATCCCAGTAGTAATTATCTCAACCAAAATCTTAAACCTTTTTAACCCTTCAGATAAATTTTTAATTCTCATTTTTAAATCTAATTCTAGCTTTCTTTTTGTGCCAGGCAGGTTTCCATAGAAGAGCCTCGTCCTCAAATCCCAATATTTGGTTATGTATATTCCTAAACCATTCAGTCTGATCACATCTCTCTTCTCCTTTTTCCGGTGTTATCTGAGCAATATAATACTTTTTGTTCAATATAATAATTACTCGTTGATAATCCATTTTATCACAGTTCTCCAAATCTCGTGTTTGCAAGTCAGCTCCCATTGCTTTTGACTTTGTAGATGTTTTAGTTAAAGTCTGTCTTTTATCATCAAAGTTCTCAGTGATATTTTCTTCTATAGTGCTTTGTTCTTCATCTATTGTTATTTGAATGGTAAGATTAGTCAGTTGAAATCTGGAAGTCATTTTGAAGTCTTATAATAAAAGCATCTAATCTGGCATTCACTCGCTCATGAAGTTCATAGATTCTTCCCGACATCCGTTTAATAAATTGTGAATGGGATTCTTCCATCACTTCCATTTCAATAAAAGTCAATTTGTAATCCAAAAGGCAAAGCAAAACTGTGTATCTAAGATAGTACTGTAAAATCAAGTTAGAATATTAAAGGAGAGAGTAGGAAAAAAAAACCTGAAGAAAGTGTCTTCTTGCAGTCAATCTTCTTGCGGTCAGATAGGAATGTCTGGGCGTGGAGCCAAGTCTGGGCGTCGCGCCAAAAGGCTGAATGCACACCGAGTGCAAAACAGTGAAAGTTCTCAACGCGGATACTTTGTTACTAATTTGAAACAGCACAGAAAAAAAAACCCAGCATGAGAGAGAAAAGGTTTTAAACTGAATAATATGATTAAAATGATTTTTCTAAACGTAGGAATAAATTCAAATAGAATAGCTTAAGACACCTTATGTACAGAAGGGGGGAGAGGAATAAAAAACACTCCACCCCCCTCCCTAAAGGTTTCAAGCTAAAACAAGTAGGCAGGATCCCCGAAGTCCAGCAATTCAAGTAGTCAATAAAAATTAATTGTTTTTCCAAGCTCTTTTTCCCAAATATCCGAACGCTGCTCTCTTAAAGTAGGGAAATAATTCCAAAAGCTTTTCACAGGAAGGTAGTTAGGGTACAGAGAGGGAAGGAAGGATCTCACCCGGATCATCCACGGTGGTTCTTTATGCTTAGCTGTTCTTGTGGCTTGCGGCTGGAGCAGCTAGATCAGGGCTTTTCAATCTTTTCACCGATTGTACCACTTTTAGAATATGGCAATATTCGAGTACCACCTAGCAAGGTGTCAAAAACGTGATGACCAAAAAAAAACCCTGTTCAAAGTTGCAATTGCACTGAAATGACTTATGACCATTTTTCACACTTATGACCATTGCAGCATGCCCAGGGTCATGTGATTTATATTTGGATACTTGGCAACTGATTCATATTTATGATGGTCACAGTGTCCCAGGGTCATGTGATCCCCTTTTACAGCCTTTTGACAAGCAAAGTCAATGGCAGGGCTGCTGGTGGCCAAGTGCTAAGTTCCCTCCCTCCCTCCTTCCCTGCCTCCCTCTTTCTCATGCCCACCTCCTTCTGAAGGAAGAATTTGAAGCCCCCCCCCCTATTTTTTCTCTTCCATATATTCATCAAACAAGGAAAAGCCTCCAGAAACAGAAAAGACAAACTGCTGAGTGAACTAGCTTAAAAAGGCACATTCCCCTTTAAGAATTAGCTACTGGCTAGAAAGGAAAGTAAGGAGCCGGCAGCTGGCACTTAAGGAAGAAACAAAATGTAGTAAGTATTGGCTGCCGGCTAAGGCAGCCTCCCCAAATGGCTCCATTCATAAGTAAAGGAATCTACAGGAAAAATCCATTCAGGAGAAAAATACTTCAAAATCCCTTGCAGCAAAACTTACAGCTAACAATAGCAGAGCAATAGAAGCTAACACGAGACATCAGCCATCAGCCAAATAGAAATTGCTTAAGAACACAAAGAAACTCCTTAAGAACACAAAGCCCACATTGCACAAATCCCAGAACTTCAAAGTCACAAAAGCACATAAGAATCCTTCCACTCTCCATCTCCCTCCCTCCCTCCTCCGTGCCTCACCTCCAGCCATTGCTACCTTTTTTCATTCCTCTTGGAGGGCGACCCCTCCCCCACTGCATTTCTTGCCTGTTTGCTGCTGCCAGCACAGGTGGTTGCCACAGGAGTTGCAAATCAGCTCATGGCCGGCCTGCTTGATTTGATCTCCTCTCCCCCCCATCCTCCTCCTCCTTCTTCCCCTAGAGCTGATTCTGCCTCCTCCCAAGGCTGCTGCTTTTTCTCTCTCTCCCTCTCCCGCCCAAACTGCCTCCTTTTATAGGTCTCCACCCCCTCCTCCTCCTTTTTCATGGGGGAGGGTGAGCCAGAAGTGAGCCTGGGGCCTTTGCAGCTCCAGAGGACTCTCTCACTGTAAGTCTTTGTCTGTGCTGGCTCTTTCCCTCCCCCACTACACTTGGCTAGGCAGGGCTGCGTACCACCTGCCACTTGTTAATGTACCACAAGTGGTATGCGTACCACAGGTTGAAAAGCCCTGAGCTAGATGATCGGCCATGTTAATGGCCGATCTTTTCCCCGTCGGCCCAGAGGAGCTGTCTCGGACCTGGGAGGGAGCTGCCGCTCCCTCCGAAATCAACGAGTGTCCTCCCCAGCGGTAGTCACCCCTCCAGGGCGACTTTTGACCCTGTCCAGGGTCTACCGGTGGGGGGAAACCGATTGGCAAAGGGAACGGACCATTCGCACGACCGCAGGCGCTGCAGACCGGAACCGGAAGCCCCGGGCCCATATCTTTTTATCGGTTACAGAAACAAATACATTCCATTGGTACATTATGTGATATGTCAAAAAGCAAGAGATGAAAGAATAAAAGAGATGGATTAAATGCGAAGCTTGAACAGTAGAAAACAATGATTCCAGCTGGCAATCCACAAGTAGCAAATCATGGCCTATAAACTTCCTCTTCCAGATAAATTTTTATCTTGCTTAACACTTGCAAGTGTATCCAAGGTCTTCCAGAAGGTACTTTCTGTTGTATAGTTGCTGAGAAAGCAAGTTCTCCCATACCAAAAGAAAAAGATTTGGCTAAGGAGAGAAAAACACGCTTCCTTAAAGTTAAAAAAAGAGAACCAGCCTCCCTTCTTAAAAGTGCAAAGATCACCTTTTCAAAGGCTAACAATGAAGCCTACAATCCCAGCCAGCTCTGGCTGTGCCTAATTT
>JALGBA010001327.1:0-26437 GCA_023970755.1 Azemiops feae | reverse complement strand
GTGCAGCACACTGCCATATTCAGCACCCCCACACATCTCATAATTCTATACCCTTTGCTCCAATAAAGCAGCCTAAAGGTCACCCCCTTTTGACTTAATGCCTTACCTACTGAAATAGATAACAGGCTTAGTTCCTTCTTCTATCTTCCTGTCATTGTTCCTTAACTAGTTGTTGACCTTATAATATGTAACTAGAAAGTAGTTGGTTAGATGAAAGAAGTATTCCCTGAATCAGCAAATGTAAAACATCTAATGATTAAGAAAGCTTGTGTATGTAACAAATAATATAAAAGCAATAAACACGACAGAGGTCGTCAGCTTCTGCTCACAAGATGCGTGTGACTGTTTCTTAGCGACAACATCTGGCGCCTTGAACAGGGACCCCTTCCGAGGGAAAGCAACAGCCAACATACTTGCCATCGTCTGGAATAGACCCCTTGGTGCACCTTCGTCCTCCAGGATTTCTCAAACAGTAAGTATGGGTTGCGATCTATCTCACCATCAGCAAACGCATGTAAGAGAATTAAGGTTTCTCTTACACAAATCAGGCATGACGATGCCTGAGGCGGACATTAGGAAGCTAGTGAGTGAGATTGGGAAAAACTGTCCTTGGTATCCTGAACGGGGAACGCTCCGACTTAAGGATTGGGAAAAAATAGGCAACACCTTTCATCAAGAACCCAGAACCCCAGTTGATGTTTTGCATTGTTGACATCAATGTCGCCACGCGGTGGAAAAATATGGGGCGGATGTAGTAACACGGTCTCAATTAAGCTTTCCTCCCTCTCCTGATTATGATCGTGAAAAGGTTTCAGTTCCATCAGCTCCTATATCTTCCACGATGGATGTGAAACCTTCAAAGCAAAAGGATTCTAAATCTTACGTTTCCAGTCGCCATGTATTAGAAGATCAAATGGCGAAAGGAGAGGGAGATATGCAAGAACTAGCAGATATGCTCTCGGTTTGCCCTGTACATCTCACAGGACAAGTCGATGCAAATGGAGCTGCAGTGGTGGAATATCGACCACTTTCATATGCAATTTTAACAGAATTGCGTAAGGGTATAAGAGATACTGGGTTAGGAAGTACTTATGTACAAGGCATGTTAGAAGCAACAATGAGGAACCATATTTCGGTACAGGAAGATTGGAAAACAACAATTCGTATCTTATTAACACCAGCTCAGTATGTGGTATGGGTTAGTGAGTTTAGACATCAGTGTGCATTAAGAGCTGCAAATTCTGGAGGTGCTTACATCCCAGAGCAGTTGTATGGCTCTGGTGCTTTCGCTCCAGTGAATGCACAAATTGTTTTACCTACAGCTACTCTTCAAATATCTTCTGAATGTGCTTACAAAGCTTTTGGGAAAGTTCCAGTAACTGGAAAACCATCTCAAGCATTTTCAAATATTCGTCAAAAGGCAAATGAACCATATACAGATTTTGTTAATCGTCTGCAAGATGCCTTGAGACGACAAATTGACAATCCTGATGCCCAAGCTGAATTGCTCATGAAATTGGCTAAAGAAAACACCACCACTGAATGTAAACGGGCTATCATTGGATTGGGAGCTCAACCTGATTTAGCAGAAATGATTAAAGCATGTCAGGATATAGGAACTGCCTCTTTTCAAACTAATCTCTTAGCTGCAGCTCTTACAAAAGTTCATAAACCTCAGGGGAAATGTTATAATTGTGGGAAAATTGGACACTTTCAACGGGAATGTAGAAACATTGGGGGAGGAATGCCTGCCTCCCGACCATTTAAATATATTGTTAGGGAACGTCCAAAAACAAAATGCCCTAAGTGTAAGAAGGGTTATCATTGGGCTAATGAGTGCTGGTCGGGAAACTTCAAAGCGGGCCGGTCTCTGGCCCCGGTCCAAACAGAGACTCCTCAGTAATTCCAGCAGCAATTAATAATACCCCTGCTGCCACTAGAGGGAGTGCTGGGATAGATTTAATTACTCAACAAGAAGGGTGTTTTAAATTTCCAGGAGAGGTACAAGTAGTCCCTTCGCAACTTTCTGGTCCCCTCCCCTCTGGATATGTTGGATTAATTCTGCCTCGATCTAGCATGGGAAAAAAGGGAATTTTTGTAATCCCTGGAGTAATTGATTCTGACTATACAGGCGTAATCTTTATTCAGTTATGGACTAACATGCCACAGACTTTGCCAAGCTATGCTAGTCCTGCTCAATTACTCCATTTGCCCTATTTTGTCCCTGCAGGGGGTCGTGATAGGGATCGAGGGGACGGCGGGTTTGGTTCCACGGATCCTGTTATAATTGCATTAACCACCCCAATCACCACTCAGCGACCCCGTCAGACAGTCCTTTTTGAGGGTAAGCCTTTTGAGGGCATAATTGATACAGGGGCTGATGTTTCAGTAATTTCAGCTAAAGATTGGCCTGCATCTTGGCCCACCGACCCATGCCCTAGTGTTTGGGGTGTAGGAGGGCGACAAGGTGCGCGACAAAGTACACAATTTCTTTCTGCAGGTCTTCCCAATTCTACTGTAACTGTTCCACTTCGTCCCTTCATTCTTGACATCCATGTCAACTTATGGGGAAGAAACCTACTTAGTAAATGGGGGGCTACCGTCACTTTCGACGAATAGATCATTTGCCTTACCCTTAACTTGGTTAACTACTACACCTGTTTGGGTGGAACAATGGCCTCTTCCTCTGTACAAATTACAAGCCTTAAAAATTCTTGTTCAAGAACAATTACAAGCTCAACACATTGCCCCTTCCACTAGTCCATGGAACACTCCGGTTTTTGTTATAAAAAAGAAAAGCGGCAAATGGAGATTCCTACACGATCTCCGTGCTGTTAATGCATGTATTCAGCCTATGGGAGCTCTGCAATGTGGCACTCCCAATCCGAATCTAATTCCACAAGATCATCAATTGATGATCATAGATTTGAAAGATTGTTTTTTCTCCATACCTCTGTCCATAGCAGACCGAGAAAAATTTGCTTTTACAGTACCAGCTATAAATCACACTGAACCCACTTGCCGTTACCATTGGACTGTATTACCACAAGGAATGTTGAACAGTCCCACTTTGTGTCAATATTTTGTAGCTAATGCTTTAGCTCCTTTTCGTAAGCGTCATCCAACAGCATTAATATATCATTATATGGATGATATTCTTATAGGAGCCCCTTCCATCCCATCTTATTGGCTTTCCGAACTTCAAGTAGATCTAGCCGATAGTGGATTACAAATTGCCCCTGAAAAGGTACAGCTCTGCTCGCCATATGTGTATTTAGGACACAAACTCCTCCAAAGTTATTCAAGTCCTAATATCCCACAGTTTTCTTTACCTCCTTCTATTTCGCTGGTTAAGCTACAGCAAATATTGGGAACTCTAAATTGGGTAAGACCTTATTTTTGCTTACCTACAGGTCTGTTAAGCCCTTTATTTGAATTACTCACCCAGGGCAAATCCCCTGCAGATGTAATCTCCATTCCCTCAGCAGTGCAAGACGTTGTTAAACAAATTAATTCAATTATCAGAACTAAATTCGTTGACCGTATTCCTGTTCTTAATTCTCCACTAACCTTATTAATCTTCCCCACTGAGAAACTACCAACAGCAGTCCTTTCTGCTATAAAAAACAATCAAGTTTATTGTATTGAGTGGCTTTATTTACCACATACCCCTTCCCATAATATTTTGCCTATTTTTCTGGCTATAGCAGATTTAATTGTACAAGGACGTTTACGGGCTCTTCAACGAACCGGCACAGACTTGATGGACGTTTGTATTCCTCTTGCTAAAACTAATTTTGAATTTGCATTTCAGACATGTCAAGCTTTACAAATTGCTTTGATAGACTATGTAGGGAAGATTTCCTATCATTTACCTAAAGACCCTCGCTTTACATTCTTAATGACTTCCTCTTTTCGTATTTTCTCTATGCTTTCTAATCAGCCTTTGTCTGATGCTATTACTGTATTTTCTGACGGCGGAAAAACTAGAGGAGCAATCACCTATCGAGATGAATCAACAGAGAAATGGCACACTGTTCACACAGCTGTGCAACCCACACCGCAAAGATCGGAACTTGCGGCTGCTATTCTCGCTTTTCACACTTTTGCTCAAAAACCATTTAATCTCATTTCTGATTCTCACTATGTCTGTCAACTCATTGTTAATTTACCTGGTGCTTATGTGACACCTAGACTAGATGCTAATTTATTGTCTTTGTTTTTAACTTTAAGGCATTTATTACAGGATCGTATTCATCCATATTTTGTATCACACATTCGAAGTCATTCCTCTTTACCTGGACTTCTTTCAGAAGGTAATGCTCAGGCGGATGCTGCTGTTCATATATTACCCACTTTGTTTTCTGATCCATTTTATAGTCACTCCTTTTTCCATCAAAATGCTCGTGGCTTGGCACAATCCTGTCATATTCCTTTAAGCCAAGCGAAACAAATCATTTCTGCTTGTCCTCAATGTGCTGGTCTCTCTCCTATAGGAGACACAGGTGTTAACCCACGAGGTTTAGAAGCCAATAAATTGTGGCAAATGGATGTTACTCACGTTCCATCTCTAGCACCTTGGAAGTATCTTCACGTTTCAATTGACACTTATTCCGGAGCCATTTGGGCAACCCCCCAACGGGGAGAAACCTCTAATCATGTCATTTCCCATCTCATGGCAGCTATTACGGCTTTGGGAAAACCGGCTGTTATTAAAACAGATAATGGCCTAGCTTATACTTCCACTTCCTTCCTGCAATTTTGCACTACATGGAATATTCTTCTTCAACATGGCCTCCCCTACAATTCTACTGGCCAAGCTATTGTTGAACGAGCCAATCGTTCATTTAAAGATTGTTTACTTAAACAATTAAAAAAGGAGGGATCAAGGGTACCTAATTTGGCATGGATAACTCGTCAAGTTAATAAAGTCCTAATAACTTTAAATCAGCTGAATATTTCTTTGCAAAACTCTACTGCCTACCAGCGTCACTTTCAGCAGAAAGCTGCGCTCCCTAATCCATTGGTATATTATCGGCAATTGCCTGATAAAACCTGGTTAGGTCCAGCTCCTTTATTAACTTGGGGATGAGGCTATGCTGCTGTGCTTGCTCCTACAGGTCCTCTCTGGATTCCAGCCCGGTGTGTGCGACCAGCCAAAGATGTCGTGGCATCAAGTCCCGAACCCAATCCCGGAAATGAAGAAGGTGACTCTTCAGACGGCGCAGCGTCCCTTTCGCTCTCACCATCGCAGTCATCCAACGACCTGGGGCGAGGTAAAGAACCTAACATCCAAAGCGCAGGAGGTTCTTCGGCAACAAGGGAAAGAACCTACACCAGAGAATTTATGCGCTACCATATTTGCGGTTTTGACTGCAAACTCTTTAGTCATTCTTTGTCTCTCTTTCCTTCTTAATTGCTGTGTGGGGACTCAAGCTTTTCCAATTCATACTTTAGAATCACGGATGAAGCATAATATTTGGGTGCAATTAGCTAATGTCACCCAAGTGCAAGACTTTTGTCTTTCTGAATCATATGATATGGAAAATCTACTATCTACCTGTCTTATACCTGTGTGTGTCCCAGTATCAGTTTTAAAAAATTATACTGGTTTGAGCAATTTTCTATCAGACAATGAATTTCAATATGCAACTATGTCAAACTGGGGTTTTGCCTCTTATATGTTACCCCCTGATGCTATTGCTCTGCATACACCAGTTGTAGCTGTTCCTACAAATCTTACTTGTGCAAAAATTGTCAATTGTACTACTTCATCTAAAAAACCTCATTGTATACATATCAGTCAAGGGATTTTAAATTGTACCTCCTTTCAAGAAGTATCTTTTAATTATGCACATATATGGTTACAAAAAGGATGGTTCTTTACCTGTGGGAAAGAGACATTTAATTACATTCCTGCCAATGTAAGTACGACACAATGTTGCCTTAGTAGGCTCACCACATTTTTACCAACAAAAACGGAACTCAACATAGCCAGTTCAAAACGTCACAGAAGGTCTGTAGTCCTGGACGAAACTTGTGATTCTTCTAGAACTCTCCTCAATGAAGCAGAGTATATTGCCTTAGCTGTTTCATTAATAGGAGTACCAGCACTTGCTCTTCGAGCTCATGTAAATTTAAATTCTCTTGCATGTAATTTAGCAAAAACCATAAATGCAACCTCCCTAGCTTTATCTGCCATTAATCAAGAGCTAATAGAACTTCGTAAAGCTATTTTACAAAATCGTGCTGCAATTGATTATCTGTTGCTCCGACAACATCTGGGATGTGAAACACTCGAAGGAATGTGTTGTTTTAACCTTTCTGATCAATCTGGCATTATTCAAAAGCAAATTAATGTTTTACATAAATTGGCTTCTGATTTAAAAATTGATACCTTAGGAAACTGGTGGAGTGCTCTATGGTCATGGCTTCCCACTGGCCTTCTTGGACAGATTGTTCAATATTTTGTTATAATAGTTACTATTCTTATCAGCTGTTGTTGTATAATTCAATGTCTTTTCTCTCTACTTAAAAAGATATCTTGCAATTATCCATACTAAACCAACATCAACTTTGCCTCAGGAACAAGTTTATGCTGTATATAAATAAATGCAAAGATGTATGTTCCCCAATTACACCCACTAACTACTTTAACTTATAATGCCCTTACTAATAAAATAGAAAAGAGTGAGATGTAGGGGTTGAATACGTGCAGCACACTGCCATATTCAGCACCCCCACACATCTCATAATTCTATACCCTTTGCTCCAATAAAGCAGCCTAAAGGTCACCCCCTTTTGACTTAATGCCTTACCTACTGAAATAGATAACAGGCTTAGTTCCTTCTTCTATCTTCCTGTCATTGTTCCTTAACTAGTTGTTGACCTTATAATATGTAACTAGAAAGTAGTTGGTTAGATGAAAGAAGTATTCCCTGAATCAGCAAATGTAAAACATCTAATGATTAAGAAAGCTTGTGTATGTAACAAATAATATAAAAGCAATAAACATGACAGAGGTCATCAGCTTCTGCTCACAAGATGCGTGTGACTGTTTCTTAGCGACAACAAATGTCTGCATCCATATATAATGTAAAGCATAACATTCGATGTTAGCAGCCTTGACACTCCAGGCCTTTGATCATCTTAGTTGCTCTTCTCTGAATTTTTTCCAAACTCTCAACATCTTTTTTGTGATATGGTGACCAAAATTGGCTGCAGTATTCCAGGTGTGGTCTTACTAGGGTTTTATAAAGCAGTACTAATAGTTCACGTGATCTTGATTTTATGCCTCTGTTTATACAACCCAGGATTGTATTAGCTTTTTTGGCTGCTGCTGCACACTGCTGGCTCATGGTCAAGTGATCGTCCACTAGGACTCCAAGGTCCCTCTCACAGTTACTGTTTTTAAGCCAGGTTTCGCCCAGTCTGTACAATTCCCTCATCTAAGTCATTTATGAAGATATTGAAGAGTACTGGGCCTAAGACGGAACCTTGTGGTACCCACCTGCTTACTTCTCTCCATGTGGATGTAGTGCCGTTGAGGACTACTCGTTGAGTATGGTTTGCCAGCCAGCTACAGATCCGTCTGGTGGTGATGTTGTCTATTCCACCTTTTTCTAGCTTACCAAGGAGTAGGTTGTGGTCTACCTTATTAAATGCCTTACTGAAGTCCAAGTATACTACGTCCACAGAATTTCGCTGGTCTATTAGTTTAGTCACTTTATCGAAGAATGAAATAAGGTTGGTTAGGCATGATCTGTTTTTGATAAAGCCGTGCTGGCTACTAGTTATAGCTTTGTTTGCTTCTAGTTGTTTGCAGATCTGTTTTTTGATTATCTTTTCCAGGATCTCCCAGGTATTGATGTTAGACTGATTGGTCTGTAGTTTCCTGGGTCTGTTTTTTTTTTCCTTTCTTGAAGATGGGAACCACATCAGCCCTTTTCCAATCCTCAGGTATTTCCCCGGTGCTCCAGGATTTGTGAAAGATATGGTGCAATGGTTCTGAGATAACATCTGCGAGCTCCTTCAGAACTCTGGGATGTAATCTGTCGTGTCCTGGTGATTTATATTCATCAAGGTTGGATAGGTGTTCTCTTACCATTTTCTTGCTTATTTTAATTTTTGTTTCTAGTTTGTCTTTTGCAGTGGTTTTTTTGGTATGTTGGGCTATAGTTTCTTTTTGTGTGATGACTGATGCAAAGAATGAGTTAAGCAGCTCTGCTTTCTCCCTATTGCTTGCTACTTCCTTGCCATCTTCTCTCTTTAGTGGACCTACAGTTTCCTTGACTTTTTTCTTGTTGTTAATATATTGGAAGAAACTTTTTTTGTTATCCTTGATTTGTGTTGCAAGTCTTTGTTCGTTCTGAGCCTTTGCTTTCCTGACTTCATCTTTGCATGTTCTGGCTGTCTGCTTGTGCTGGCCCAGTATATAGCCATCTGGTCCAGTATATAGCTAGCTTAGGAATTGAGAATTGTGTGTAGAGCAAGTAGCATTTTAAGGGTTAAAGTGCTGCCCTCTTAAGGGTGGCCTTCTGGGAAATGTAGTTTAGTTGTTACATGGTTATATCTGTGTTCTAATTGGCCACTGGGAGGGTCTTGTGGTTTATTACCAGATATCCTGTTACGTGCCAGGTTTTTATTATCTCTCTCCATGAATCCTAGCCACGAGGCTAGGGGCTCTGTAGCAGCATGTAAGATTTACGTAGAATGGGGAAATCCATTATCCTTTTACCTGTGAGATGGGTCCAGATTACAATCTACATTCTGGAAGAACTTCTACAATAACTGTGAGTTAATGTCTTGAGGATGCCTGGAATAAAAGTAATTTTGTATGACTTATCCACCAAGTTTATTCTGCCTGTTTCAAGTGAAATCTAGCAACCTTCTTTGCATGAGACAGGAAACTGCTGGTAGTCAGCCTTAGTTATGTGACCCTCTTTCCATTTTTTGTATTTGTCCTTTTTGACTTTTAGTTTGTCAGAGAGATCTTTGTGCAGCCATGCTGGTTTCTTCTTGAATTTCTTGTTTTTGTTTCTCAGTGGTATTGTGCTGGACTGGGCTTTTATGATTGCATTTTTCAGAGTTTCCCACGCTTCTTGGGTTGTTTTCCCCTTTAGGATTTTCATCCATGGGATCTTTCCTAGGTTCTCTCTGAGTTTGTTAAGTCAGCTCTTTTGAAGTTTAAGACCCTGGTTGGATTGTTTTCTGTTGCTTGTGTTTGCATTATATTAAATTCCAGTATGACGTGGTCACTTTCGCCCAAGGTTCCGGCAACTTCAACTCCCTCTATCACTTCTTCTCTATTAGTAAGAATTAGGTCCAGTGTAGCTTTACTTCTAGTTCCCTCCTCTATCTTTTGGATGACAACGTTGTCGGCTAGGTTGGTTAGGAATCTGTTTGATCTCCTGCTCGCTGCAGAGTTTGTCTCCCAGCTGATATCTGGGTAGTTGAAGTCTCCCATTACTACTGTGGTATGCTTCCTACATACATTTGTTAACTGGTTGGCAAAGAGTTCATCTATTTCTTCTGATTGGTTGGGTGGCCTGTAATATACACCTATGGGAATGTCACTTTTTTCTCTTTTATATTGACCCATATGCATTCTGGAGAGATTTTATCTTTGATCTTGTGCGTTTCTGTGGATATGTAGTGTTCTCTTACATATAGTGCAACTCCCCCTCCTCTTTTTGTAGACCTGGTTTTTTTGAACAATTTCTATCCATCCATCAGTCCATTCCATTCATGGGTTTCATCCCACCAGGTTTCTGTAATACCAACTATGTTATTAAGTTAATAAGAAAAATGCTTATTGGGGTTTTGAGTGGCATCTGTGTGTGGGGGGTTAAACGTAAAATAACATCAATACATGTCAGAGCAATGCTATATAGGCCTTACGCGCATGCATGTTTATCACAAACATGCACAATTCCGGCTTAAAATCTACATGTTTTCTTAACATTTTGTCTAACCACATATGTATTTTTGACCAAAATTGTTTTGCTTTGGGGCATGTCCACCAAAGGTGGTAGTACATGCCTGGCTTTTGCCTACATTTCCAACAATTGCTAGACATGTTTTGAAACATTTTTGCTAACCTCGCAGGTGGTAAATGCCATCTATAAAACATTTTATATAAATTTTCTTTACACGCAGCTGCCATTGTTATTTTATAGTTTCTTTCCCACAAATTTTGCCATCTTTCTAGCTCTACATTATGCCCAAAATTTTTTGCCCAAGTTATCATTGTTTCTTTAACTTGTTCATCTTCCATCTTTAAATTTAACAAAAAGCTATACAGTTTCTTAATCAATTTTTCATCTGATGACAATAGTATCTGGTCAAACACTGTCTGGTCTTTATAAAAACCATATATTTTGGCATCTTTCTCGTATCTCATTTGTATTTGCAGATGCGGCCACCATAATAGCTCAATGCCCTGTTCTTCCAACTCTTGTTTAGTTTGTAGTTTCCCTTCAGTATTCATGATGTCTCTATAAGTCACAAGTTTCTCAAAATTAATTAGGTTTGGGTGAACAAACGCTTCCATTGTCGAAATCCATCCTGGTATTTTCATATAAATTTTCGCTTTTATCTTTTCCCATACTAAAAGAAGTGCGTTTCTTACGTAGTGGTTTTGAAAGTATTTATGAATTTTATTCTTCCCATACCATAAAAAGGCATGCCATACAAGTTGTAAGTCATGTCCTTCTAAATATAGTAATCTTTTATGTCTAAGAGTTATCCATTCTTTTAGCCATGTTAATGCAGATGCTTGATAATATAGAACCCAGTCTGGCAACCCAAATCCTCCATTTTCTTTCGCTTCTTGTAGCATTTTCAGTCTAATTCTGGCTTTTTTCCCTTGCCACATAAACTTCAAAATCGATGCGTTTAACTCATCAAAGAATTTTTTCTCTATTTTTATAAGTATTGTTCGAAATAAAAAAGTAGTTTTGGTACAATGTTCATTTTCACCATCGCTATTCTTCCTAACATTGATCGTTGTAGATTTTTCCATTTTCCAAGTCTAGTTTTATTTGTTTTAATAGTTTTACATAGTTGTCTTCTTTTATTGTTGCACACCTTGCTGTTAAGTATACCTCCAGGTATTTAACTTTCTTAAATACCTGTAGATCTGTTTTTTCTAACAGTTGATTTTTTTTGTTTATCTGTATGGTTTTTGACTATCACTTTAGTCTTTTCTCTGTTTATTTTTAATCCTGCTTCTTCTCCAAATTCTTCTATCTTTGTCAATAATTTAGGGCTTGTCTCCAGCGGGTCTTCTAGTATAAATACCAAATCATTCGCAAATGCTTGTAATTTATATTTTTCGTCTTTTATCTCCATTCCTTTAATTTCTGGGTCCTGTCTGACATTTCTATTCAGCACTTCCAAAGTTAAAATAAGTAATAATGGAGATAGTGGGCACCCTTGTCTTGTGCCTTTTTTTAATATTAAAGTTCTCTGTGAAGTCTCCATTTACAATTACTTTAGCTGTTTGTCTATAATAAATTGTTTTAATTATATTTATGAAGTTTTCTCCAAAGTCCATACAGTTTAATTGTTGTATCATAAATTGCCAGTTTACATTATCAAAGGTTTTCTGCACATCTAGAAAAATTAGCGCCATTTGGTTCCCTGGATGCATTTCATAGTATTCCAATGTATCTAGAATCATTCTTAAATTGTTCTTTATTTGTCTCTTTGGTAAGAATCCATTTTGATCTGGATGTATAAATTCAATCAGAAACCTCTTCAGTCTTTCTGTTATTATTGAAGCGAAGATTTTATAGTCCACATTTAATACAGATATTGGTCTATAGTTCTTTATCTGAGTCAAGTCTGAATCTTCTTTTGGTATTAAAGTAATATTAGCTTCTGTCCACGTATATGGTAATTTGGCCTCTGATAGTACCTCGTTACATGGGCTTAATATATCTTGTAGGCATTTGTAAAACTCTGCGGGTAGCCCATCTGGGCCCGGCGTCTTGTCGTTTTTTTGTCTTTTTATAGCCTCCGTCAACTCCATCATTGTTATTTTTTCATTTAGCATATTTTTAAAGTTCTCTGCAATTTTTGGTAACTTGGCTTTTTCTATATATTGCATTATTTTTCCCTGAAAAATTTCTTCTGTATCATAAAGTGTTTCATAGAATTCTTTAATGATTTTTTTATTGTATCATTTTGAAATTGTAAACTGCCTTTAACATCTTGCAATTTATTTATCAGTTTCTTCTCTCTTTCTTTTTTCAATTTATAAGCTAGCCATCTACCCGGCTTATTAGAATTTTCAAGAAAATTTTGTTTTGCTCTTTTAATTTGTTCGGCCATTTCTTCAGCTTCTGCTAAATTTAATTTATATTTTATTATCTCCATTTGTTTTTTAAGAGTTTTCTTTTGTGGATCTCTTTGTAGTTCTAATTCCAATTTTATAAGTTCTTCCTTTAATTTCATTTGTTGTTGTTTTTTTCCTTATTCTTTTTCACCATATAAGTTATGGCTAATCCTCTAAAATATGCTTTGGCTGTATCCCAAATGTTTTAGAGTGATGTCTCTTCTTTCTTATTTTCTTTAAAGAAAAATTCCATTTCCTTTGCTACTTTTTGTATAAATTCTTTCTCTTTCAGTAAAGATTGATTCAGTGACCTTCTTAATTTTCTCTTTGTTCCTCTTCAAGTCAACTTTATCAGATTGTGGTCCGCCCATACATTGGTTTCTATCTCAATCTCTTATATGTTCATTCTTAGTTCAGGAGATATCCATATCATATCAATTCTAGACTATGATTTATGCCTATTTGAGTAAAATGTATATTGAGATTTTTGGGGGTTCTTTTCTCTCCACATATCCTGTATACAGATTTCTTCTGCCATTTTAAAAAAAGCCTTAGGTAAAATATTCCTTCCTTTTTTCCCAATTTTACTACTTCTATAATCTAGCTTTCCATCTACAATTGTGTTAAAGTCTCCTACTAAGCAGATATTTTGATATTCCGTTTCCACTATTTTCTTGTGCAGTTTTTGGTAGAATTCTTCTTGTTTGTTATTTGGTGCATATATTGCTACCATCAGTATCTGTTTTTGATTTATTATTTCCACCATTAGTATTCTTCCTTCTTCATCTGAGTAAATTTGTTTAGGATTCATTGTTTCTTTAATATATAAAGCTATTCCTCTTTTCTTTTGTTGTGCTGATGAGAAGTAAAGCTTCCCAATTTTGGGACGTTCCAAAAATTTATAATGTTGTCTTTTAATGTGTGTTTCTTGGAGACAGACTATGTCCATTTTTAGTTTTTGTAGTCGTGTATTTTTTTTTCCTTTTTGAAGGGTAGTTCAATCCGTTCATATTCATTGAGAGAATCCCATTATCCTTCTCCATCTTCTTCAATTATATTTAGGTTTTATTCTCCTAGTTGTTCTTATCTGTCTTTGTTCTCTTCCCTTTGCCCCTTCTTCTTGATTTGTGTTTTCTGTTTCTTCTTCTTCCCTTCATTTAGCCGCCGCTTCTATTGCTGTTTCTTCCTGTTTTCTAAATTCCCTCTCTGCTCGGAATTCCGGACTTTTTTCTTCGAGAAAAGCTCTATATCTGTCATAAAATTCCATTGCTTTGAAAACAGAGTCCAATCTGTATCTTTTTGTGTCCCAATTAATTAAGATCCCCTCCGGAATCAGCCATCTAAAGTTCACTCCGTTTTCAATTAATTTTTTGGTCAGAAATTGATATTCTCTTCGTGAGTCCCTTATCCTCCTAGGTATCTGCTTCAGAACTACAATTTCCTTTTCCTTATATTGCAGTGGATCATCTCTCACTCTTCTCAATATCTCATCTCTTATCGATTTTTTTTAACAAATCTAACATGTACCTCTCTAGGGACTTAGTTTCTTCTTGCATAACTTGAATTGACTCTATGTTAAGTTCCGAAGGAAGATGCATTTCAAGGAATTCTGAGGCATTGTTTACCTTTAAAACTCTTTATTTTGCAACATAGCTTCGGTAAGTATAAAGTGAAGCCAAAAACTAAACCCTCCTACTTCTTCCCACAGTGTCTAAGCGTTTTCCCCTCCCTCATGTAACCGTCATTAATCATATTCTCCAATTAGTTTAAAGTGTGAGCTTTCCCTCCCGTTCCATAACACGTCATATCTTTATCTTCTCACATTTCATCCAGCTTTGAAGACGCTCTGCTGAAATATTGTTATGGCTAAATAGTTCTCAGCACATTCTTTTACTTCCTCCCCCCCATACTATCTAATAGTGGCTCTTAAAGTAATACACAGGTTAAATAGTGAATGTCTGCATCCATATATAATGTCAAGCATAACATTCGATGTTAGCAGCCTTGACATCCGGCCCCCCTTACAAAAACGACAGATCCTGTAATGTAAATAAAAGCATATGTTAATGATTAGGTTTCGGTTTGTTGGGATATTTTGCGTGAAATCTTTTGACGAGTCTGTCAGCTTCCACCTCGCTTGATTTCACCTAGGTGGCTTCAGATAACGGGTATCCTTTCCATTGTACTAAGTACTGCAATTTGCCTTTAAAGATTCTAGAAGCAAGAATACGTTTCACTTCATAATGGGTCTGTCCTGCAACTACGAGGGGCCCAGGTGCTTCTTTGGGGGAGGTCTTAAAGTGGAGCCCCGATAAGGTTTTAACAAACTACTGTGGAAAACAGGGTGAATTTTACCCAGAAGTCTAGGGAGTTTCAGTTTTACGGTGACCGGATTGATGACCTTTACGATAGGAAAAGGCCCTAAGAATTTCGGTCCTAACTTCTTGCTGGGTAATTTGAGGCGTAAATATTTGGTTGACAAATAGACCTTTTCCCCAACTTGGAACGTTCTTTGGGGAGCCCTCTTTTTGTCAGCTTGCTTTTTATAGGTTTCAAAAGTCTTTTTTAAAGCAGATTTTGTGTTTCTCCAAACTTCCTCCCATCCCCTCACCCATTGGTCAAGTGTCTGGGAAGCGGTTGGCACTTGGGGATATTCAGGTATTGGACCGAACTCTTTCCCTGTGGCTACTCTGAAAGGTGTATAGCCGGTACTGCTGTGCACAGAATTGTTGTACGTCACCTCTGCAAAAGGAAGGAGGTCAGTCCAGTTAGTCTGCTGATAGGACACATAGCACCTGAGATATTGCTCCACCATTTTGTTGGCGGCTCCTGCAGCTCCATTGGTGGCCAGATGAAAAGCAGATGATAAGCCTTGAGATGATCCAATTAATTTAAGAAAACTCCTCCAAAACTTTGCTGTGAACTGCACCCCCCTGTCTGAGATTATTCGCTTAGGGGCGCCGTGCAGTCGGTAGATATGTTTCAGGAACAATTTAGTCAGTCGTTGGGTGGATGGGAGTCCTTTGCAGGCGATGAAATGAGCCTGCTTCGAAAACAAGTCTATTACAGTCCAGATGACAGTATTTCCTTTACTTTCAGGTAAGTCTACGATAAAGTCCATAGCTATTTGTTCCCAGGGTTGGGAAGGGTCTGCCACCGGCTGCAGTAACCCAGGGTTTTCCCCAGGATTCTTTTCATTGTGGCACATACGGTACAACTCTTCACATAGTTTTCCACATCCCGTTTCAGTCCCGGCCACCAAAATTGCCGGCGGGTGAGATGTAGAGTTTTTAGATATCCAAAGTGTCCAGCCTGTTTAACATCATGGCTGTGTTTGAGAGCATTTAGACGGAGGGATTCGGGCAAATACAGTCTCCCTCCCTTGTAAGCCAAACCATCCCGGCACGTCAAGGAGGTTTGATTATCTTTGAACCATTGGTCGGTGAGGAGCTCTCGTTTTATTTTCTTTGCTCCAGGGTCATCCGGATTGGGGACCCTGGGAGGTGTGATTTGTGCAACAGGCTGTGGATTGGAGATAATCGCCTCATTAACTTCTTCACGTTTGCTTTTGTATTGGGGCAATCTAGATAGTGCATCAGCTAGGAAGTGTTTTCCCCCTGGGATGTACTTTAGAGCAAAGTTGAAGCGGTTAAAGTACCGTGCCCACCGTACTTGCTTTGGGGACAATTTGCGGGGAGTTTTCAGTGCCTCTAGGTTTTTGTGATCTGTCCATACTTCAAATGGCACCTTGCTCCCCTCCAGGTAGTGTCGCCAGTTTAACAACCCCCATCTAATTGCGAAGGCCTCTTTTTCCCATATTGCCCATCTCCGTTCACTTTCCGTAAATTTTTTGGAGGTGTAGGCGCAGGGTTGCAGGATTCCATCCTTGTTCTTTTGAAGTAATACAGCTCCAACGGCCACATCACTGGCGTCGGCTTGTATTACAAAGGGTTCCCCTGCGCAGGGGTGCTTTAGAACCAGTTCAGCAGCAAATAGTCTTTTTAAATTCTCAAAAGCCGTTCGACAGTTCATAGTCCATGCTAGTGGTTGGCCCGGTCGCGGCTTCCCTCCTTTTTTTTCCTGTTTTGAGTAAGTCTGTAAGGGGTAGGGCAATCTTGGCAAAAGAGGGGATGAATTGACGGTAGAAGTTGGCAAAACCTAGAAAGCTCTGGAGCTGTTTGCGGGTTCTTGGGGGTTGCCACTCAATTATAGTTTTCACTTTAGCTGGATCCATCTCAATGCCCTTGTTGGAAATTCTATAGCCGAGGTAATCTAATCGGGTCTGATGAAATTCACATTTTGACAATTTGGCATAAAGCTTGGCATTCAGTAGTTTCTTTAATACTTCTCTCACCAGCTTTATGTGATCCGTCATATTCGTGCTGTATATAAGGATATCGTCAAGGTACACCAGGACCCCTTTGTACAGGTGATCATGTAGAACCTCATTAATCAGCTGCATGAATACAGCTGGGGCCCCCTGTAGTCCAAATGACATGACCTTGAATTGGTAGCTCCCCATGGGGCAGTTGAAGGCAGTCTTCCACTCGTCTCCCTCCTTTATTCTCACTCGGTAATATGCCTCTCTCAGGTCTAATTTTGTGAAAACACTCCCCTTAGCCAGATGAGTTAATAGGTCCTGTAGGAGGGGGAGGGGGTACTTGTTGTGCACACTTACAGCGTTAAGACCCTTATAGTCTACACAGAGATGAAGAGACCCATCTTTTTTTTCTTTAAATAACACAGGGGCTCCCACGGTAGATTTGGTCCGTTCAATGAGCCCCCTCTTTAGGTTCTTATTCACATATTGCTGCATCTCTTCCATTTCGAGGGGGGACATAGCGTACATTCTCGGGCGTGGGAGCTTGGCTCCTGGCACCAGTTCAATGGAACAGTCATTGGGTCTGTGAGGGGGTAGGACATTGCATTCATTCTCACTGAATACCTCTGCTAAATCCCGGTATTCATTGGGGATGAGTGAATCGTCTGGTGACGGTGAGGCAGTTATAAGTGCTCGCTCATTAGGTGGCCTAAAGTGTTCCGCAATGTCTGTTGAATTGGGGGGGGGGGGGTTGGCCCTATTGGTAACCTCACAGTTCTCATCCATTTCTCCCACCAGATAAATGGCTTCCATTTGTCTAACGAGGCTAATCCTAGGATCACAGCCTCAGTTAGTTTTGGAGCCACTAGGAAATGTATGAACTCCCAGTGCTCACCTATTTCTAGGCGTAGAGGCTCAGTTAGTTGCGTGACAAAATTTCCTCCCATCAGGGAGCCATCGGCTTGCTCAAACCTCATTGGCTGGGAGAGCGATTTTGCTCATATTCCCAATTTCATGGCAAAGGGCAAGCTAATGATACATTGGGAGCATCCAGAATCTACTAGCACTTTTAAGTCTGTCTGTGCTCCTGACTTAGGGCTGATTAGCCTTGCAGCCAGTGTGAAAGGAGGGACAGGTCGACTCACCATTGGGTCGTTCTCTCCTTCGTCATCGCTGTAAAAAAGGGTAGAGCGACGGCGGGTCCAGTCTCAGCTCCGGCATCCTCCTGTGTAGGGGAGGTAGCTTGGGCAACCAGTTGCTGTGTGATCCCGCTGGATTTTTCTCTCGACGGCTGTTGGCTAGGTCTTTTCCTCACTGCAGGTGCCGGTTTGTTCTGCTGTCGGGGGTAGGGGACCGGGCAGTTTGATGCTCGATGTCCCTGTTGTCCACACCGGAAGCATGTGATCGGTGGACCTGCAGGTGGTCTGGGCCTTTCAGTGGTCGTAGCCGTTGGGGGTTTTCGGGGGGGGGCGGTTGTCGTCTGGGTTGCTCAGGTCTTATCTCGGGTTCAGGTGGGGGAGGCTTCTTATAGTGGGTGAGTTGAACGTCCAGCTTCACCACTGTCTGGTACCACTCATGTAGCTGATCAGGTACTGCTCGAATGAGGCAGGCCTGGGAGAGGTGGTCATCTAACCCCTCAATGAAGAGATGGATTAGGGATTGCTCCGGCCACCCCTCTATTCGACCAGCTATCTTGCGGAATTCACGCACATACTCTAGAGCAGGTCTACCTGGCTTGTTTTATTTTGTGGATTTGTCCTCCTGCTCTAAGGCTGGTAGAAGGGTCCTCAAATCTCTCTCTCAGCCCCAGGAGGAAGAGGTGGGGATTGCCTAATTCGGGGGCTTGCTCATTGTATAAATTGTTTAGCCATTCGGATGCCTCTCCCTCTAGGTTGGACGCAATCACATCGACCATCGCACCTGGGTCTGGGTAGAGATGGGCCCAGCGATTTAAATGAGAACGTACTTGATTGAGGAAAAAAATTAGCTTCTCTGAGTCCCCATCGAAAGTTGCTCTGAGAGGTGGGCCAATCATAGGCTGTTGTGGGGCCCACTGGGGTTGTTGCTGCTGGGCCCACCCCTTGTTGCTGTTGCATGCCCAAGGGTTGCACGTTTGGGGCTGGCTGCTGCAGGGGTGGCGCTCTCAGTTGTGGTTGGCCCCAGCCTTGTTGCTGTTGCATGCCCAAGGGTTGCACGTTCGGGGCTGGCTGCCCTCCACCCTGCTGTGGTTGCAATACTGGCCGTGCTGGCCTCTCTAATCGTGGGAGGTTTTCTAAAGGTTGCTGAATAGGTGAGGGCAGTTGCTGCCTTCTCTGTTGTTGGCCTGCGGGGGGTGATGGCACCCTCTGCTGCTCTCCTAGCCCTTGCACCATCCCAAGCTGCTGTAAGATCTCCATTAGCTGACGCATGCTCAGAGGCTTTTCATCTTCCGTCTGAGGGGGCTGCCAAACTCCCCATTGAGGCAGGGCCCCCGGGCTGGGTTTCCCTCTCTCTGTGGGGCTGGAGGCCCTGGCAGGGGGTTCCAGGGATCGGAAAACTGGTTGATCTGCGAGGGAAGGGCTGGGGGCCTCTCTCAGCAGGGACTGTTCCGCACCCCTCACTTCTAATGCTTCAAACCTCTCTGCCAAATTATCCACAGACTGACTATGAGTTGCAAATTGACATCTCCACTCACCCAAGTCTTCAGCTGCCGAAGGCTTGGCAGTTCTCCACTGGCGTGGGGGATGTAATCTGTGAAGATCTCTTTGTTGTGGCTCTAACTCGTCCGTCTTGGAAGTCTTTGAAGATAGAGAAGCTGTTACGAAATCTCCGGATTCCACGCTTGGCTTGTCCCAGTCTGAAGACCAAATCAGCTCTTCTAATCTCTTTGGCTTTGCTCCCAGCTGGGGGACTTGTGAGGGTTCTCTCTCAACAGGCTTGCACGCTGCGGCTCCCATCTCTGAGGGACTTACTGCTGCAGGAAAGCTAGTCTCCGGCAATTCCTCTTCTTCCATGACGTTCCTTTCCTTCGTCAGTCTACTCCTTCTTTTAGGAATAGTGACTAGGAATTCAGATCCCTAAACGTCTGAAAAGTTTGTTGGTTTTTGGCTTGATGTTAAGTTCCGAAGGAAGATGCATTTCAAGGAATTCTGAGGCATTGTTTACCTTTAAAACTCTTTATTTTGCAACATAGCTTCGGTAAGTATAAAGTGAAGCCAAAAACTAAACCCTCCTACTTCTTCCCACAGTGTCTAAGCATATTCCCCTCCCTCGTGTAACCGTCATTAATCATATTCTCCAATTAGTTTAAAGTGTGAGCTTTCCCTCCCGTTCCATAACGCGCCATATCTTTATCTTCTCACATTTCATCCAGCTTTGAAGACGCTCTGCTGAAATATTGTTATGGCTAAATAGTTCTCAGCACATTCTTTTACTTCCTCCCCCCCATACTATCTAATAGTGGCTCTTAAAGTAATACACAGGTTAAATAGTGAATGTCTGCATCCATATATAATGTCAAGCATAACATTCGATGTTAGCAGCCTTGACACTCTAAATATCTGGTCCATCTCTCCTTCCATTTCCTGTTTCCCGATTTCCAACACTCCAGCCAACAGCTCTGTCATCAAATCAGCAAGATCTTCTTCCTTATCTTCCATTATGTTCTGAAACCTTAAATAATAGGATGCCTTTTCCATTTCCAAAATGGCCACTGAATCCTCCAGTTCTTTGTTTGCCTGCATCAGTCTTTGGTTTTCGTCTTTTATTTCTTCCATCTTTAGGTCAGTTTCTACTGATTTGTCTTCTATTTTCTGAATCCTTTGCTCATTCTTTGTAATCATCTGCTGAAAGTTTTCTAATTGGGAATTTAAGTTATGGATTTGTTCATTCATTTTATCCAGATTACCTTTTGTCTCCTCATGGTTTCTCTTTGTGTCTTCTTTATGTGAGGTAATTGCCTCTTGGATTAATTGTAGTGTGGCTTGCATTTCCTTCTGGAAGTTGTTTTTTTCTTGCTGAAGCATTGATTCAATTGATCTCTGATACACAGGACTGGGGACAGTAGAAGACAGAGCTGAGGATGGTTTTTTTTACCAGTTTTAGCTAAATTAGAAACACTCATTTTTATTCCCACCCTCCAAA
This sequence comes from Azemiops feae, assembly GCA_023970755.1. NCBI lineage: Eukaryota > Metazoa > Chordata > Lepidosauria > Squamata > Viperidae > Azemiops > Azemiops feae. The sequence goes on along the minus strand of JALGBA010001327.1, from coordinate 5,654 downwards.
CCTTCTCAACTCTAGTATATTCCCCAGATACCAACCTTCTGCAAAACCATCAATCTTATAATCAATATCACAATATATCATTTAAGTTCTTTTCAAATAGTTCTTGTGATCTTTACCTATAGTCTCTGTAATCCAATAAGCTCCCCAAAAAGAGGGAAGAAAGGAAGAAAAAATTTGTAATCCACTTCTCTTTCAATACCAACTCCAAGCAATTATCCAAAAATCCAGGGTTATTGATCAGCAAAATTTGTAATCCAGAAGGTCCTACTGTATAGAGTTAATGGTCTATAGGGCCTCCCCCAAAGGGAACCACCAAAAGTCAAATTTCCTCTGTCTCTAAATAGTTCTTGAAACTGAAGATCTGTAATCCAGTAGGCTCCCCAAAGAAAGAGAGGGAGGAGAGGAGGAAAATATTTATAATCCACTTTTGTCTTTCAACACCAACTCCAAGCAATTATCCAAAAATCCAGGGTCATCAATCAGCCAAAATTTGTAATCCTGAAGGTCCTACTATTCAAAGTTAATAATCCATAGGACCTCTCCCAAAGGGAACAGCCAAGAGTCAGATTTCCTCTGTCTCTAAATAATTCTTAAAGCTACAAATCCAGGAAAGCCAGCTGGCTTCAAAGTAGTTTATAGTTGTAATCCGTCATGCAGAAAAACAGCCCAAATAATTTTTCTTCTTTTCCAGCTGCAATCTGCAAGGCTGAGAAATTTAGGAACATCAAAAAGCCTGGCTTACTATCTCTGTCTGGGCTTCAGGCCAAGTTCACTCCTTACAGACATAATAAAAACAAGGTTTTAGTGCTGTTGCTTTTTTCTACCACTAGATGTCATTGAGTGTCTATCTTTAAAACTTCAAACCAGGACTTATTTCTCAAAAGTTCAATCTGATATTTTTCAAAGAAAATAGGACTTTAAAAGTATTTTAAGTCCCCAAATTTTTTTCAGCGTTACATCTTTATGTTGTTTCCAGATTAATTTTATAATCTGTCTGTTTTCCCCCCAAAAGATGTTAAACCACCACTTTTCTTCTAGGGGGAGGGGTAACCTCCCTCTTATGTCTGGGAGCTTTCTTGCTTTTGGGATTTCTTTTTTCCAGGGAAATTTTTTTTTTAAATAGTAGAGCAAGGAAAATACTCTCACCCAGTTCCAAACACATTGCTCACGATTTGCTGGTTAGTGCTTTTTCCCCGGTTGTCAGTAGCTTCAGACTGGCCACTGGACTGTAGCCAGTCTTTCCCCTGCCGGTTCATTGACCGCTGTCTCTCCATGATACCTCCTCAGAGGTCAGCTCAGGGGAGGATGAGCCCATTCCTGGCACATCAGGAACTGAGTTGACTGATGGCTCTGAATGGCCATCCGGAAGAGATTTGGAGGAGGCTTCGGCTGGGGAAGACTTGCAGTGGCAGACAGCCAGTGAAGAGGAGGAACTGCTTTCTGCACCTGATCCAAGAATATGTAGGGCAGAGAAAAGGCAGGAGCAGTGGAGGTCAGCCATACTACTCGAGAGGAGAAAGCCCCACCTGTCTTGATGAGCTGTACCGGAAGCTGGCTATTTATCACAGCAGACAGATGAAGGTGTTGCTGGGAACAACGTGTTTGTTTTGTAGCTGTGTGGTTTTGGCTATTGTGTTTCCTGCTTTACTCTGGATTGACACCGTGTTTGGAATTGATTCGTGCCTCGGAGACTCTGGACTTTTCTTGCCTCGTGAGCTCTCTTCTGTGTGGATTTAACTTTGTCTGGTGGAGTTATATTGTTTGAGCAACTTTCAATTGCTTTGGGGACTATTGGGCCATTGCTCTGTGGACTAATCTTGGCCTGCTCGTGGATGGGCTTAATTGGGACAGTTCTGAGTTTTGGTGAAGGGAATTGCTGGGGAATATTAATAAACTCACTAAACCACAGTTACATGCAAGTATGAGTGAGAGGGGCAGCACAGTTTGTTCCCAGCCCCATTTTCCCCAAGAGGAAAGCCCTGTTTCTTGGACATTATGGAGCAATTACTAGCAGACAACATCCAGCTGGCCCAGCAAGTAACTCTCCTTTCCAACCAGTTGGCACAATTGCAGGCATTTGGACCTTCAAGACCTCACCACAAGTGCCCGGTTGCTATCCCAGATAAATTTGATGGGAACTCTGCACAATTCCCAGCTTTTTTTGGACAATGTCAGCTGTTCATGAGCTTGAGAATGGATGATTTTCAAACTGACTGGGTGAAGGTGGGGTTTATCATCAGTCTATTGATGGGACCAGAAGCCTGGTGGGCAACCCCACTCCTCACGCAGCCCAGTCAGTTGTTGGATGACTACGTGGGGTTTTGCCACCAAATGAAAGCCATGTTTGAAGGCACAAATAGCAAACAGGCAGCTGTGGTAGTTGAAGCAGGGGCGTCACCCAGTAACTGAATACATCTCTGACTTCCGGCTTATCAGTCAGGATTTGAGATGGAATGAGGAGGCATATGGGAAACCACGTGGAGTGGTTGGAGTTCTATGTGGCGGCTGCTCCACATTTTCCAATCATGTTGGGACTGGAATGGCTCCAGGCACATGACCCGCAGATCATGTGATCAGATGGGGTCATTCAGCTGGACAATCCTAAATGCCGTTCTCATTAGCTTCACATGTGTGCCGCGGAGAAACCTCCCACTTTGTCTTTGGATCTTCCCTTGGAAATTGCAGACTTCACCAATGTGTTTGGGGAGAAAGAGGCTGAGCAGTTCCCACCGCATCGATCCTACGATTGTCCCATCGATCTGGTTCTGGACACCAAGCTTCCGGTGGGTCAGATTTATTCCTTATCCGAACCTGAGCTCGAAGCCCTCAAGGACTTTATTGAGAAGAACTTGAAGAACAGCTTCATCCATCTGTCAACGTCCCCTTTAGTGGCCCCGGTCCTCTATGTCAAGAAAAAGTCAGGGGAACTGAGGCTTTGCTGTGATTACTGTAAGCTCAACGCCATTACTGTGAGGAACTGGTACCCGCTTCTGCTCATTCCAGAACTCATGGAGCGGTTAAGGCGAGCACGATTCTTCATGAAGTTAGACTTGAGGGGGACTTACAACTTGGTGAGAATCTGCAAAGGGGACAAGTGGAAGATGGCTTTCCGCACCCATTACTGACATGCCGTTCAGACTCACCAATGCCCCCGCTGTGTTCATGCACCTCATGCACGATGTGTTTTGGGATCTCTTGAATAGCTTTGTGGTGATCTACTTGGATGACATCCTGGTGTACTCGTTGGCCAAAGAACACTGGTCTCATGTACAAACAGTACTCCAGTGCTTGTGAGAGAACCATCTCTTCACGAAATGTGAAAAGTGTCAGTTTGCATAAACCACCATTGACTTTTTGGGCCACTGGATTTCACCTGAGGGCATCACCATGGACCCAGAGAAGATCACATCTTGGCAGGCCCCACGCCGAGTGAAGGACGTCCAGAGACTCCTGGGATTTGCAAATTATTATCGAATGTTTATTCCCCAGTTCGCTGCAATGACTGCTTCCTTGACTCAGTTGCTGCAGAAAGGGGGTCAGTGAAACAGCATGCCTTCGAGTTTTTGAAGAAGGCTTTTGCTACAGACCCCATTCTTTGCCACCCTGACCCGTCATGACTGTTCATGGTGGAGATGGATGCATTGGATGTCGTGGTGGGGGCGGTGTTGCTACAAGCCCCCTTGAACTCAAAGCAACTCTTCCATTGCGCTTACTACATGCGCAACCTCAACCCTGCCGAGCGGAACTACACAATCTGGGATAAGGAGTTGCTGGCGGTCAAGGTGGCATTTGAGGTGTGACGGCACCACTTAGAAGATTGAAGTGTGGACAGACCATTGGAACCTGGAGTACCTGAAGACAGCCAGGAAGCTCAACCAGCAGCAGATCCAATGGTCTCTTTTCTTCACCCACTTCAATTTCCAAGTAACCTATACTCCGGGAGGCTGGAACCAGAGAGCCAACACCTTGTTGCGCAAACAGGAGTACACCAGGGCCGGGGACAAGGTGCTGCTCCAGTCAGTGATCCCAGTAGAAAGGTTTGCAGTGACCCAAGATCCCGTCGATCTGAAAGAGCACATCAGGCTGGCACAGTGTTGAGACTCGTATGTCTGGGCCAAAGAAACAGAGTTAGAGTCGGTCGGAGGCCTGTCAGGCCCTTGGTTGTGCTCGGAGGGCTTACTGAGGTTTCGGGGAAGGATTTATGTGCCGGAGGGGCCCTCGCGAAGACTGACCTTGCGCCAGTGTCATGACAACCCTGAGGTGGGGCATTTTGGCCTGTTCAAGACTTTGCATCTGGTGGGGTGGGTGTTCTGGTGGCCGCGGATTTGCCATGATGTGGAGACCTATATGGTATTGTGTCCAGAGTGCTGGCAAGCCAAGAAGATGCCGGGACCCCCGCCGGGACTGCTGCAGCCATTGCCCATGCTGGAGAGGCCTTGGGAAAGTGTATCCATGGACTTTGTCACCGATCTCCAGGAATTGCAGGGAGCCACGACGGTGGTGGACATGCTCAATAAAATGGCCCATTTTGTGCTGTGCATGGGGTTGCCCTCAGCACAGGAGACAGCATGGCTGTGCGTCACATCTTCTGGCTGCATGGCCTTCCTGAGCATATTGTGTTGGTCCGAAGTACCCAGTTCACGGCCCGGTTTTGGTGGGAGCTCTTGGAACTACTACAGGTGCAGGTATGTCTCTCATCCTCACATCATTTGGAGATGGACAGAGGCACGGAATGGATGAATGCCATGTTGGAGCAGTATTTGCGTTGCTATGTGAATTTCCAGCAGGACAACTGGATGGATCTGCTGGCACTGGTGGAGTTTGCGTACAACACCCAGCATGCTTCAACTCACATGACTCCATTCTTGGCAACCTATGGGTTTCATTCACATTTGTCTCCTCTGACTGCTGCAGATTCCCAAAACAACTGGAGCACCACTTGAATACCATTGGCATTGACAAATTTGCCATCAGTCAATTGCAAAAGGCAGCTTTACTGGGAACAGCTTCCATCCTGCGACGATATCTGTAACACCATCAAGCATCCACATCTGTCTATCCCAGGTCCTTTGTAAGGACTCGATAGGTAGACAAAAATGCCAAACCCAGTTGCAACATCTACAGGCTACAATCTCTAAGTTAAAAAGGAGGAGGGTGGAGCAGGAAAGTAGCTGAGGCCCTGCTTATTGGACCTCCATTGCATTTAAACTGCATTTAAACTGCCCAGAGCTTGCTGGGAAGTGCTACAATCTGTACGTTAAAAAGGAGGAGGGTGGAGCAGGAAATAATGTAACTAAAAATCAAAAACAGCAGCGGTACATTCAGGGCAAGTGTGTCTGAGATTCCCTGTATCTCAGAATGTCTGGCTTAGTTCAGTGCAACACTTGTTTTGCAGCTGTCTTTCGCAGTACCCTTTTCAAACTTGGAAACTGTCCTATCTGTAAACAAATCACTAGTCTACAAGGACAGATTATTTATCTAGGGTCTGTAATCTGTGCTCTTCAGGCAGAAATTAGGTGTCCAGTTCAGCCCTTCTACTCTATTGAGCCTCCGCGCTATGAGCCCCCTCTACCACAAAGATCCTGCAGGAGAAGGGCAGTGTGGACAACCGTGGGATCTGGCAGGGTGAGAGCTGTGAACTATAAACACAAAGC
>JALGBA010001326.1:0-10817 GCA_023970755.1 Azemiops feae | reverse complement strand
AATTAAATTCACCCATTCCTGTCCATTTTAGTTCGCTGATTCCTAAGATGTCGATGTTCAGTCTTGTCATCTCTTGTTTGACCACGTCCAGTTTGTCTTGATTCATGGATCTTACATTCCAGGTTCCTATGGAGAAAAAGTCTTTACAGCATCGGACTTTCCTTTCACCACCAGATGCATCCACAGCTCAGCGTCCTTTCGGATTTGGCCCAGTTGCTTCACTCTTTCTGGCGCTACTAGTACTAGCCCTCTGGTCTTCCCCAGTAGCATGTTGGACACCTTCCGACCTGAGGGGCTCATCTTCCAGCGTCATATCTTTTTGCCTTTTGGTACTGTCCATGGGGTTTTCATGGCAAAGATACTGGAGTGGGTTGCCATTTCCTTCTCCAGTGGATCACATTTTGTCAGAACTCTCTGCTATGACCTGTCCATCTTGGGTGGCCCTGCACGGCATAGCTCATAACTTCATTGAGTTATGCAAGCCCCTTCGCCACGACAAGGCAGTAATCCATGAAGGAGAAATATGTATTAGCGAATGTAAACTCAGATAGCACGATTGTTGAACAAATACTATTGAATGTATGAAACAAATCAATAAAAATCTTTTTAAAAAATATGTTGGAAGAAGCTTTTTTTATTGTCCTTGATTTCTGTTGCTAGCCTTTGTTCGTTCTGAGCCTTTGCATTCCTGACTTCGTCTTTGCATGCTCTGGCTGTCTGCTGGTAATCGGCTTTAGTTATGTGCCCCCCTTTCCATTTTTTGTATTTGTCCTTTTTGTCTTTTAGTTTGTTAGTGAGTTTTTTGTGCAGCCACGCTGGTTTCTTCTTGGATTTCTTGTTTTTCTTTCTCAGTGGTATTGTGCTGGACTGGGCTTTTGTGATCACATTTTTCAGGGTTTCCCACGCTTCCTGGGTTATTTTCCCCTTTAGGATTTTCATCCATGGGATTTTTCCTAGGTTCTCTCTTAGTTTGTTAAAGTCGGCTCTTTTGAAGTTTGGGACCTTGGTTGGATTGTTTTCTATTGCTGGTGTTTGCATTATATTAAATTCTAGTATGACGTGGTCACTTTCGCCCAGGCTTCTGGTAATTTTGATTCCCTCTATGACTTCTTCTCTGTTTGTAAGGATTAAGTCCAGTATAGCTTTACGTCTAGTTCCCTCCTCCACCTTTTGGGTGACAAAGTTGTCGGCTAGGTTGGTTAGGAATCTGTTTGATCTCCCACTCACTGCAACTTGCTGCCGCCATCTCTTTGCAGGACATCTCAACACCATAAATTCACTGCGGGGACAACTCACTGCGGGTGCTGGATGGAGAGCTGGGCGGGCAGGTGAGCAAGCGGGCTGTCAGAGGGGCCGGTGATGGGCGGGGCTGTGCTGGATGGGAAGCAAGTGGGGGTGGAGTGTCAAAATGGGAAGATCTTGCTGCCCTGCAAGTTTTTTTTAAAAGCCACATTGCTTAATGTTTGAGGATGTCTTGCTCTGAAAATAAGGGCAGTTTTGCGAAGCAATGGGGTGGGATGTCAGCTTTTTCTTAAAACTAAAAAGGCTTGTTTTGAGTTGCATTCAAATCTTTACCCATCAAGCAGATTGCAAAGTTTGCAGCTGCATTTAGCTGTGGGTCTGATGCACTACGGAAATGGGGCTGCGTGGACAGGAAAGTTTGGCGTCCGAACTGAAAAAAACCCTCTTCTCAGCATTACTCTTTTCGCAGCATCAGTGTCAGCTTTGGGGGGAACATTGCTGTGACTCTGTCAAAACGCACTCTGCACATGACCAGAAACACCATGAAATCCTCCACCCGGCTTTGGGGAAAAGCACTCTGCACATGACCAGAAACACCATGAAAGCACTGTGGGAAGAATCCAGAGAAAGAAATATTTTGGGGAATATTAAAAAGGCAGAATATATTTCCCCAAAGGAATAATGGAGAAGATCTTAAAAAAGACAGAAACCAGCCCCCAGAAACCAGCCCCAGCCCCTCTCCCCCAAGCAGAAATTAGGCAGAGGCCAGCTTTTAGAAATGCAGATGTAATAATCCATTCAGGAAGGTTGGAGCCAGGAAGCTATTAGGAAGACAAAGACACCTAAAATCTACATACCCACCCAAATTCTAAGGACAGGAGACATAATAGGATTAACTCACCAATACCAAAAGGGCACACTCAGACTCAGGTCAAAGTACACGACACAGGAAATACAAAGCCTCAAATAGGAACAGGAAACAACCTCAAGAGCCCCAGAAGGTATAAAAACCCACCACTCCCTGCTACATGTGGTCAGCTTTCCCAGAGCCATCTTTCTGTCTGGCTCTCCTCTTCAATAAACTATAACCTTCTTTCTAAAGCAGTCTCGATTTTGATTATTCCCAGCTTGGACTGGACCCTGATGAAGATTTTTCTTTCCACAGCACTCTGCACATGACCAGAAACACCATGAAATCATAGTGTTTCTGGTCTTGTGCTGACTGCTTTCCGCCCAAAGCCAGAGTAGCAGCTGCCGGGGCCACTGGGGGCGCAGACAGGTGAGTGTGTTGGGGGGACCAGGAAGGGAGGGAGGGGCGCCTCAAGGGCGCTTGACAAAGACAGCTTGGCTTGCAACTCAAATGAAAGAGGGGAGGACGAGCAAGGCTGGTGGTGGGTGGGCGCTTCCCCCCACGCCACCCGCAATTGCAGCAGCCATGCCGGCCTTGCCGTTCGCCTGCGCACCCCCCGCCACCTGCAACTGCAGAAGCTGTGCTGGCCTTGCCGTTCAACTGCATGCCCCCACACACACGCTTCCTGCAATTGCAGAAGCTGTGCCGGCCTTGCAGTTCGACAGTGGCCCCCCAGCCCCCCCCAGAATTGCAGAAGCCGTGCCGGCCTTGTTCCTCCTCCCCTCTTTCGTTTGAGTTGCAAGCCAAGCTGTCTTTGTCAAGCCCCCTTGAGGCACCCCTCCCTCCCTTCCTGGTCCCCCCAACACACTCTTGCCTTTCTGCCCCTCCACCAGTGGCCCCAGCGGCTGCTACTCCCGCCACCATTCCCCCTCCCTCTGGTCCTGGTGACAGATCTGCAAGGCCCCAAAACTTGCGGAGCAGTTGCAGTACTTTTTTAAAAAATCTTGCATTGCCCACTACCCCCCCCCACAGCCCCTGCAATCGCCCATCGCCAATCGCATGCTGCCCCCGCAGCACCATTGCTTCTGCCTGCCACCCGATTGGCTGGCGGCTATTTGTCCCGTCCCCCTTCTTGACCAGCTAACTACTTAAAAGAATAAATGATGAAAAAGCATCATAGAGCCAGAAGATATTGAGCAGCTGGCAAATAGGAAAGATGAGATCCAGGAAGCAGGATGGATTGAATGGATTGGATAAACATGAAGCAGGTTGGATTGAAAACAATCAGTATTCAGATGAAATTGTTGGAGTAATGCATATCACTAACATTGGTATGCATAAAGTCATAAAATCCAGGTTACTGTGTCTCCCCCCCTCCCCTTTGTTTCTCTGGGTGGTACACAATTGTTAACCACTGAATTCTGTATTGGGCTTTTAGCAGGTGAAATACTCTTAAGAGTGCAATAAGGAATCATTCTAGAATGGTCATTTATTGTATAGATTGTTCCAACCTGATTTTTTCAGCAGAATTTTATGATATTATATAATCTATGAAGGTATCTTTTTTCTAAATTCTATGACGGTATCTTTTTCTAAATATACATTGTTAGTTCAGTTCAATTATATCATATGACAACTAACTCTGGTTAGTGTAAATCTTTGGTTTATTTGGGCAAATCTGTCAAGACTGATTCACCCTTTCATCTACATTTTCTCCCTTGCTCGTAGCTTGACAAGATTGTGGAATGGAATGCAAAGGTGGGCGGGATGGTATCTAGGCAACCGAGCCGTCTTTGAGAGCCTGCAAGAATGCCAAGGTCACTAACGCAGGTGCTCGATGGAGAAGTGGACTTTTCCCATAACAAGAAGTATTACTATTGGACAATGTGAACACCCGGTGGGTGGGGGCGAGGGAATCTATTGTTTAATTAAGTAAGCCTTTGAGCAGGAAAACCAGAGCTGGTTTTGCTTCTTCTGTGCCAATGTAAATTTTCAGTAAAGTATTATACTCTTGGTAAAAACATGTCCCAGGAGTTTCTTTTTCTGGCAATGCCAACTGGACAGTTGACAAAATCATAAATTGAATTGTTCAGTGATCCCAATTAAACTGTACAGGTAATCTTCAACTTATGACCATTCTTTCAGCAACCATTCAAAGTTAAGGAGGTGCTGAATGAAGTCCCCAAAGACTGGTCCCGGACATTATGGCCATTGCAGCACCCATCCATACTTACAACCAGAAGGGTATCAACTCCCCCCCCACCTATTGGCCCCCTGCACTCTGTGGCCCCTGTTGCCCTAGCTGACCTTTGCCAGCTAAGTTTTCAATAAGGAAGTTCTAAACATTCCATGCAGGAGACATTCTGTGTTCAGAACAGTTATTTTTAGGTTGTTTAGGTCTGAGTATTTTGGTTTGTACACAGAACAAAAAACAGCTGTCCAAAGCAGCAAAAGGGAAGCACTCGGAAAATCAGAGCAAGGGGGGCAGTGGAATAAATCATGCTAGGTTGTTCTTTATGTCACAGTGAATAACAGGTGCACAGGTCAGTATACCTACCAGGAGGCTGGGAAGATCAGGTGGGCAGGGAGGCTGGTGGAAAGAGCTGTGGTGGTGCAGTGGTTAGAATGCAGTATTGCAGGCTAATTCTGCTGACTGCCGACTGCCAGCAGTTCGGCAGTTTGAGTTTCACCGGCTCAAGGTTGACTCAGCCTTCCATCCTTCTGAGGTTGGTAAAATGAGGACCCAGATTGTTGGGAGCAATATGCTGACTCTGTAAACCACTTAAGAGGGCTCTAAAGCACTGTGAAGCAGTATATAAGTCTAAGTGCTATTGCTATACTGCACGGCAAACTGCTGAAGGGAAACAGGTGATACACATCAGCCTTGTCACACTCACCTTGTAAAATCAGTCTGGGATTCCTTGAGATTTTATTGTAATCAAAGCCTGGGATAACCAAAACACTTTAGGCTTTATTTCTTCTGAATCATAGCTGAGCTAAAACAGTTCAACAGAACCTCTGAATGCAATGTTGTCCTGGATTCAAAACAAAGCATTTTTTTCACTTTATGCAGTTTTATTTGGGGCACAATACTATTTGAGAAACTCTAGGCATATAAGCATTATGCAGTGTTACCGACAATAGAGTAATGCATGCTCATCCTACCCAAACAGTGCTGTTTCAGAGCAGAGAATTTCACGGCACAGTAGCACCTTAGTAGTAGTCATACCAAGGAAGACAAGACTTCCACACACAGATATCATCTAATGCAGTGGGGTCCCCAACCTTTCCATCTGGGTGGCCTGGCCTGGCGTGGGGGGGCCCGTGTGAGTGCAGGCGCCCACACCCGCGCACTGCTCCATTGGTGCGGCGTGCACACCCTCCACTTGTGCAAATGGAGCTTCATGCTGAGTGGAGGGCGCTTGAGCTCATAAAGCACCACTTGCACGAGTGGCGGGCACTTAATGTGTGACCACAAATGCCCTCTGTTCAAGCACCCTCCGCTCGCGCGAGTGGAGTTTCGTGCACAAGCGCAAGGGTCCACCGCTCATGCGAGTGGAGCTTCGCGCGCGCATACGCTTGCTCATGCGAGTGGAGCTTCACCCGTGTGCTTGCCCATCGCTTGCGTGGCCCGGTTTCAAGCAGGCCACAGCCCAGGGACTGGGGACCCCTGATCTAATGTGTTGCCTAAATTGCTGAGAATTTGGGAGTTCCAGCTCCAAACTATCTCACAGACATCAGTCTGAGAAAGGTTGTTCTATCAGTGTTTCTCAAACTTGGCAACTTTAAGATATGTGGACTTCAACTTCCACTTGGAATTCTGGAAGTTAAAGTTCACACTTCTTAAAGTTGCCAAGGTTGACAAACTCTGTTCTATATCAAGACACTAAATTATAAGGCTTGTAGACCTGATCCCTCCACCCCTGCTTTTCTTTGTGGCTCTCTCCCCAGTATTCTCTGGCTTTTTCAGAACCATTACAGGATACTAATCAGACTTAGATTTTTTTTTTTAAAAAATGTAGATTTGACTTCCAGTTTGGCGTCATAGTGATACGGATGCAGGAAGGCAGGGTTCTGCTTTCCACGTCCGATTTCGCGCTGCTGGGGGCCCTAAAAGGGCCTAAAGTCACCCCAGAGAGGCGATAAAGAAGGAAGGGTCCCTTGTTGATCACGGAGAGATGACGCTCGATCCGTTTGATCCGAGGAAAGCCCTCCAAACCGGCAGGGGAAAGGGGAAAGGCTGGCCTCCAGCTACTGACAACAGAAGAAACGAAGCACTAATTAGCAGATCGTAAACAGCGTGTTTGGAACTGGGTGAGAATATTGATCCTTTCTTTACTATTCTACAACAAGATTTCCTGGAAAAGGCTCCCAAGAAGCTAAAACCTCCGAACGTGAGAAGGAAGGGGACTGCAGCCCCACCCTTCCAGAGGAACGGAAGTGGCGTTTTAATCTTTTTATGGGAGACAGAAATATATAACACTGAAGTGGAAGCAATATAAAGCTATAGTTTTGACAAATTTGAGAACTGAGAAAACTGTTAAGATTTTCTCTTTGAAAGAATATTGGGGTGAAATATAAGAAATTAACCTTCTGTTTTAAGAACTGGAAAATGGATACTGAATGACATCTAGTGGTGGATTAGAGTATAGCACTACAACTGCAATGACTGATGCTGACCTGGCAAGAAGCCTAGAAATAGATAACAACCTAGCTTCTTTGTTGTTCAGTGACTCTTAGCTTAACAGAGAACAGCTGGCAACAGAGAAAAATATTTTGGCATACTTACTACCCTGACCTTCTTGGACTATAAACATCTACTGAGCTTTGACTTTTAATCTTAAGAACTATTTGGAGAGAAAGAAAAAAAGGACTTTTGGCTATGTTTGTCTGGGAGGGACTTTTGGATTGTTTTTAGGGTGGTTGAACATTTTGAACATTGTGGATTGCAAACTTTGACTGACTGACAATTTTTGGATGCCTGAGCAGAAGGACTGTTACAAAACATTGCTTTTAGTGTTGGACTTATATCCTGGAACCTGTTGGACTATAAAGGCTATACATAAAGACCAGAAGAACTAGATGACACTTTGTTCTGTTGACATTAAGATTGGTGATATTACATAAGACTAGTACTTGGGGATCAGGTTTTGACAGAATATCTGGAGGGGGGAAATAAAATGGATGCTTCACTTCCATTTGAAGCCCCCAGCCAGGTTTATCAAGGATTTGCAGGAGTGATGCCTCAAGAAAAAATAAATACTTTCCAGAAGGAAACATATTTCATGCTACAATAAATTCACCAGACAATTCTTTCACATAAAGAAGACACAAGAAGAAACTATGATGAGATTAAAAACAATTTAGTTAACATAAATGAGCAAATCTCCAATTTAAACTTACAACTAGAAAGTTCCCAGAAAACGACCACAAAGTATGAACAAATAACTCAGAAAAACAGAAGATGAATCAGAGGAAATGGATTCAAAGACGGAAGATATAAAAGAAGGGGAATACAAATTGGCACAGACAAATAAAACCCTGCAAGACTTAGCTACAATAATGGAAATGAAAAAGGCACTCTACCCCTTAGATCTTCAAAATATACCTGAGGACAAGGAAGAAGATCTTAAAAAATGGACTATAGAGCTGTTAGGGGAAATGCCAGAAAATGGGAGACAAAAAATGAAAAGAGAAGTTGAGGGAGAAGGAAAGTGGGAGTTGTTTAAGGAATATAAATGGGTGGAATTCCCCCTCAAAAATACCCTACTTAAATTGTCTTTTCCATTTCAAGCAACATCCATAAAAATAGAGGAAAAATTCTTTGGCGATTTAATTGCCTTGGCCTGGAAAGCTATTTGGCAAAGAAAGAAAGCTAGAGTTAGACTTAAAAAACAGAAGATCTAACCTACCAGAGGGGGCATTATATGATTAAATATCTGTTTGAATATGGTTAAAATAATAGATAACCCTTAGAAATAAATAGACTTTTACAATAAGAAAGATATTATTTATAATTAGAATAGCACCTTTTTTTTGATATGGCAAATATGAAAACACTAGGATGGCTTGTATATGGCAAATGGAAAAGGCCAGCGTATAGCACAATTCAATATGTGGCTAAAGGAGTGGTGTAAAGGGGAAGGCTTTGGATATATTAGTCACGATGTTTGTAGCTGGTCCAATGAAAGAATGTACAAAAGAGATGGTTTACATCCATCAAAGAAAGGGACTGAGTTACTCGGCTATAAAGTCACAGATTTTCTGGAGGAATATTTAAACTAAACAGCGGGGACAGTGAGTTAATTGATACAGAACATCCCTGTCCCCGGCAATCTAAAAATTATAGGGCTATCAGTGCATGTAACATAGATGTGTGTGTGGACAAGAATATCAACCTTGCTGTCAAGCAAAATCAAGCTTCTAATAGCGAGTGCCACACAAAGTGCATTAACCAAATAGGTGGTAAGACAATAGGGGAACTCAGGCACCACACAGGTTATGTAGAAAGTAAACACAGGGTCAGTCATAAAGGACTCAAATATCTATACACCAATGCAGAGTATGAACAGCAAACAGGGTGAACTAGAAATTCAGATTAATGAGGGCAGATATGATATTGTTGCCATTACGGAAACATGGTGGGATGAAACCCACAAATGGAACGCACAGCTAGAGGGATTCAAATTATTTAAAAGAAACAGACCAAATAAAAGAGGAGGTGGAGTTGCTCTCTATATAAGAAATAACTACATCTCTACAGAAATAGAGCACAACAATGATGAAAACTGTCTTGAATGCATTTGGGTCAATATAAAAGGGGGGGAAATGACATTGCCATAGGTGTATACTACAGGCCACCCAACCAAACAGAGGAAATAGATGAACTTTTTGCTAGTCAGCTAACTAAGGTATGTAGGAAGCACATCACAATAGTAATGGGGGACTTTAACTATCCTGACATCAACTGGGAGACAAACTCTGCACCAAGTGGAAGATCAAACAGATTCCTGACAAACCTAGCAGACAACTTTGTCTCCCAAAAAGGAGAGAAGGGAACTAGGGGATTAGCCATTTTGGATCTAATTCTCATTAACAGAGATGAAATGATAGGTGTTGAAGCCACAGGAACCTTGGGAGGAAGTGATCATGCAATATTGGAATTCAACATTATGGAAGCACAAGCAATAGAACACAGTCAAACTAGAGTCTTGGACTTTAAGAGAGCTAATTTCAATAAACTTAGAGAGGGCTTGGGAAGGATTCCATGGATGAGAATCGTCACGGGGAAAACAACTCAAGAAGCTTGGGAAATTTTGAAAAGTGAGATAATAAAAGCCCAGTCTAGCACAATACCAACAAAGAGGAAAAATAACAGCTCTCAAAAGAAACCAGCATGGCTGCATAAAGAACTCTCTGGTAAATTGAAAGATAAAAAGGACAAGTATAGAAAGTAGAAAGAGGGGCACATAACTAAGGCAGAATATCAGCAAATAGCCTGAGCCTGCAAAGATGAATTGAGGAAAGCTAAGGCTCAAAATGAACTAAGGCTTGCGACCAAAGTAAAAAATAACCAAAAAAGCTTCTTTCAACATGTAAAAAACAAGAAAAAAGTGAAGGAAATGATTGGTCCATTAGTGGGTGAAAGTGGCAAGAAGGTGACAAGCAGCAGGGAGAAAGCAGAACTATTTAACTCGTTTTTTGCATCTGTCTTTACACTAAGGGAAAAAACAGACCAACCTATCAAAAATAGTGCCATAAAAAACAGAACAGAAACACAAGTTAAGATAGGCAAGAAAATGGTAAGTGAGCACCTGTCCAGCCTAGACGAGTTCAAATCACCAGACCAAAATGGATACACCCCAAGGTTCTCAAGAACTGGCAAGATGTGATTCTCAGAACCACTGAACTATCTTTTTCAAAAGATCCTGGGCACTGGGAAAACTACGAGGACTGGAAAAGAGCTGATGTAATTCACATCTTCAAAAAGGAAAAAAATGATCCAGGAAAATTACAGACTCTATCCAGCTGACCTCAATAACTGGGAAGATTCGGAAAAGATAATCAAACACGAATCAGCGAACACCTAGAGGCAAACAAAGTCTTACTAAAAGCCAACAGGTTTTGTCAAAACAGATCTGCCAGACAAATCATTTAATTGCATTCCTTTGACAAGTGAACAAAATTAGTGGATCAGAGGCGAATGCTGTGGATATAATTTACTTGGACTTCAGTAAGGCATTTGATAAAGTAGATCACAACCTACTACTTGATAAGATAGAAAAATGTGGGTTAGACAGGATCACCACCAGATGGATTCGTAGCTGGCTGACCGGCCGTACTCAGCGTGTGGTCCTCAATGGAACCGCATCTACATGGAGGGAAGTGTGTAGTGGGGTGCCCCAGGGCTGTGTTCTGGGACCAGTGCTCTTCAACATCTTCATCAATGATTTGGACGAGGGGATAGATGGGGAACTCATCAAATTTGCAGACGACACCAAGATGGCAGGAATAGCCAACACTCCAGAAGACAGGCTTAAGATACAGGAGGATCTGGACAGACTTGAACATTGGGCGCTATCTAACAAAATGAAATTCAATGGTGAAAAAAGTAAGGTTCTACATTTAGGCAAGAAAAACCAAATGTACAGGTATAGTATAGGGGGTACCTTGCTCATAGTAGTACTGTGAGAGGGATCTGGAGTCCTAGTGGGACAATCAATTA
>JALGBA010001325.1:0-228274 GCA_023970755.1 Azemiops feae | reverse complement strand
TTTTAAGAAGAGACTGGACAGCCATTTGTCCGAAATGCCATTTGTCCGAAATGGTATAGGTTTCCTGCCTGAGCAGGGGGTTGGACTAGATGACCTCCAAGGTCCCTTCCAACTTTATTATTAATTATTATTATTATTATTATTATTATTATTATTATTATTATTATTATTATTATTATTATTATTATTATTATTATTATTATTATTATTATTATTATTATTATTATTATTATTATTATTATATGAAATTCTTAGCTACACAAATGTAACTAATTTTGAGAAATTCCTAACTGACAAAGATATTCCAAATATTGATGGGAAATCAAACTTAAATAAGAGCTTGAAAAACAGGATATTGATTTAACAAGGAGACTTTAATTGCAAATACAATTGAAATATAAACTGGTTAGAAAAGAGGTTACAAACTGATATTATTGTTATCTGTATAACACTAGAAAAATATGATGAGGATGTGTATATCTAATTTTGTATGTATTAATAGTAGCAAGAACTGTATTTGCGTAGTGTTGGGAAAATGAAAATAATATGGGAAGAAAGGAGGATCGGGAAAAAAAACATTGGATTGTGTAGTATTGAACAGACTTGTATTGAAGAAGCTAAGATGTAATATCGAGTAACAAATGGACCCGGACATCACATTGTTTACTAAGCACTTATGTTTTGTAATAATAAAAAATGAATAAAACATTAAAAAAATGTAGATTTATTGTACTGCCAACCACCATAGTTTTATGTGGCTTTGTATTTATACACCTCAGTGATTCGGTGAAGCATGTTGATACTTCACCCTCCTTTAAGTGGCCCTAGTTTTGTTCCAGTCACATTGGCAAACTGCATTTCCTCATATAAACAAAGATTCTTTGCACAACATCCTTTTCAACAGCAACCACACATTTTCTTAGTATGTAGCACAAACTTTTAGAAAACACTTTAAATGGTTTTAAAAATCATCATTTGACTTGGAACCAAGAGAGATTATTATATAGAACATGCACCCAAACACACACTGAAGTTTAGCACTACAGTGTGTATTCAGATTGTTACACATCTATAATGCTATGCAGGGCTTTTTTTCTCATAGAACGCTCAGAACGGAGTTCCGGCACCTTTTTTGGATGGAACCTTGTAGGGTAGGCAAGGTGGGTTGTATGACATGTGTGAGTTCCGGCACCTTTTTTTTTTTTACAAAAAAAGCACTGCTGCTATGTTGAAAATGATGCCTTATCAGATATGAAAAAGCACTATCTGCGTTATTACAGAGTTAACTGATACAGTACAAACAATACTTGAAACCAAAATCTGTTGGATAAATCATCTTCAAAATTATACAAGGAATGTTTTAAATTTTAGTTTAAATTTAGTTCATGCAGTTTTATGCAAAAATGGAAAGAACTATTGGCTTACAAAAGAACACTTCACTTATCGCAGAGAGGAAAGGACACGGGTTCTTAAGAATGGTGTATCTATTAGCAGTAATGAGCCTGAAGGACTAATAAAAAAATACTGCCAAGGCAATCATGGATACTCAAAGATGAAGAAAACAGTTATTCCCCTACCACATACAATCTCTTCTCTGTTGATAACTCATGTCAATTTCTTATTATAGCAACTAATGGACTTTGGGAAGTTTTGGATAAAAGTAAGGTTGTACTACCCGTGTTTTCCCGAAAATAAGACCAGGTCTTATATTTTTTTGCCTCCAAAAGAGGCACCAGGTCTTATTTTTTTTTTTGGGGGGGGGGGGTTATTTTTATTTTTATATATATATATATTGTTGATTTTTTACAATAACAATCTTTAGTACTTGGTAAACAATGTGTTGTCTGGGTTCATATATTTAACAACAATCAATAATAGTTAATTTCTATGATTTCATAATCAACATACTAACTAGAAATACCTTTCCTTGATCCTCTCTTCTTCCAATAATATTCTCCTTTTACCAACATTGAGCAAATATAATTCTTAGTATTTTCAATACTTATAAAGTTGAATATAAAGGTTTTTCTAGTATTTATACGAATAACAATAACATCAATATGTAGCATCTTTTCTAATCATCTTATTTTACAATTGCTTTTGCAAAAAATCATCTTATGTAAGTCGCTATAGGTCCTGTTTTCAGAGTTCTTATTTAAGCTTAATTTCCCCTCAGTAATCAAAAAGTTTCTTGTCAATTATAATTTTCTCAAAATTGATTATATTTAAATAGCCAAAACATTTCGTACATTTAAATCATCCCAGTATTTTACGTTTCCCATATCATAAAAAAATACTATATTACTTATAAGTCACATCTCTCTTATTATAAAACCCATTCATATCCAAAATTTAACTATTCTTTTAACCATATTCAAACAATATTTCATCATATAGTACTCCATCTGGTAGGTCACATCATCTCTCTTGAGTCTGACTCTCTCCTATTCTTATTTAAGCTTAATTTCCCCTCAGTATTCAGAACATTTCTTGTCAGTTATAATTTTCTCCAAGTTGATTACATTTGAATATCCACAACATTTCATTCATTTAAATCATCCCCTTATTTTTACATTTCTCATATCATAAAGAAGTACTATATTATTTATAAATCACATCTCTCTTACTATAGAACCCATTCATATCCAAAATTTAATTCCAATTTAACAAATAGATAAGGTAATAGGTCCACAATAGGAACTTTTTGGGATCCCAAATATCCAAAAAGTACAAGTCCAGTTATTTAGTTGTTTAGGTTAGTTGTTCTTTTCTTTTCTTTTCTTTTCAAAGCTTTAGTTTCCCGAGATAGGCAGACGCCGCTATGTTAAAAGGGGAAGAAATTTCAGGAGGCTTTCACAGGAAGATAGTTGGGATACAAGAAAGGTAGAATAAGGTCTCACCCAGATCCTCCGCGGTGCTTTCGTTGTGCTTGGTAGTGATTTTGGCTTTCAGCTGGCACGGCTTAGTGATCGGCCATGTTAATGGCCGATCTTTTCTCTGACGGTCCAAAGGAGCTGCCTCGGATCCTTCCGCGATCTGTCGAGGGTCCTCCTCACGGTCGTCGCCCCTCCAGGGTGACTTACGACCCTTTTCAGGGTCGCCCGACGAAGGGAAACTGGGCGGCGGAGAGAGCACTCCCCCCGCACATCCGCCAGTGCCGCGATCCGGAACCGGAAGCCTTCAAAAATTTAATATTGAAAGAGAAATTTAAAATTGAATTTGCTGCAGTGGAAATTTACTGAGTGGAGAAACTATAATATATGGGAACCAGGAAAGGAAAACATAAAGAAAGGATGTAAGAGAAACACGTAGGCAAAAATTAGCTGGGTCTTAGAGTGGGAAAGGAAGAAGACAAGCTATAAAAACATCTGTAAGAGAAGATAACTAGCAAAACAGGAAAGAACCTATTTTTCTAAGAAGTCATAAAAAAGGGGCCCAGAACTCAGGCAACTGAGCATGTGCAATTAGTTGATTAATATTAACTGACACACCTTGCATAAATTATCTCTTAATTTTAATGTACATGTGATGTATGATTTAGTATGTAGCAGGAAATATGTAGGAGGCGGTCGGAAAGAGTATAACCTCATAGTACCTCAGCCAATGGGGAAAGAGGAGGGATGTGCGGCAGTTAGACAGAACAATTAACCAGTGGAACAACCTACCTCCAGAAGCGGTGAATGCTCCAACACTGGAAGTTTTTAAGAAGAGACTGGACAGCCTTTTGTCCGAAATGGTGTAGGGTTTCCTGCCTGAGCAGGGGGTTGGACTCGATGACCTCCAAGGTCCCTTCCAACGTTATTATTATTATTATTATTATTATTATTATTATTATTATTATTATTATTATTATTATTATTATTATTATTATTATTATTATTATTATTATTGTTGTTGTTGTTGTTGTTGTTGTTGTTGTTGTTATTATATCAGAGGGGTATCCATGGCAATAAGAGTTTGAAGAGGAGGGACGCCTCCCCGGCCAGTGTGCCAGCCAATAAGGAAAAAGAGGAAAGGTATTTACATTATGGAATGAACCCCCTTAGGGAGATGGGAATCTCTTAGGGAAAATGTTGAAGTATTTTAAGCCAATGCTTTAAACAAGGCATTTGGACAGAGGAAAGATGATACATTACAGTATATATCTGGCCTAAGTACATGTTTGGCCAGCAGTAGAAGTAGTGTATACCTTTTTTTAATGAAAAGTATCAGCACTTTTGATCAGTGACGTCATCAAAGTAAACAAACCCATGTGTTGATTACGTCAGCAGGTCATGGCCCTAAGAGGAAGTGACGTGCCCAGCCCCCCACCCCCCCGGATATTACGTGCATAGCCCTCCTCCCCCGAATGTGATGTGCATAATCCACCCCACGTGGTGCAGGGCTCACAAGGTCATAACCCTAGTCGGATATGACGTGTTGGCCTAAGCCCATCAAGATAAGCATGAGTAGCTCTAACAGCCCTATTTTCAGATAAGGCGTGTTGAACCTAACCCCATCAAGAAAGATGTGGCAGTCAAGCCTCTGGGGACATGATTAGCTTTAACCCTAGATTAATTCTATGGTCATTCAAAAAAAAAAAAAAAAAAGCTAAGTAAAGTGAATAATTAACAGAAGACTGTGTTTTTGGGAAACAAGCCCTACTTTTGGGAGCGGTGAAACAAAAAATGCTTTTTATTTCTAATCATTCTAGCCTAATGATGCTTTTAATTTTTGTGGAGTTTTAAAAATCAGTGGCTCAAAAGCTGGGGGACAAAGGAGCCCCTAAAAGGCAGCCAGGCCCTGCATTTAACCCCCTTTTTTTTCTAAAAGGTATTATTTCTAGGCGGTTTTAAAATCATTTCCTCGAATGCAGGGGAAAAAACAAACCACAGCCCTTTTAAAACCTGGTTTTTTACCTTTGTAAAAATCTAAAGACACATATTTTGCCAATTGCACCCTCAAATCCCCATGTACATGTAACCATTCGAAGCACGGCCTTAATAAAATTTATTCTGCCCCCCTACAGCAAAAGACAAGGAATATTAACAGGAATTAAAATGCTCACAAGAGGCAAGAAGCCAGGCGGCAAGTATGGGTTAAGCCTTGTTCAGGCATGTCAGGACCGCGATTCTGGGGCATGCGTGTTTGTGTCTGCTAGTAAAAAAGGGGGGGTTAGGCCTTGTTCGGGACATGCCCGGGCATGTCACACACACCGTGATTCTGGGCATGCGCAAGGCTCAAGGACGTGTCATTGCAAAGGGCAGGGGAGTTTGTGCGGGCAGGCCTGAACAGCTAGCGATTTAATTCCAGCAGTCTTTTGAAGATGGCAACTGTTGATTCCAAAGCTGTTTTTAAAACAACAGCAAAAGCTAGTGTCGCACACTCTGACACAAGGCCCCAGCCGGCAGAATGCAACAAAATCTGTTGCAGGGGTTATGATAAAGATTTTTTTTTTATTCAGACCCGTTTTGCACGGCTGTAGCATGGTGTGTTGTAACTTTAACGATGAGGTGCAGAATACTTACTGGACAGCCTGTGAAATGGTGAATGATGCTACATTATCTCCCAGCAATGGTAAGTAAATATCTTTTTATTTATGATAATGTAAATGCTGCTGGAACGGATAGCACACTAACAGGATGTGCTTTATATTTTGCAGACTCCGAATTAATAACACCTAGACAGCAAACACTTCAAGACACCCCGATTTTATATTCCTGTGGTAATCGCCGCGGTCACAAAGCTTCTGCAGATTTTTCTGATTTAGACTATAACAGGGATTCTGAACTATCCCAGAGACCACGCTATCTACCCTGTGAGTTAAACAGCTGCAATTTGTGTAAAGACTGGTTTGCTTGCGACTGCGGACATGATTTGTGGGGTACAGGCGGGTCAACGTATTGTAAAATAGCGTGTTATGGTCCTTTATCTTCTGATTCTGATAGTGATGATGAGAGGTATTTTTCTGATGGTGGAGCCATGCCCCCTCTGAACTCTGTATAACCAATAAAAGACTGTGTTAACATCAACGCTTGACCATTTGTCAGGGGTCTTTCAGTGTAATGATGCATGAAAAGTTTCTAAGCCGTATTTATTATACACCAGGATGTGTAGGGAGTTATGGAGGTGTGAATACCTTTTTTCAGGAAGCTAGAAAACATGATAAAAACCTGACCATGAAGCAAGTCAAGACGTGGCTGTCAGGGCAAGACGCTTATACGCTTCATAAGCCTGCAAGAATTAATTTTCCTAGAAATAAAACAGTAGTGTCTGGCTTAGATCATCAATGGCAGGCTGACCTCATAGATGTCTCCAAATTTTCTAAGGAGAACCATGGGAAAAAGTACATCTTAGCAGTTATCGATGTGTTATCTAAATATGCCTGGGCCTCCCCTTTATCTGATAAATCAGGGAGGGAAGTTACATCCGCCTTCCAGAATATCTTTGAAACAGGACACGCACCCCGAAAAATACAGACAGATGCAGGTAAAGAGTTCTTGAATATTCCGTTGAAGAAACTTTTAGCACGTTATGGCATTCATCATTTTGTCACTCATAGGGAAACTAAAGCAGCCATTATAGAGAGGTTTAATAGAACCCTAAAAAACAAACTCTGGAGATATTTCACAGCTAGAAATACCCATTGGTATGTGGACATTTTGGCAGATACTCTTCAGGGGTACAATAGCACTTACCATCGTAGCATCGGGACTGCTCCTAACACCGTAAATTTGTCTAACGGAAGGGATGTGTGGATGAGGCTTTATGGGGTATCTTTAAAAAGTAAAAGAAAGGAAAAATGTCTTAAGATGGGAGATCATGTCAGGGTATCCAGACTGAAGGGTAAGTTTGAAAAGGGCTATCAGCAAACCTATACGAATGAGATATTCATCGTCAAAGAACTGGAGACAAGGGGGGAAAGAGTGGTGTATAGATTAAATGATTACACAGGTGACCCTGTAAAGGGGGCTTTTTACTTTGAGGAGCTCCAGAAGGTTCCTGCTGACCAACAGCGCATATACAGAATAGAGAAAATTATCCCAAAAAGAGGGCGGGGGAGACACAGAGAGTTTCTAGTCAAATGGACTGGATGGCCAGAGAAGTTCAACAGTTGGGTTAAGGAGACTGAAGTACAACATCTTTGATATGGCGGAGTTTTACATCACCCTTCCCAGCAATGCATCAGCAGCAATTTTCCCCCAAAACAAAAATTCTAATTTTACTATTCAATTAGTGAGATCGTTGGATCTTCCAGGGTCATGAGAAGTAGGGCTAGCAGAGATACAGTATCCGCATAGTTGGCACACATTAACTTCTCCTGGATATTTTGAAATTGCTAACGAGAGAAAGAGCTGGCATTTTTCTTTGAGAAGCGGGTACTATAGCAGCCTCTGACAACTGTTAGAAAATATGAACAAGCTTATATCAAATGCCAAGGATGGACCTAATACATTATGATTCAGTGGGTCGAAAAATTAATCTTAAAGGGGATGAACCGCATACCATTCTAGTTAGCGGAGAACTTGGACATCTGTTAGGTATGTTCCCTGGATTCAGCACCTTATATGTTTACACAGACATTGTAGAGCTCCAGATAGTGGGTGACTTCTATGTGCCATTACTGCGCTGTGTGCCTGTGCAAGGGCAAGACAATGATTTCATCACAATGACCTATGACCGTCCACATTATGTACCGGTCAGCAAACATCACATCGATACCGTTACTATAGAAATCAAAACCGACCAGGACAAAAACGTGCATTTTTATCACGGGAAGGTGATTGTCAAGCTTCATTTTAGGCCTCGGAAAAGTGAAGGATGGTTGTAATCAAGGAGCACGGGAGCCCTCAAGACTACGTGGCTTACTACAGGGCACAAGCCGGTGGTGGCCTTCCAGGCTTCCGAGGAGCCCCCATTATGTACGGGACAGGTTTAGGGGGTCTGTTCCGTGGGCTTTTTCGAAAAGCAATGCCTTTTTTGAGGTGAGGATTAGAAATCATTAAGCCGCATGTGAAATCTGCTGCCAAAAACATTGCCAGAGATGTTGCGGGTCATCTTGTATCCCGTGTTGTTGAGAGGGGGCAGGATGGATCAGGGTTGTTCATAGCCAGGAAGAATTACGCATTGGGCCCGCCTATTCCGTTTAAAAAGAGAAGACTTGTGAAAAAGCCCTGTCATACCAAGAGGAGACGTGCGCAGAAGAGGAAGCCCTGTGACAAGGAAGACATATTCTAATACAATGTGTCATTTATTCATTCTGCTTCAGAGGAATGTGTTAAATCAGAACTGGATCTTTTTCAACTGGCGCCTACACAGACCAGTATTGAAAACAGTACCTATGTCGAGATCCCTCCTTTATCAGCGCTAACACCCAACGCTCCCCTGGAATTTTTTATCACGGGACATGGTGAGCATTACACAGATTTAAACAACACCCTGCTGTATGTGAGTTGCAAGATTGTAAAGGCTGACGGGGTGGATATTGATGATGGGGCAAGGGTGGCCCTGACCAACTACCCCATAGCATCACTGTTTAACCAGCTGGATGTTACCTTGGGAGATCGGCTCATTACACAGAGCCATCATTGCTATTCTTATCGGGCCGTGATTGAACTGATTCTGAACTTTGGTGGTGATGCGCTGGGTACCCAATTTACAGCTGGGGTTTTTTACAAAGATGACTCGGACCTCATGGAGAGTACTGTACTGACAGCCGCTGGGAACTCAGGTTTCAAAGCGAGAGCAAGACACACGGCCGGTAGCCGTAAATGGGACCTGCTAGGGCCTCTGCATAGCGATCTGTTTTTTCAAGACAGACTGCTAATTAACGGCGTTGATGTGAAAGTCAAACTCACAAGAAGCAGAAATGAATTTTGCGTGATGAAGGATGGCAATGAGAATTACAAAGTGCAACTCCTGGTGGCTTCTCTGTAAAACGTGTAAAAGTAGCCCCGGGAGTGCGCCTTGGCCATGCAGAAGCTTTGCTCACCTCCAATACCAAATACCCCATTGATCGAGTGGGGATGGAGGTTTACAGCATTCCTGCAGGTAGCCTTGTATGTAATCAGGAATATCTATTTCTGGGGCAGCTACCTAAACAATTAGTGATTGGGTTTGTGGACAATGCATCTTTTAGTGGGAATTAT
The DNA here is from genome assembly GCA_023970755.1 of Azemiops feae. Classification (NCBI taxonomy): domain Eukaryota; kingdom Metazoa; phylum Chordata; class Lepidosauria; order Squamata; family Viperidae; genus Azemiops; species Azemiops feae. Next base: position 219,146 of record JALGBA010001325.1, on the reverse strand, counting down.
GAAAGAAACCCATTCAATTTTCAACACTGCAATGTCAATTTTTGCGCCCTGCATTGTGATGGCGAGCAGATCCCCGCAAAGCCTCTTCAGCCTGATTATGAGCACGGTCCTTTTGTGAGAGAGCACATGCAGATGGTGCAAGCCACAGGCAAAGGCATGAAAGACAGGCCGCTGTTAATCAGCCGGGAAGAGTTTAACCGAGGGTATACTTTGTATTGTTTTGACTTGAGTCCTGATCAGGGGTGCTCTGAGCACTATTCTTTGATCAGGAACGGTAACCTCAGAGCCGAAATTAGATTTGCACAACCCCTCCCCAACACCGTCAACATGATTCTCTATGCAATCTTTGAAAACCTTATTGAAATAAGTCACACAAGGAATGTGCTTTTTGATTATATGTGAGTATGGACACACTGCAGCTCCTCCAATTGTTCTCTGGAAATACTGCCTTTCTAGGGGTCTACCCTTGTGACCTGCTACCCCAGAGACAAATCTCCAAAAGACCTTTTGGATTAATTGTAAATACCCATCCTCACACTCTGCCTGGTGAACACTGGCTGGCCCTCTACTTCCCATCTCCCGGATATGGCGATTTTTTTGATTCTTATGGAAGGCCGCCGGATAGCCCTGACTTTCCTGGCTCCATAGTGATGTTTTTAGAGCAGCAAGCTGAGAAGTACACATTTCACCAACGTCAACTGCAACACCCCAGCGCTGTGACCTGCGGGCAACACTGTGTGTTTTTTCTACTGAACCGGTCTAAAGGAGTGGACTATGAAAATATTTTAAAGATGTACTCCAATGCCGATATTAAAAATGATCAAATGGTAAAGCTGTTTGTAAAAACTATAAAGGTGGGAAGGGGGCTTGGAGCCTGTAACCATCACCAGTGCATGCAGACATGCCTGCCTTACTGTAAAATAAAGAAAAAGACTTAAACGTTTTTACTTGTTTCACTGTGTTTTTATTCATTTTACAAATTGAGCCAGTCACCAAACCTGAACCTACTTCTAGGATTTAATGACCAAGGGCTAGAGGGGGTACCGGTAATCAGAGGCTTCTGAGTCCCAAAGGGGGCTGTCATAACAGAGACAGGGCTAGTAGCAGTTTCATCCTTAACAACCAGAGAATCTTTCAACTTTTCTATTTGCTCTTTAACAGTTGTAGACCCCAACACAGAGGTTGGAACATTCACCTCAGCCATAGCATTCATAAAGTCATCCCAGCCTTTAGGTTTCCGCTTCTCAGTAGGGGCTCGGTGTTGCGAGGCTCCTTTCACCAAGTCTAAAATATTAGTACCAGGAATAGGGACCCCTTTGTATAAAAAGGTACCGCGATCATCCCAGGTTGAGACGTCCTGATGCTGTTTCATTTTGTTCAGCAAAAGTTCCGCATTTTTCCTGTAACGGGTGCTCACACCCCTTAGGATCTCATCCATCGCTGTGTCCTGCGGAGATGGCTGTGGCGGCTGTTCTGGTAATGTTGGAAGTGGCCGAGGCTCTTCCGGTGGATAAATGAGATTCAGTCTGTCCTTTTCAGATTCATTTTGCCTGGTCAGTCTTAGATACCTCTGCAGTACAGAATTGTAGAGCTTAATCTTGTCATCCTCGCACAAATCAGCTCTCTGAAGAATGGTACGCATCTCATCATCCAACCGGTTAGTGGCTATAGCCCCCATAGTAGGCGGCCTGCCCTGTAGTTGCTCCATCTGATGACGCAACACCAGATACATTTTCTCGGCATGGTCCATGGTTTATCCAGCTAACAGGCTAGTCAACAGCGGAATAGCTGTCCCTAGTAAGGGACCGATAAAACCACCCGACTGAAGTATGATCTGCTTCTTCTTTTTGAGTGAGACTTTTCTATCACTCAACTTTTTAATGACACCTTTCTTTCTCTTTAGAGACTGGAATTGTGAAGGTTTCAGAGGAAGGTTTCCTTTTAGGGTGTTCAGAGCTATTTCTGCTATTGCCCCCACCAGGTCATTATTAGCATTGCATAAGATGGTTTTTCTCTGTCTTGGTCCGGCCTTTACTAAGATTTTTAAAAGCCCCCAATTTCTACGTACCCTCTCTGACATCTTAAATGAACTAGTGCTAAGGTAACTGGGCTACTGCTTTTTACACTTCTTTTTCATTGTGTAAACAGTAGGCCAATCAGGTGGGAAGAGGCCTGTTCTCAATCTGTAGGATTCTGGAGTGGGGGCTGCCAAATCTACCAAAAGGTACCCGTGTGGTTTGCGAGTGGCATCTTGGAATACTTCTAAAAAATACTTTGTGTTAGTGGGATACATCTGCCTGGCCAGTGTGACAATTTGCATCTGATCACGGGGGCTGCTGAATAAAACCAAATATTTGGAATTCAGAGCTATTGTTCTCATTTTCTTACCTTGAAAAAACAGGTTTTGTAGTATGAGAATAATGCTCAGGTTTCTGTGATGAACGTATTGTGTAAAAGCCTTCTCTATTTGATCGCTGTCACCAGCCGATGCCATGAGATCATCTATCATGGCTAGAGTGATTTGATTTGGCGGAAACAAATCATCATCTTCAAAAGAAGACGGAAGCCCCTCCATAAACTTAATATAAGGGAATTTATTAAGCAGTTCTTTGTACAGAGGTTGCCAACAGCTATAAAACCATACAATATTTTGAGGCATTTGAGACAACGCAACATCGCCATGTTCTAACATTTGTTTGATAAAAAAAGATTTGCCAGAATTGGACGGCCCGCTTATAATACAGGAGAAAGGGTGTACAAATTGTGCAATATTTTCCGCCATCCTTAATAGCCGTAAGGCAGCGTACAGTAATCCTCACTCTTTAATAACCTTTTATTATACACTACTTTTAGAGTTTTTTAGAGGACCCGTGTTTCTAGGGTCCACTGTTTCTTAACCCTAACAATCCCCAACTGTTCTACTCTGATCTCTTTTTTTCTCTCTGCACCAGACAGACAATAATCATCTACCAAATCTTTCAAGCTGTCAAAATTAACCTTATTGCTATTACCACAGTTTAGCGTGATTCCCTTCACCTTTAGCACCGCTTTACCGTTGGACAAAGCATAAGCATACGTTTTGGGACCGGCCGCAACAAACTCTGTTATCGTAGTGTTTGGTGGAATCTCACTTGTCAGCTGTCCTAAATAATCACCCAAAGGAGGTGTCCACGCCCCCTCTCTACTTACAAAAATGACTGAATCGGTGTCATGGTACAGGCACCTATCGCCCAGCCCATCCAGTAGCCTGTATAATTCCAGCCGTGCATAAGCCGTTGTAAAGCTGGCTATGAATACATTAGTGCATGTGGATTTGGTGAGGTGGTTCTTGGCTGTTTTCCATGTCACAACGGCTGTCTCTGTATCCACAAACTCACATGAGGAAACATCATAATAGGGCACAAAAAGGTATTTGAATAAATCCTCAGGGTTTGTCACCACGGATGTGGTCAAGTGATTGGTGCTCTGGCCAAACTTGCCCCACAGCAAATTTAAGAAGAGTTTGGCAATCTGTCTTTTAGCAGGATTTACTTCAATGTGGTCACGTCGTAAGCGGACACCTTCCATCTTTTCATAACCCTGAATATATTGCTCTTTATCCTGTTCTGTTTTGCACCAGTCAGGGTAACCACTGGCCTCCTGTTTCTGTCTGAGATGCGTGTTCATATAACCTGAAAATAGCTCATTTGATGTTCTTTCAAAATGCCAGATCTCATAGATTTCAACAATTCTGTAACCTTTTTCTAAAGCTACATTCAATTCAACAGTACACCATGTCCCAGTCAGAGCTCTTTCCTCATCACTGTGTTTACAGGGGGTGGTTTGCAGTTTTTCTGTGCAGGTTGCGCACAAACTAAACATTAATTTGCCCCCTGATTTGTGGGGTAGGACTGGGAAATAGAGATTCCTTGGCAGGTACACTTTGACTTTGGCTAACCCAAAATATTGCTTTATGTCCCCAAAGTTTTGAAATATGATTTGTGGATGGCCAATTGGGTACTCCTTGGTCTTATTCACAAAAGGGTACAAACTGGTGAAATCGTAGTATAAGATTTGTTCACCAGGTTTTGGTTTGTAGTACAGGCATGTAGCATTTGTTCTTCCACCAAAAAAAGCATCTCGAGGATTCAGAGGAGTTGGAAGCTTATTCTCAACTAGAAACTGCTTCAAAGAGGTGTCATCCTCCACCATGGCCCTCCATTCGTGTTCCCAGATGCAGCGCACAGCATAGCCCTGGTCCCTGAGGTACTCTTCTTTAATCTTAGTACGGTTGTGCAGGCTACCATATGTTGAATCAAGTAATTTGTTGAAGTCTTTTTCAGAGTAGCAGACAGGGCACCCATGAAAAAAACAACCGTGAAATTCAAAAGCTGTGGGAGTTCCATTTATGACAGCAAAACCATCCAAAAAATATTTGCCTACTTGCTTTTCACCCCCCTTCAGAGCATGCTGAATATTGAGTTTCTCAGTGTGCTCTATATGCAACAACCATTGAATCGCTGGAACTGAATACCTTTTCTGTGTCTTGTGATAACTGTCCAAAGGAGCTAATGCAATGGTATTGCTCTTCAAATACATGAACAGGTACTGTGCCATACAGACAGATGCCAATGTGATATATTGGAAGGGGTCAATGCATCGAATCTCTATCTCCTCAACAATATCCCCCCCGACCCCCCTGAGACACTCACGCTCAGTCATTTTCATCACCTGTTCCCTAAATCGAATACAGGCCTCTCTTAACATATCTACATCTTGTCTGCAATAGTAAGCCAGAGCCTTCTTTAGTTTAAACACAGTACCTGTATTAGCAGCGTGCCATTTCATGAATTCTTCTCTCTCCCCGGGCATCATGGTTTCAGGGCTGTAATACAGGGAGTGGTCCCACGTAGTGTTGATTGGCCATTGTATTGAACAAGTGGGGGAAATATCCTTTGCTGCCTTGAAACCCCATAGCTTTGGGTAATTTGCTTAATTTAAGGGGCAAAAATGAGAGGCTATCAATAAACCGAATCTTATAATCCGGTAGGGTGATACACAACAGTTTCCCCCCCTGACTTATAAGTTGAACCCTAACCTTTTCACGGATCAGCTGCCTCAGTACTAGGTACCCGTCATAACCTTTGGAGTTGTGAGTGATAAAAGTACATCCTTTAAACTCATGATTTATAAATTTCTTTACAAACTGCTCCAGGCATCTAACACCATAACAATCCCACCTCACAACATCTTTATCATACCCATCCTTCAACATATCCCTGGTGCAGGCATAATTAGGTATATGGGTGCCTGTCTCTTGACAGCATTCAAAATCATAAATGATATATCTTTTGCCAATTTGCGGTTGGCACAACGATTTTAGAAAACATAAATGCCCTTCCAAGCTTTCAACCTTCTCAGAGCACTGTCCACACTTGGTTTCCTTGCACTTTTTTTTTTTTTTTTACATAATAAGTTTTATTAGTTTTTGTTTGTTTTACAGCCAAGTGCTTATAACACATCGTGGAGATAGGGCACTCCATAGAACACAACAAAAAATACAGTCATACATATACAATTTAAACCGCTTCTTTAAAAGTTCCCTCTCTATTTTATCAATAAAAAAGAAGAGAAAAAAAAAGAAAAGAAGAAAGAAAAAAAGAACACACAAAAACAAAAAACAAAAATTTATCAAAGATATTTTCACCCATTTTCAGGCTTAACCAACTTTCAAATAATCTATTTCAATTTAGTCTTGCATAAACATATAGTATACAATTCGAGCATTCCTAAAATATCTCTATTATTCCAATTTCAATTTATATTTCTCAATCAAATTATATCTCTATTCTATTTTATATATATTTTAAAACCATTACATAAGACAAAATAATGTAATAATGTTATAATAATAATAATAATAGGACAATAATTATTTCTATCATAAACTAATAATATAACTATTATATCTTAATATTTCTCAACTATATTCTATTTCATATATTCTATCCAATATTTTTATAAATTCCTCAATTGTTTCAATTTAGTCCATTTAATACCTCACTAATTACCATTCAATTCTTGTAAATAAAAGTATCAATAATACTTCACCAGTCTCAATCTCGATCTGACTCCTTTAATTTTAGGTTTTCCAGTTTTTCCTATTGTCATTCCAAACCATAATCAAATCCATATTTAGCTCTAATGTTGACTCAAACCAAAGTAACCTTAAAAATCTCAAAAGTATTAGCTCATTCAATGTCCAAAAGCCCTTTTTACCCATCAGATAAGATTTTAACTCTCATTTTAAAATCTAATTCTAGCTTTCTTTTTATGCCAAGTAGGTTTCCACAGCAGGGCCTCTAAGTCTTCCCATCTTAGTGACTGGCTAAAGGCCTTTTCCCACCATTGAGTCCAATCATGTTCTTTTTCTCTTTTATCTAGTGTTGTCTGTACTGTCATGTTGTCAACATTTTGGGTGCCTCGTATTTGGAAGTCCAATCCTGTTGCTTTTAAAGTTGTAAATGTTTTAGTTGAGTTCTGCCTTTGATCATCAAAGATGTCCATCATGTGGGATGTGTCCTCTTCCTCTTCAATAGATTCAATAGATTCAATAGATTGTAAATGTATTTCATCCATCTCATTAAGTTGTAAATCTGATTGTATATCATAGTCAATCAAAGGTTGAGTTTCAATTTTTAATTCTAAGTCCTCCTTTTTGCTAAGCATTCTGATATGTTCTTTATATTCCATTCTCATTTCCAAATTTTTTTCTAATATAAGTCCATAATTAATCTGTGAGTAGGATTCCATCCTCTTTTTTTTAAAAAAAGTTCAGCTTAAAGAATAAATTGCAGCATTATAAAATATAGAGTCCAAACAGAGATATATTTCCAATCAAAGATAGCAAAACGCCAATAGTCAAGTCCAGCACAGAAATAAAGAAAACAACAAAAGTCCCAAGTAGCAATCAGTTGTTATGTTGTAATCCAGTCTGGGCATCACGCCAGAATCAGAAAGTGGGAGTTCAACTAGAGCGAGTTACAATGTATCAGTCATAGTTTCTGGGCTTCCTGCCAAGTCCCAGGTTACATTGTATCCAAAACAATCTACGTAAATCCGCCCAGAGGGGAGAAAGTTTTTTAGGCAATACTATTCAGGAGGGGGGGAGGAAAAAAAACATTCCACCCCCTCCCTTAGGATTTTCACCTAAACTGGAAATAAACAAGCCGAAAGAGAGAGTCACAGTAAGGAGTTTTTTTTTTTTTTTCCCGGGATGCCCGAATTCCAACTGCTTATATAAGCCAAGTGAAATAATAAAAAACAATAATTATTTTTCCAAGGCCCGTTTTCCCCGGTGATCAAACGCTGCTTTCTCAAAGTAGGGAAATAATTCTTAAAGCTGTTAGCAGGGAAATAGGTAAAGTAACAAGAGGGAAGGAAAGTTCTCACCTGGATCTTCCATGGTGGTTCTTTTTGCTTAGATGTTGCTGTGACTTTCGGCTGGAGCAGCTGAGTGATCGGCCATGTTACTGGCTGATCTTTTCCCCGTCGGCCCAAAGGTGATTTTCTCGGACCGCAGAGGGAGCCGCCGCTCCCTCCGCGATCAACGAGTGCCCTCCTCTACGGTGGTCGCCCCTATAGGCGTGACGCCAAGTTCAGAAGTTCAGCTGCAAATGGTTACATTGTTGCAATAAGGCTTTCTGGGCTTCACGCCAAGTTCAGAGATACATTGTAACCATAAAATCCACATTCCGCCCAGCCAGCCGAAGAGGTTTTTTTTTTCTTTTTAAAGTAGATAAAAATGTTCAGAAGGGGGGGGAGGAAAGAAACACTCCACCCCCCCTCCCTAAAAATTTCCACTTAAGCTGAAAACAAGCAGATAGAGAGAGAGAGTCACAGTAAGGCTTTTTTTTTTTTCTTTTCTTTTTTCAGGATCCCCCGAATTCCAACAGCTTAAATAAACAATAGAAATTAGTTATTTTTTTTTTCCTCCAAAGCTCGTTTCCCCAAGTATTCGAACGCTGCTTTTTCAAAGGGGGGAATAGTTGCTAGAAGCTTTTCACAGGGAAGTAAATAAGATAACAAGAGGGAAGGAAAGGTCTCACCCGGATCTTCCACAGTGGTTCTTTATGCTTAGATGTTGCTGTGACTTTCGGCTGGAGCAGCTAAGTGATCAGCCATGTTACTGGCCGATCTTTTCCCCGTCGGCCCAAAGGTGATTTCTCAGATCGCAGAGGGAGCTGCCGCTCCCTCCGCGATCAGACAAGTGTCCTCCTCCACGGTGGTCCTCTCCGGGGCAACTTTCCATCCTGTCCAGGGTCTACCGGCGGGGGGAAACCGGACGGCCAAGAGAACGAGTTCTCTGCACGTCCGCGGGCGCTGCCACCGGATCCGGAAGTGGTTTCCTTGCACTTTTTGTGGGGTTTAAAGATGTAAACCCCACACGTTTCACAATATTCTTTATTCTTACAGTCAACCTTTCCCTCCATAGCGAGTTGTGTGTGTCTTTCAAGACACACCTTAGACCGGCAAAGCTCTTTGCACCTACAGCAGCGCGTCTTCTCCTCCTCCACCTGCTGACATTCTTGCCTGAGGCATGCTCTGCAGATATATTGACAGCCATGACTAAATTTGTGGTGGTAGGGTGTGTGGCACAATTTACAGAAATAGCGTTCACCCAGGAAGCCCTTGATATTTTTGATGCCATAGTAATGCTTGTCGTGTAACAATATAAACACTATTTTTTCTTGCTGGGGACTACCTGTGACAAAAAACCTCCACCCGTCCTGCATATAAAACAAGATTTTTATAGTGACTCTTAAAGCTTCTTCAAAGAGGTGTATCTGAGAAAAATCAATCCTGTTTTCTGTGGAAACACCCAGTCTGCTGTGAAGTTCCCTGGCCCTGGTTAATAATTTCTTGATTTCTAACATCCACACCAATCAGCCAGAGCAAACAGCTAGCAAAACACAGAAATTCACCTCCCACATTGAAATCTACTAGGTGCTGTCTTTTTTTCTCCAGCACTCTGGTGAGCAGCACAGTGTTTAACTTCCTAAGCCCCCCCCCTCGTTCTTCACGACGGTAACCACTAATTGTAAATTACCCCCCCACAATATCTCTGCCTTACTTTGAAGCAGATTTTCAACACTGGTCAGAAAATCATCAGCATTTAAATCATTCACACACCTCCTAAGAGAAAAGAGAGGATGATTTAACCCCTCTGCATCCAACCGGAGTTGAACAAAATCGTTTGGACCTATGTCCCTAGCAACATTATTCAAAAGAGTCTGTATCGCATTATGAATAGCCTCTATAGCATCTACAAAAGACTGGATTCGGTCAAGATTAACAAATCTATATCGATGATAGTATTCCACAGCCCTGAAATTTCAGATAGGCTTCTCCCATGCCTGCACCATATCCAGATAAACATCGTTCATATTCTGAGAGTTTGCAGAGTTAGGGGCTTGTAGCTGTGGCGTAGAATGACATATCTCTTCTTCTGGTTGAGACACAGGCATAGAATCACAACTGGGAAGTCCGCCTCCATGCATTTTTGCTTTTTTGCAGGCCGGCTCTGGTTAAACAAACAAACAAACAAACAAAAGGCTATCACCAACATTCCTAATAATGTAATACCCCCCCCCCCTTTTAGTTTCTAAAAAATAATACTAATGGTTTTGTAGTTGGATAAAATGCTAGATATTATACCTCCTAACAGCATTTGTGTTGTGTGGCTTGTGGAAGGCTGAGGTCTCATGTCATGCAGGGCCCCTTGGAGCTCTGTGGGGATTGTGAGATCCATGAATGGCTGATCGTCCTCCCATTCTGAAGGAAAAGAAAAATCCCAATGGTCAGAATTGTTGCAGAAATGTTTATAAGAATCTAAATGTATGAAAGTATGAAAGACAAATACCTTCATATACCCTCAAACATTCTGAGTCTGTCAATTCAATCTAGTGAAAGAAAACAATCAATCAATCAAACAAGCAAGCAGACAAGAATGTTATAAGCTCCATTTTGCATCTAAATGTTTCAAAAATTAGGCATAAAACTACTTACAATAGTTGGTTCCATTATGAAAAGGGTCTTCTTAGCAGATCAAATGGCTCCGGAGGTATGGGTATGCCAGAAACCAGCAAACGTGACAGGACCAGTATGGACCCTGCTTTTATACATGTTGGTGATGTCACAAATTAATCACATCAGAGGAGGTGTGTTCTTCACACCTTTTGCAAAACTGACCACCCTTAACTATCCAGGAAGCTGCATCTGAATAGTAGGTGATGTTACAAATTAATCACATCAGAGTTGATGAGTTCTTCACAACTTTTTGCAAAACTGACCACCCTTAACTACCCAGGAAGCTGCATCTGAATAGTAGGTGATGTTACAAATTAATCACATCAGAGTTGGTGAGTTCTTCACAACTTTTGCAAAACTGGCCATCCTTAACTACCCAGGAAGCTGCATTTGAATAGTAGGTGATGTTACAAATTAATCACATCAGAGTTGGTGAGTTCTTCACAACTTTTGCAAAACTGGCCACCCTTAACTACCCAGGAAGCTGCATTTGAATAGTAGGTGATGTTACAAATTAATCACATCAGAGTTGATGAGTTCTTCACAACGTTTTGCAAAACTGGCCAGCCCTGCCTCATCAGGAAAACCCGATTGAATAATATCACATGAGCTTTGATTAAATTGTGTTTAACATTTGACAAGGTTAAACAGGGGTCAGCAAAAGAAAAAACATAATACATCTTTCATGTGATTTGTAAAGCACATTTTATTATAAATTTCATAGCGTTAACAGTTTCTTGTAATTAATTTCTGTTACATTCTGGCATATGAACCTCTTCAGAGACAATGGCAATTCAGCTTCGATCTTTGACATTAATGACAGTGGTTTAATGTTCTTCCCGATACGCTGTATGAATGTCTTGAGCTCACCAAGGGAATCCCGGGTGAAATATAAGTTATTCACTTTGTCAGAAATACTGATGATGATCCAGAGAACATGAGGCATAGAAAGTCTAAAGCATAAGCTGTTAATAAGCTCTGTTTCACTGATACTATCAACATGATCTTCATCTGCTTGTAGACATCCCATTAAGCAATGGTGTAATATTTTAATGATACACGTTTTCAGAATCTGAGGCATGCTGACATTTTGAGACTCCGCCGTTTCTAAAGCAGGAAATAAGGTAGATTTAGGCTAGCTGTTTCAACTAATCAAAATACTGTTTTCTTAATGTTTAGATTTACTTACCATTTGATGTTTTGCAGAACCTGCAATAACAAGGCTTTATAAGTTTGTTCTCTTCAATGAAGCCATATAGCTCAGGTCCTTTTCTTATTCTACGCCCATGCTTGGGAGGTTTGGGGGTCAAATTTACATCAAACAAATCTCCATTAGTATTTGCCATCTTCAAAAGACTGCTGGAATTAAATCTCTAGCTGTTCAGGCCTGCCCGCACAAACTCCCCTGCCCTTTGCAATGACACGTCCTTGAGCCTTGCGCATGCCCAGAATCACGGGGTGTGTGACATGCCCGGGCATGTCCCGAACAAGGCCTAACCCCCCCTTTTTTACTAGCAGACACAAACACGCATGCCCCAGAATCGCGGTCCTGACATGCCTGAACAAGGCTTAACCCATACTTGCCGCCTGGCTTCTTGCCGCTTGTGAGCATTTTAATTCCTGTTAATATTCCTTGTCTTTTGCTGTAGGGGGGCAGAATAAATTTTATTAAGGCCGTGCTTCGAACAGTTACGTGTACATGGGGATTTGAGGTTGCAATTGGAAATAAATACCTTTTAGAAAAAAAGGGGGTTAAATGCAGGGCCTGGCTACCTTTTAGGGGCTCCTTTTTCCCCCAGCTTTTGAGGCACTGATTTTTAAAACTCCACAAAAATTAAAAGCATCATTAGGCTAGAATGATTAGAAATAAAAAGCATTTTTTATTTCACAGCTCCCAAAAGTAGGGCTTGTTTCCCAAAAATACAGGCCTCTGTTAATTATTCACTTTACTTAGCTTTTTTTGATTTTGAATGTCCATAGAATTAGTTTAGGGTTAAGCTAATCATGTCCCCAGAGGCTTGACTGCCACATCTTTCTTGATGGGGTTAGGTTCAACACGCCTTATCTGAAAATAGGGCTGTTAGAGCTACTCATGCTTATCTTGATGGGCTTAGGCCAACATGTCATATTCGACTAGGGTTATGACCTTGTGAGGCCTGCACCACGTGGGGGCTGGATTATGCACATCACATCCGGGGGAGGAGGGCTATGCACGTCATATCCGGAGGGTGGGGGCTGGGCACGTCACTTCCTCTTAGGGCCATGACCTGCTGATGTAATCAACACGTGGGTTTGTTTACTTTGATGACGTCACTGATCAAAAGTGCTGATAATTTTCATTAAAAAAAGGTATACACTACTTCTACTGCTAGCCAATAAATTAAATTGGGCTTCTCAGCTTGGCTTAGAGCGGTGGGGAATGGATAGGCAGTGGTTAAGGTCCCCCATTACATTTCTACCAGAAACGCTCCTTGCATTTCCCCACTGCCTGGAGAACAAGCTACAAGTTGCCCCAAGAGAGTAAAAGTGGAAATTTAAAGGGACACAAACCTCCAAAGGTCTGGAAATGATGTTTAAGGGTCTGTGTGGTTGTGTGGTTGTGTTGACTCATTTCTAAAGACCTGGGGGAGGGGGGGAGAGACCCTCTAACAGTAATATACAAAACAACAAGGCCTAATTCCAAAAGGAAATGGAGCTCATTGGCTTAAAAAGCTCCTTGAAAATAATAATGATTGTTTTGCCTGGGGTGAAGTATTTGGAAATTTTTTGTGTCTGGTGTAAATGCAAGAAAGGGTGAAGAAGGCTAGTTTCTTAGTAATTAGAAGGACAATAGAAGGTGTTAAAAAAAATAATCAGATGGAAGAGAGGGGGAGAGAGAGAAAGAAAGGAGCTGTGTGAAGTTTTATGCCTGGCCAGGATGAAAGGCGAGAACTCTGATCTGCTATTTTGTGTGAGAGAGTTAAGTTGATAATTAATCTATAGAAACTCATAGAAAGCTATGTATTTCTTGAGGTTCCTATAGTTTGGAAGGTGACAAGAGAGGGGAAAACCCCTCTCCAAAGAAAAAAAAATTGCTCCAACAGCTTTTGAAATCAGGCAATTTAGGAAACAATTACCCAAACTAATAGAAGATCCTATTGAAGTAGGAAAACAGGTTAGAAATGTTTTTAGGACCAATGGAATATTCATGGGGAGAAATGCAACCCATTTTTAACATGTTTACACCAGAGGAGAATGGGATGATTAGGTGAGCAGCTAGGGAACAGTGTAAGAAAAAGATTTACAAAAGAATGAACAGGCTGAGATCCCTGTTGCAGATCCAAAGTGGGATGTTAACAGAGTGCAGAGAGGAATGCTATGGCTGATTATAGGGGATATTTAATAGAAGGTATTTAAATATGCAGTGCCTCAGAGTCTTAATATTCAGAAGGCACTGTGATTAGAACAAGGAAAGAAGGAAGCATGACTGAATGGCTAGAGAGATTAAAAAGCCAATTTCAAAAGTATGAACATTTGGATCCTGGTAATCCAGGACATCAAATGATTTTAAAATATCAATTTGTATGGAAAGCATGGGAAGATATTAGGGTAAAAATGCAGAAATTAGACACATGGGAAACTAAAACAATAGAAGATTTATTACCGGTAAGAGAGGCTCAGAAAGTATATGCAAAAGAGAGAAGAAGAGAGAGATAAATGTAAGATAAGATAAAAATGATGGCTCAATTGGTGCAAACAGGCCAGCAAAGAGGATGGGGAGGAGTAATCAGGAAATCAGTAAGGGGTCTTGGGAGAGGTCTAGGTTGGGGGTGAGGACAGCCATTTTGTTGCAGAAAACCACAGGACTCAGACCACGGAATCAAAAGAAGTTGGTTTATTTGCGCAAAGGTTCAGAGCAAAAATCATAACAACCTCTGAACACCTTCTCATGGAATAACAAGTACATATATACTCTTTTAGAAGCAGCAAAACACGGAAATGTAACTTGTTAGCATTGATTGGTTACTTGAATTACAGCCCCCTTTCAGCCCCCCTGTTGCTATGCTAAAGTAGTGGATCGAGGTCACAGGTATCTTGCCAATCATCTAAGTTTCCGGCAGTTCATTTGTGGTTAGCTACCAGCGAGAGCGAGGCATAGAAGCGAGACATATGTGGTTAACTGTAACAGAGCTTCAAGCTTGACACCTTTGTGCGACCGACAGATGAACTTGTGGTTTGACATTTTCCATTTCCTTTTTGCCTCTTCTAACTAATACACGCATTTAAGACTCGTCCTGTTTTATGACTTATGTCTTGTTTTATGTCCTGCCTTATTCCCCCCTTTGAGACTCCATTTTAGGTAACAATTGAGTCTCACTTTTACAGTTTCTACTTGAGCATTAGCTTTTTCCCAGCAAGCGAAGATAGCTGAGCAGAAATCGCATATATGGATAGGCATAATATATGACATGATTAACACTTTAGACTGGCACACATCTTTCTGTTTCCTGCTGCCAGTTCATCCTAGAGGCAGATAGCAATAATAAGAAAGAGTGAAAAATCCATAAAGTGATTCTCAAAAATCATCTTCCTCAGGCACGTCCTCCAATCCCCAGGGTGTAAGTCGTACATACACTCCACTGTCTGGATCCTCACTTTCCCTTCCTGGGTCTGAGGTGAACCTATTTTCCAAGGATCCTTCTATCACAATTAATTCCTTTTCAACCCTGATTTTTTTCACTGATTGTGGGAATTCGATCCCGGGGTCCAGCGCCTGCTTGGACGGACAGTGGTTGTGGGAATTCGATCCCGGGGTCCAGCGCGTGCTGGACGGACCAGTGGTTGTGGGAGTTCGATCCCGGGGTCCAGCGCCTGCTGGACGGACCAGTGGTAGTGGGAGTTCGATCCCGGGGTCCAGCTTCTGCTGGACGGACCAGTGACGTACGTTAGCCTAGGCCAACGGACCTCGCGCTTGGTGGATAGGAAACACACGGACAACATGTTTCTTCAGGTTGAGTCAGCATGCGAGAGCCCAGAAGGATCTGCGTGCTTCTCTTTTATTGTACACTTACGTCATAGCAGGAGGTTGTAAAGGGCGGGTTTTGCCAGGAAATGAAACTTAACTCAGGAAATGGAGACTTAAAAGGCATAAACGAAACCTTAAACTTAACTCAGGAAATGGAAACTTAAAGGCATAAACGAAACCTTAAGCTATTGAAATGGTTGCAACATCTCCACTGTTTTTATTTTTTAAAGTTCAATCTCTATCCTACTCGTAGCCATCATCTGCATCCTCCGAAACAGAAGAGGGCAACTCCATAAGAATGCGAGATTCTTGCTTGGAGGCAAGAGCCACCATGGCTAAGTCTGATTCAGTATCGGAGCAGTTGGAGTCCGTGTCAGACAGTGTCAGTAGGGCAACCTTTTCAGAGGGGTGGAATTTGGGTTTCAAGGGTTCATATATATTGTTTGAGGCAAGCATAACATCAATCTTAGAAAGATTAGAATCCAGACCAATTAATCGGTCCTTGAGAAATTGCAAAAGGCGTGAAAAAACACATGGGCCAATCATACATATTATAAGCAAAATTATACAAGGTCCTAAAATAGCAGAAAGCAATGTAGTAATCCAGGGAGAGAAATTAAACATGCTTTGATACCAGGATTGTTGGGAGAACCTTTCCTGTTCCCTGTCTTTTAATCGTTTGCGTAGCTCATTCATAGAGTCGCGCACAATGCCAGATTGATCAGAATAAAAACAACATTCTTCTTTTAAGGCTACACATGTTCCACCTTCCTTTAAAAATAAAAGATCGAGGGCACGCCTATTCTGCAAGGCAACTTCGGCGAGAGATGACAAGGAAGTTTGAAGGGCAGAAATTGAAGTCTCAATGCGGGAAAGATCATCATCTATTTCTAGACTAAGTTTTTGTATTTGTTGTTGATTAACAATCAAAGCCGCAGCTCCAGTAGCTGCTCCTGCAGCACCTAATCCTAAAAGAACTGAAAGGGTTAGGGCTGTAACTATTTCACGTTTGGCACGTAGGTGGTATTCCGGTGGTTCCATAAGGGAAACAAAATCAGAGGGGGAATAATAAGTGATTCTAGGGACTAAGCGTACCTGAATACAAAAGGCTTTTTGTTGTATAAGGACATCCCCTGATACACAGGCTGTGGCACCTGTAGAGCAAGCCCAGATGGAGTTGTTGCCGGGGATGAGGAATTGGCCCTTTAAGCTGGCAGAGATATTACCATTACTCAAGGTAAAAAGAGAGTTATAACCTGCCGTATTTACACTGCCCGATCTTTTCTGGGTGAGCCAAACATCACATTGGTATTAGCACAATATTGAGAATAATTTGCAGGAATGTTTCCCAAGCAACAACCATGTCCCATAATGGAAGTAATAGTAATAGACGTTGAGTTCCATCTGCAGGAGTCATCTTTTGTAGCATTCTTAATAGGTTCAATAGAGCCAACGGCGTCATAAAAGGGTGGAGTGGCTGATAAACAGAGCCAACAGTGGTCGGTTTGTGAAGAAGAATTAACAGCACTTTTTAGCAAAAAGGAAGAAGCATTGACAAGGTTAATCAAGGGATTAGGCATATTATGCACAATGGACTGTAAAAAAACAGATTGAACGTTTTTGTTAGGACCTATAGGAGGGGAATGTGGTGACTGGATTGTGAGACGAATGGAAAAAACTCCGCCGTCGTCTCCAGAACCGCTCCATTCTCTACCGCCCCAAGAATATCCGACAGCCCATTGCTCTGCAGTCAAAGTCTTTCCTTGGGATGTGAAGGTAATGTTCATTGGATTTTTCCGCTCACCACAACAATGCAAATTTGAAGGGCAGGGAGGAGAAGGGGGTTTGTCATTACTACGGGTAATGGCGATATAATCATTTGAGCGAGGGGCAGTCCAGGATATAGTGCCCGTAGAAACACAGGACCATGAGGCACAGTATTTATCCAATAAAGTGCCACATTGATATTTTTCCTCAGGCGTCTTTGGTTCGGGGCAAAAATACAGGTTCTACCATGTTGCTTCTAGTGGAGAAGGTGTGCACGAACCTTGTTTGTCCCAATGGTTAGTTTGGAGAGATTTTGAAGCAAATTTGTTGACCCCGGTACCCATTTCGGCAAAGTCAAAATGTAAGATAGGGAACCAGGGCCATATTGTGTAGTTGGAGATTTGGAATAATACCTGATTTTCAAAGTCACGAACAGTCCATGTGTAGTTGAGAGGTCGATGAGGATTAGGATCAGGAGATCGCCGTCGTCGAGAATGAATGATGCGTTGGTGTGAGCGAGGTTGCTTTATGGAATGAAAGTGTTGTAAGTGAGGTGAGGTTAAAGTACGGGCGGCCAGGTCTAGGAAGGAGCGGGGATGAGGAACAAAGTTGTAGGCAAGTAAACGAGGAGACAAAGGAGGTTTTGCATAGCTCGCCACTGATGCGAGTTCAAAAGAATGTGTAGTATAAGTACCATAGGATGAAAATCCAGACACATAATAGCGCCCCGTAGTCTCAGGGGTCACAAGAATAGCAAGAGTCATGTGACAAGGGTAATGAGCATAGGTGAGGGAAATAGAGGGAGATGGTGGAAGAGGAATGCCACGATTAGGATACTGAGAAAACACAAAGGGACAAAAGGATTGACCTCGGTCATAACAATGGAAAAGGGCAGTAGTATTGAGATCAAGAAAAGAAAAAAACAGGACCACAATATAGGCCTTTATGAAAATTTAGAGGAATTCTCAGGTGCTTTGTCATCATGGGAAGGTGCAGTGTGGACATCATGGGGAAGGAACTTGTCAAGAGTGTCATCAAAAGCAGGGTCCACATGATTGATGCAAAAGTGTTGGACCCCTGGACAATATGGATGGTGCAATATGCAGTTGTTACACCAATAACAGCATGTACATCCGTGCTCACAAAGGCAATGATGGCACATCCGATGGAGTCGGTGGGTTGTGTGGAGTGATGAAATATGGGCGAATACAACGAGCAGGGACCCACAAAACTCTGTCGGGTAGTTGAACTGCAGCGTAGCCTCTTCCCCAGGTGATAAGATCAGCTGGGCCTTTCCAAGTTGGATCCGGGAGCTGTCTGTAGTACACAAGTGGTCTTGAAGTTGGGACAACAGGTTTAGTAAAGTGTCGAGACGCAGCAGACAAAGAAGGAGTGCCAGTGAGATTTAGAAAATTGAGAGTATACAGACAAACATTTAACACGTGTTGCAGTGCCGGGAGGTTTGGGGGGCATAAGCCCTTGGACCCCATATAACGATCTAATGCATTTTTTAAAGTTTGATTTGCTCGCTCAACAATAGCCTGCCCTTGGCTATTGAAAGGAATTCCAAATTTGTGGACAATGGACCAGTGATGACAAAACTGTGAAAATTGTGAGCTGACATAAGCTGGGCCATTGTCTGTTTTTAATATTTTTGGACATCCCAACACTGTAAAGGTACGAATACAGTGATTAATCACTTGTTTTGCAGCTTCCCCTTTTTGTGGGGTTGCCAAAATAAATCCGGAGAACGTATCTACTGTAACATGTAGATATTTCCACGGGGCAAATGGAGGATATTGAGTTACATCCATTTGCCAGGTATCACAGGCTTCAGTGCCTCTAGGGTTAACGCCCTGTGGGATACCTTTAGACTGTAGGCTACAGGTTGGGCATTGTTGAATTATGGCTGTAGCTTCAGCCAGTGTTATACCAAATTGTTTCATTAAGGCCTTCTTATTTTGATGAAAATAGCTGTGACTTTCCCCCGCTGTCATGGGAGCTGGCTGTGGAACTTTGATGACAACAGGTAAAAGTTTGCAGGCTTCGTCGGCCATATGATTCCCTTCTGAAAGAAATCCTGGTAAATGTTGGTGACTTCGAATGTGTGCTAGAAATAAGGGATGGACACGATCATGTAATAGTGTTTGTAGTGAAAGAAAGAGTTTCATAAGGACAGGTGGAATGGAGGGAGACAGATAAGAGTCAAAAATGTTGTGAGTGATATGGGAAACATATAAGCTATCTGTAATGATGTTTAAAGGTTGTAAAGAAAAGGAGCTTAAAGCCAAAATAAGAGCAGCTAGTTCTGCTTGTTGAGCTGATTGTTGAGGCGAAGTTAGCTTTTTGTGCCATGTTCCGTTGTATTGCCAAGTACAAGCACCATATGTTTTTGAACCATCAGTAAAAATGGTAAGACAGTCCTTAAGGGGTGAAGGAGCAATAGGAGAAGAAAAGGAAATAGGGACTGTCTTGACAAGTTGTAAGCGAGGATCTGCGGGCAAATGACATGAAAACATGCCCATGCCAGTTTTCCAAGGAATCTTGCAACACATCTGAATTTTGGAATAAAGGTTCCCATTGTGTTAGCTTAAAGGGAATATATATAGCAATTGGTTCGTATCCAATTAATGTTTTGGCTCGCCTTCTTCCTTTATCAATCAAAAGTGCCATTTGTAAAGGTCTTGTGGTGAGGGTATTACGTGGAGTGTGTGGGAGGTGGAGCCATTCGACAATGTGTAATTTTTTGTCAGATATTTGAACAAGAATGGCAGTGAATAGAGAAGGTGTTGATAAAATCGCAAGGGAAAAAGGTGTGTTGTTCAAGACACGGTCGACCCAAGTGGTCTGCAGTATTGAATTTATATGTTGGAGAGTGGTGTGATGAACATCAGTAAGATGTAAAGTGTCAGCAGGGTGCTTAAGTATAGCTAAGGCTTGGAAAAAGGGAGAAAGAACAGCTGTGGTGAGAGAAAGATAAGATCGTGCCCAATTAAGTGTTCCTAAAAATTGTTGCAATTGTACTAATGTAGGGTTGTTTGGAAAATTGAGTTTTGGCAGCTCAGGCGTGGCCGCAGAGGCTAACATTTTATGTCCCAGATATGAAAAGGGTTCCAATTTGATCAAATTCCATTCAGATGAAACAAATTTTCATGAAATAGGAAAAACATTTACAAATCTAAGCAAAACAATTCAGTCATTTCTTTTGGTTGATGGATGTATATGTCTAACTAAACAATTTAAAACTCAAAAATTTGCAAAAGAATTGCCCAACAATTACTGCCTCCTCTTTCGAGTAAAAAAAATAGCAAGCTGAAACTGCAAGAGTGGGGAATTGCCCAACAATTACTGCCTCCTCTTTCGAGTAAAAAAAATAGCAAGCTGAAACTGCAAGAGTGGGCATCAAATTTCACATCCACCCCCCTTCCTCAACCCAGACTTCTAGGCAGAGGAAGAAGAAAAAAAATAGTTAAAACGAACAGCTGCCCCCCCTCTCCTTTCGCCTGTCCTTCACTCTTAAAGCAATACAGCCAGCGAAAAAAGAAAGAGTCAGGGGGGGGGGGAAAGAAAAAGAAACTTTACAAAAATCTCACCACCAAAAAATTCACATGCATTTTTTATAAATTCTTTCACAGATCCTCCATAAAACTTTTCTCATGGAAACTCTTGCTATTGCGTTCCCATTTTACAACAATAAAAACTACAGTTTTACTGTTCCTTTCACAGCGTGGGATGGGTGGAGGGGTGAGGGCTAACACACACACATTTACACCAGCAAATTAACTCATTCACTTCCATTCTGTTTGCTTACACCATTTAACATACAAATATTTCATTTCATACGTTTTCCAAGCAAACTTATTTTTAATTAAGGCCTTTTTGTTTGTTGTTATCAAAGAGGGTTTTGACCCTTTTCCAAGTCTTGGAAATAACACAGAACAACACAGACAGACATATATACACAAATACCATTAAAACAACATTTATTTAGACATATGGCTTGTCCTGCAAGAAGCGAGAAAAATCAAGAGCTGATGTCAACCAAACATGTGGTTTTTATAGGGCCCTTTAACCATCTCCTATTTTTTTCACCATTCCAAGTCCAAGCGTAACGTTCTAGGAGTTAAACATATATAAAACAAAACACACACATCAACACAAAGCACCACCAGACATTGTCTGACAGGGTTAAACTTAACAGATTACAAAAGAGTTTCAAAACATTCCAATTGTTCAAAACGCATTGCAGAGGAGTACAGTTTGAGTTAATTTATATCTCTAAATTGTTCTGAAAATTTATTGTTTGGTCTACCTCAAAATAGTTTGATGAAACGGAAGCATTGAGTGCGGTTGCAGAACTCTGCAGAACAGGATACAGGGTTGCCTGTTTCTGTTTTGGAGGAGAGAGAGAAGGATATAGTGAAGAGGGGGGTTCCTTTGGCTGTGCCGACTTTGGAGCGTCCTCCGCAATAGACACAGGTTGAGAGGAAGGGTCTGGGGATAGACAGTTGTTCCGTTAACTTTTTGCAAACAATTTGCCTTTCTGACTAAAGAGGAAAGTTCATCCACATGCTTGGACAGAACTTTGGAAATTGGGGTCCCCATACTTACGATGATCAAGCCTTTGCCAGGTGCGTAGTACAGGAGCCAGAGCAGCGCTTCCCTAGACAGAGAACACGCCGTGGAGTGAATCACGTCGTGGAGTGAATCACGTCGGGGTCACCAGTTGTGGGAATTCGATCCCGGGGTCCAGCGCCTGCTGGACGGACCAGTGGTTGTGGGAATTCGATCCCGGGGTCCAGCGCCTGCTGGACGGACCAGTGGTTGTGGGAGTTCGATCCCGGGGTCCAGCGCCTGCTGGACGGACCAGTGGTAGTGGGAGTTCGATCCCGGGGTCCAGCTTCTGCTGGACGGACCAGTGACGTACGTTAGCCTGGGCCAACGGACCTCGCGCTTGGTGGATAGGAAACACACGGACAACATGTTTCTTCAGGTTGAGTCAGCATGCGAGAGCCCAGAAGGATCTGCGTGCTTCTCTTTTATTGGTACACTTACGTCACAGCAGGAGGTTGTAAAGGGTGGGTTTTGCCAGGAAATGAAACTTAACTCAGGAAATGGAAACTTAAAGGCATAAACGAAACCTTAAGCTATTGAAATGGTTGCAACAACTGATCTCATAACTAATTGTTTGATTAAAGGTATTACACAGAGGATGAAGGCTAGTCCTGCTATTCCACATAATAACACAAACAGCATTTGTTTCCTCAATGTCCCCGGAGCCTTCTTCAAGTGTGAGAAGAGTTAATTGGCCATTCTCACAACATTTGGGACTATCATTCAGGGTCTCATTACTCAACATGCCACTTGCAAACATTAGCCAAAGCCATAGAAGACTCATGTCTGATAATGTAAAATGAGTCAATGTCAACTTTTCTTTCCTTTTCTATCTTACAAGCCCAATATCCCACTCAGTTTCACACTCACAGTCACACCAAAGGGAGCAATTGCAATTATGAAATTACCATATCAGGAAGATGGATGGGATTAGGTGTGATTTGGGAAAGGACAGGGTCAGTCTTGGGTGAGCCACACAGCCGAGTCTTATTTGCTAAATATAATGCCCACACTCCCAAGACTCTTACTATACAACAGAGAACCCACTCCCAAGGTACTTCAAACATAAGTGTCCCCAAGAGATACACACTGTCCTTGGTCACAGTCAGTGCTTTTTAGGCGCAACACCTGTTTCTTTGGGATTGGGATGTTTCCAGAAGAAAAGGTGTCCAATACAACAGGTCACAACCAGGGTGATCAGACTCACTGCACCTATGGCTATGTATTGTCGGACTACTATTCCTTGAAATAGATCTAACCTACACCACACACTCCTAACACTTTAACAGCTGTCTTCCTCGTTCTTGTCTTCAGCCGTACGTAGAGGGTCAGCTTCCGGAGTGACACCAGTAAGGCCTCTTCTGCCCTGTATGTTGCCTGCCCGTTGCCGGTAGGGCAGTTATAAGGGGCTCTTCTTCAAGCGGACCACTAAAGGGCGGGCCTCGTCCTGCTCTGCCTCCCAATATTCATCAACTACAGGCTTAACTCGAGTCCAGTGAATCCAAGACTTGGATTCTAACACTTTTACTGCAAGTGGAGAACACATGACCACAGTATACGGGCCCTTCCATTTAGGTTTCAAGTTTTCCCCTTTCCAGTGTTTTACCCATACTTTGTCTCCCACTTGAATATTATGACTGGGGGTACTCAAAAATGGTGGACTGAGGGACACACAATATTGTTGGATTTCTTGTATTTGCTTGTTTAACTCTCCCACCATTTGACTCACCCATGTAGTTCCTAATTGACTTAAGTCCCCTATATGATTTTTCAAGTTATTACTTATGATAGGGGGTCTTCCAAACATCATTTCAAAAGGGCATAGCCTAATTCCTTTTCGAGGAGTGCACCGCACAGACCAAAGTGCTAGTGGCAATGCATCCACCCACTTAAGGTGAGTTTCAAGGCACACCTTTGTCACCTTTTCCTTTATTGTCTGGTTTATTTTCTCTGCCCTTCCCCCGGATTGAAGATGAAAAGAACAATGGAACCTCCAGTGGGTCCCTAAGGATTTAGCCAGCGTCTGATTTACTTGATGTACAAACTCAGGTCCATTACCTGATGATATGAATGAGGATAGTCCATATCTGGGAATAATCTCCTTGAGCAAGATTCTGGCCACTTCTCGTGCCTGCTTGGTCTTGGTTGGGAAACATTCAGGCCACCCTGAATAATTGCACACTAGGACTAACATTGCTTGATATAGTCCACATTTTGGCATTTCTGTAAAATCAACAACCAATGAATCCATAGGGTAATATCCCTTAGGCTGACTTCCTGGTGGAAGAATAGGTCCTTGTCTTGGATTAACCTGGGCACAAATGTTACATCTCTCAATTGCATGGGCACATAGCGAGTGAAGACGATTGATATACACAATACGGTGGAGGGCTTCAGCTAATGCACTCTTTCCCATGTGAGTAGTTGAATGAGTTTCCTTTACCACTGGCCAGGCTAAATTCTCAGGTACAAAAATCCTTCCATCTGGGAGTACATACCACTCTCCCTGCCTGTGTCCTTGCAAATCTACACTTGCCGGTAAGTCTTCTGCTTTAGTATATCTAGGACTCAGTTCTTTTGGCATTTCCAATGCTACATAAGCTGTCATGTCAGGGTAAACTTGGCTGTTTCGGGTTGCTGATAACCTTGCTTCTCTATCAGCTGCTCTATTTCCTTGGGTTACTTCATCTTGTCCCTTTTGATGTCCCTTACAGTGCATGACTGCTACCCTCTTTGGTCCCAAGACTGCTGTTATAAGTCTTTCAATTAGAAGAGGATGTTTAATTTCTTTTCCTGCAGCTGTTAAGAGTCCTCTTTCTCTATAGACCACAGCATGTACATGTAATGTGAGGAATGCATATTTAGAATCAGTCTAAATGTTTATACTTTCATCTCTTGCTCTTTTCAGTGCTCGTATGAGAGCCCACAGTTCTGCTGCTTGAGCACTTGTGCCTTTTGGGAGTGGCCCACTTTCTATGACTTTATCAAGTGAGACTACTGCATAGCCCGCATATTGTTCTCCTGTTGAGATGAAACTTGACCCATCAGTAAACCAATTATAGTCCACTGTTTTCAGTGGCACATCACTTAAATCAGGTCTACATGAGAATTGACTTTCTATCACTTGCATACAGTTATGTTCAACTTTAGGACCTGGTATAGGCAATAGGGTGGCTGGGTTTAGGCCATTTGTCTGCTTTAATGTCACTTGAGGGTTTTGAATGAGGAGAGCTTGATACTTATAAATTCTGGAGTTAGTTATCCATAAATGTCCCTTTGTTTCCAAAACTCCACGAATTGCATGACTGGTATAGATTGTAGTTAGTTCTCCAAAAGTCAATTTATTAGCTTCCTCTATCAGGAGAGCTGTGGCTGCCAGAATTTTAAGACAATGTGGCCATCCCCTTGATACTCCATCAAGTTGTTTTGACAAGTAAGTTATGGGTTGTTGCCAACTTCCCTTTTCTTGAGTCAGGACTCCAAGAGCCATATTATTCTTTGAGTCCACATACAAATTGAAAGGTTTCTCGAGGTTAGGAAGTCCCATAACAGGAGCTTGAGATAATGCCAATTTTAAAGTCTCAAAAGCCTGTTTTTGTTCACGTGTCCAAATAAAGGGCTCTCTTTCTCCCCCCTTTGTGGACTCATACAGTGGTTTGGCTAGCAGGGCAAAATTCGGTATCCATATTCTACAATATCCTGCTGCTCCTAAAAAAACCCCGTAATTCTCTCCTATTAGTTGGCTCTGCAATTCAACACAAAGCTTCCTTTCTCTCATGTCCTATTGCTCTCTGGCCTTGACTTATAGTATAACCTAAGTATTTAACCTGGGGTTTCACTAATTGGGCTTTCTTCCTTGAGGCACGGTATCCTTTGTCCATCAACAGATGAAGTACTTGGTTGGTGTTGTCCCAACAAGTTTCCTTTGTCTGTCCAGTTATTAAAACATCATCAACATATTGGAATAGTACATCTCCTTCCTCGCCTGGCTGGAAGTCTTCTAAGTCTGAGGCCAAGGTGTTGCCAAAAAGAGTAGGTGAATTTTTAAATCCCTGAGGAAGTCTGGTCCAAGCATATTGTTTTCTCTGGCCTGTTACTGGGTCTTCCTATTCAAAAGCAAATAGCTTCTGACTGTCCTTATGTATTGGGATCATAAAGAAAGCGTCTTTCAAATCTACCACAGAGAACCAAACAGCTGATGCTGGATTCAAGCTCAGGAGGGTATATGGGTTAGGCACTACAGTATGTACAGTAACTGTAGCATTATTGACAATACGCAAATCTTGGACTGGTCGAAATGAGCCATCAGGCTTTGGGATGGGTAAGATTGGGGTGTTCCAAGGAGATTGAATAGTTGTTAAAATGCCTGCCTTTAAGTATTTGGTAATATGGTCTTGAATTTCTTGTGTAATGGGGCGAGGATAATTTCTCTGCCGGAGACGAATAGGCACTGCCAGAGGCTTCACTTGAATGATTAGTGGTGTATGGTGACTTGCATGTCCTGGCGGATTATCTTCTGCCCATAACTGGTGCACATCAAACTCCTGCCAAGTATCGAGGACTTGAACCTCTTGGGCCACCATTATTCGCCACATCTCATCTGGAGGATGCTTCATTACTAGTGTCATTTCGTCTTTTTCAAATGACAAAGTTGCCCCCATTTTACATAACATGTCTCGACCCAATAAGGGAATGGGACACTCAGGCATATATAGGAATTGGTGTTCAATGTCCCTTCCACTTAGGGAACATCTCAGGGACTTTAGAAAAGGGTGACAATTTACGGAACCATCAACTCCCTGTACATTTATGACATCAACAGAGAAGGGAGCCAATAACTTAGTAACTACAGATCTAGATGCCCCGGTATCTACTAAAAAGGTCATATTATTGCCCCCTATCTTCATTCGGACCAAGGGTTCGGGGGGGGCTTGACTTAAACCCGGTCCCTTTCAGTCCTCAGGCCATTGTTCAGCTGCGGCCAAACTTATGGCCTCTACTTGTTCTTGGAATTGGCCTCGACCTCTTCCTTGGAATCCACATGGACGAAACATTTTTCCTCTTTTTTC
The DNA here is from genome assembly GCA_023970755.1 of Azemiops feae. Taxonomy (NCBI): domain Eukaryota; kingdom Metazoa; phylum Chordata; class Lepidosauria; order Squamata; family Viperidae; genus Azemiops; species Azemiops feae. The sequence continues at coordinate 192,623 of JALGBA010001325.1, read as the reverse complement.
TCCCTGGAAATCATATATTTTGACTTCTTGAGTTAAATGTCCACGTCCCTGTTCTATTCTTCCAAGTTCAAACCTTTTAGGACATTCATGTTGCCAATGTCCCTCTTCTTTACACAAAACACACTGATTCCTTCCTAGGGTTCTGGAATTGCCTGACAATGCAGCTGCCAGCAATTCAGCCTTACGTTGCATTTTATCTTCTTTCTTCTTCTCTTCCACCTTCTCTCTATTGACATAAACTTTACGTACAATTTCCATCAATTGACTCATAGTCATGCCCAATGCCCCTTCTTGTTTCTGAAGTTTCTTTTTAACATCAGGGGCACTTTCCTTTGAATTCCTTGCACTCCTGCCCCCTGAACTTGAATATTGCCATCATCAACATTTGCCGGTTGAATTGGGACCGGTAGTTGCATGCCTTGGGCCATAGGACGATGCACAGGGGCGTATGGAGGAGGATTATCTTCTTCATAGGGTTCAGTCTTTAAGACAGGTTTGCCTTCAGTCTGACTCTTCGTGACCTGAGATCTGGGATTTCTATTCATTCTGGCCACGCAGACCCGCATGACTTCCACTCTGCATTTGCGAAGCCATTCAGGATTCTGTTTTATTACTACTTGCCACTGGTCAATATATTGGTATTGATCTGGGTGACCATGATCTGGGTCAGTAACAATTTGGTGGACTTTTGAGATGAAGTCTAGATTAAAACTACCTTCAGCCTTCCATCCTACATTGAACGTTGGCCATTCATTTTCACAGAATTTCTTTAAGTCTCCTGGATTGGCCTTGGGGTCTCCATAATCTCCACTAAAACCTGTCTTAAAATTCCTCAACATACACTGAAGAGGTGTCCGAGGGACACTTTCTCCACCACCCATTTTCTAAAACACTGCCACTGACCTGTGATGCCGGACGTTCCAACGGTCACCAACAGGAACTGCAATGGCTTAACCACCCACACAACAACTCTTGGGCCTCTTTAGGATGCGCCGATCCCGGACCCAGGGGGGTGATCAGGCCCCCTCTTCCACTCTCAAAACGAGTGGGTCTACAATTCCACAATACTTGCCTGCAGGCGTCTTCTTTTCCAACCAGCTTTGTTTCGTGACTTGTTTTGATTCCGTTCAGGTTCTTGGATCGGTCGGTTGTCCACCAAATACCCCTGTGGTGCCGTCCGCCTCCTTCTGGAGAAATCATCCGTGCCGGCTGAAGGTTTAGCGTGACGGCCCCGCTTGGGCACCGGTCGGTCCGTGCCGTCCTCAGCAAAATATTGCTCCAAGTCCCATCTTGGGTCGCCAGAAAAATGTTGCAGAAAACCACAGGACTCAGACCACGGAATCAAAAGAAGTTGGTTTATTTGCGCAAAGGTTCAGAGCAAAAATCATAACAACCTCTGAACACCTTCTCATGGAATTACAAGTACATATATACTCTTTTAGAAGCAGCAAAACACGGAAATGTAACTTGTTAGCATTGATTGGTTACTTGAATTACAGCCCCCTTTCAGCCCCCCTGTTGCTATGCTAAAGTAGTTAAATATCTTGTCCCCCTCTCATGGATCGAGGTCACAGGTATCTTGCCAATCATCTAAGTTTCCGGCAGTTCATTTGTAGTTAGCTACCAGCGAGAGCGAGGCATAGAAGCGAGACATATGTGGTTAACTGTAACAGAGCTTCAAGCTTGACACCTTTGTGCGACCGACAGATGAACTTGTGGTTTGACATTTTCCATTTCCTTTTTGCCTCTTCTAACTAATACACGCATTTAAGACTCGTCCTGTTTTATGACTTATGTCTTGTTTTATGTCCTGCCTTAATTTGGCACCAGGGGATATAAACCCCTAAGGAAAAAAAAATTTCCCCAGTCCCTAAATAAATAAATGTGCCTTTTGTAAGGAGGAAGGACACTGGGAAAATGAGTGCCCTAAGAGGAAGGAGGGGGAAGAACTAGCAAATCTGGTGAATTTTGAGGATTAGGGGTGTCAGGGGACTAATCTGTTTTCTGGTCCAGCTTTTTAGGAACCCCTGATAAACCTTAAAGGTTGGACCCCTGGAGGAGGAAAGGGTGTACTCGGTGGATTCCGGAGCCACCAGATTTACCCTGAACTATATACCTCCAGGAATGCAAATTGGGAAAGGGAAGATTAAGGATGAGGGAATTGGGGACATGTAGTAGAAGCAAAAATATTTAAACCTGCTATGGTCCAGACAGTAGCAAAAGGACCTGGAATATGGTGCAACTTTATATTGGTAAAAGGAACTGCAATTTGGCCAGGAGGTACTTAATTGGTAAATTGGGGATTGTTATTATGGGGAATGAAAAAGAAATAATTGTAAATATTATGGCCTTGAGCGAGGAAGCTCAAGGAAAAATGGACCCTTTTATATGGGCCCAAGAGGGCAATAGAAGAGGTGTACACATGGACCCTTCAAAGGTGACTTTAAAGAACCCTGGTGAAGTAATTCACCAGAAACAGTATATAACATTACATTGGAAGGAAGAATGGGTTTAAAGCCCATGATGGAAGGGCTGCTGAAGGGGGGTGAAATTTTTGAGCAATCCTTTTAAACATGTTTAGTTTGTTACTTTTTTAACCCAAGAATTTCTGCCTTGGAAAAGTAAGAGATGCAGAAATAAAAGAAAGAGAAAAAAAGGGAGGGGAGGCAGTTTCTGTCTGCATATTTGTTTTGTTTTTTTGTTTTTTTTAAAGAACAGAAATTGGGTAAAATTTCCTGACTGTAAGAATAATTAATCAGTGGGATAATTGTCTCCAGAAACTGTGGATGCTTCATTATTGGAGGTTTTTGGGAGGAGGTTAGAAATTGATAGGGTCTGAAATGGATAGAGTTTCTTGTTTCAGTAAGGGGTTGGACTAGAGGACCTCTAATGTCCCATCCAAATCTGATATTTTATTTTTGTATGTGTGGCATGTTTCAGTGATTTTCCTTTGCATTTTAGTTTGGATTTATCCTTAATAATGCATTTGAGGGTATTCTTGTCAAAGGAACAATCCTATGATGTTTTATTAACATCTGGTAAAATATGTGTCTTTGGGACTCCTTGCTACTGCAAAAGAGATGTTTAATTGTTGTACACTGTGTGTGTTCAATTTGTTTTCCTTTTCCTTGGAGCCAAGGAGGGGAAGGGAAACCTTTATGGAAAACCAATTTGGTTTTAGGATTATGGCCACAGGCTGCAAGGCTGGATTTGAGTTCAAATCCTGCTTTGGCCATGAGGGATGGCTGAGTGTTTTGGGGCTGGCTTATTTTTGTTCAGCCCTAGGAGGGAGGTTTTGGCAAGCCACCTCTGTAAATATTATGGCAATTTTCCTCCTGAGGGCTGTTTCAAGTTCTCTGAAAGCAAAAGTTTTGTATAAATTTTTACTCTGTCTGGTTTGGTGAGTGGGGGAAGGGGGAGACAATCTTTTGTCTTCTTAGCTATCCTGTTGTTCTTTGATGTGCTGCCACAAGAGTGATTTGAATATTATCTGCCTGAGACAAAAGGCATTCCAGAAATGTTGGCTAATGCTAATTGGTGAGCCTATGTGCTTTACCTTTTAAAATCCTGAATGTGTTATTTACAATAAGTTTATTGAGTTATATTTTTGTAACATGGTATCTAATCAGGGTGAAAGGGGGAGGAGAAAGAAAAATGTGACAATTTTTGATAGAGCTTCCATGGACAAGTATAGTCTATCTGACACAGGACAAATGATTTTTCTTTTTTTCTTTCCTCCACTTTTAAGCTGTGGAAGCAAATACATTCTTATGTAGCTTCCCAGTTTTGTAAGATCTTATTCTGGGAATTATCAAGAAATGGGAAAGCAACTTTTTGGCAGAAGAAAGGATTGAGGGTGTCTAGCAAATAAAGCCCAATTGGTAGAAAAGGAGGTAAAATATCTAGGATATATTATAGTTGAATGGGAAAGGAAAATAGATAGTAAAAGGATTGAGGCTATAGTAGATTTATAATTACCAAACAATAAAAATGGCATTAAGGGAATTCTGTGGTTATCACAAGATACTGCAAGAATGGTGATCCAAAAACTATATGAGGGGAGACATTCTGGAATTAAAGCATAGGTAGAAATGTATTTGAAATTCTATGCTACCCTTGGAATTTATGGGATAGCCCAAAGGGCTACAGAGGGATGTTTGATATGTAAAAGGGTTAATAAAGGGTTAAGGCTCCCAAAGGAGGGAGACCAATAGCTATATGTAGAACAAGTACTGGGTCTCTGTCTTCTCTTTGACAGGAAGGCTTGGTGGTGCAAACAGCTCCTTTGGAATTTCCAGTCCATAAGATCCAGCCGGGACAGTGGGTGCTGATTCGTAAATGGAAGGAGGAACTTCTACAACCAAAGAAGGGAAGTTCCTTATATTGAATCTGCTGTCCGGAGGGCTGAGAAGGGTTGGACTCACTACACATGAGCGAAGGTGGTGACTGGACCTGAAAGAGGTTGGATGGTCATTCCAGGACAAGGACTGAAAGCCACGTTTAAAAGGACTTGAATGGGTAGTGGACCAGAACCCCTACCTATTTTGAATATCTCTATTAGAATTTCAGGTGACCCCAGAGGAAGAACAAAGATGTTGGTGGTGACTGATGAGAGAAGTAAAAGTGGTTTGTTACAAATAAAATGAATAACTAAGACAGAAGTCATACCATTAGAAACTGAAAACGTAGAATTGTAAATTGTAAGAATTAGGTGGTAAATGTGTATCTTTTGTTATTGTCACTGCGATTACTGTAGCTGTTATTATTGTTGTGATTATGGACCAATCTGTGGGTGTGAAATACTGTGAAATAATCATGAGGGGTGGATTCTAATTCTAATATTACTGAAGACAACACACCAGAGCAGCCTGGGAAATAAAGGTAAAAATTTGTTTGTGGGTTTTAAAGGTAGATGACAATCATGAAGCAGTAATGGAAATTGCAAAAGGAATCAGGAAAGTGGCTAAAGCTCCTGAACAAAAGTATGAAAATATATGGAGCGATTGGGGTTTGTTAACTAATTGGCTTCTCAATTTTGGATGGCTAAAACAAATATTTGTAGGACTTATGTGTTGTGCATGTCTGCAATTATTCCTCTATGTGCATCTACTTTAACCAAAGCTGTAGGAAAAGCTTTAGGAAAGCCTTAGGAAGAGAAGAAATTATACAGTTAATAGTTATAAGATTTTCTAAGCATGATAATGAAGACCTTTCAGTGTAATAAAAATTAAAAGGGGGGATTTGATAGAAGTAAAGGAAAGGTCTTCAAAAATTTAATATTGAAAGAGAAGTTTAAAATTGAATTTGCTGCAGTGGAAATTTACTGAGTGGAGAAACTATAATATATGGGAACCAGAAAAGGAGAACATAAAGAAAGGATGTAAGAGAAACACGTAGGCAAAAATTAGCTGGGTCTTAGAGTGGGAAAGGAAGAAGACAAGCTATAAAAACATCTGTAAGAGAAGATAACTAGCAAAACAGGAAAGAACCTATTTTTCTAAGAAGTCATAAAAAAGGGGCCCAGAACTCAGGCAACTGAGCATGTGCAATTAGTTGATTAATATTAACTGACACACCTTGCATAAATTATCTCTTAATTTTAATGTACATGTGATGTATGATTTAGTATGTAGCAGGAAATATGTAGGTGGCGGTCGGAAAGAGTGTAACCTCATAGTACCTCAGCCAATGGGGAAAGAGGAGGGATGTGTGGCCGGGATAGGGATGTATAAAGAAGGAAATATTTTGGGTTGGAACTTTGGAGAGAACCAAGCTTCGATAGCTTCTCTCCCCGCTTATTGCAATAAACGAAATAAAAGGCCTTCACTGTGTCTTGGCTGGTTATTGGTCAGGTGAGCTTGCCTCTGGTCACGAAGGAAAGTAGCCAGGAGCACATAACAGTCATGTAGTACTCCATCTAGTAGATCAAATCATCTCTCTTGAATCTAGCTCTCACCTTCTTTTGCCAAGCAGCTTTCCAAGTCAGTATGTTCAGCTTGCCAGGGGATTCTTCCTGTATTTTTATAAGTGTTGTTAAAAATGGGAAAGACAAATTGGGTGAGGCGCTTTTGAGGGGGAGTTTCGCCCATTTATATTTGTTAAGAAGCTTCCACTTTCCTTCTCCCTCAATTTCTTTTTTTGATCTTTTGTCTCCCAAACTCTAGTGGTTCTCCTGACAGCTCTATAGTCCATTTTATCAAATCTTCTTTCTTATCCTCAGTTTTGTTTTGAAGTCCTGAAAAATAAAATGTCTTTTCCATTTCCAATATTATAGCAGAATCTTGCAGATTTTTCTTTGTCTGTGTTAAGCTGTGATTTTCTTCATTTGTAGCCTCATCTTTGGGTCACTTTCCTCTGGTTTTTGTTCTATTGTCTGATTTATTTGTTCATTCTTTGTCATCATTTTCTGAGAGTTTTTTATTTGTGAACTTAGGTCAAGGATGTGCTCATTTATATCACCAAAATTATTTTTAATCTCATCATGATTTGAAACAATTGTCATTTTAATTAATTGCAACATAGCATGCATTTCCTCCTGGAAGATATTTGTCTTGTCTTGAAGTATTATTCCTGCAGATCTCTGATATTCCAGACTAGGGATTTTAGAAAAGAATATTGAGTGTGGTTTCCTACCACTTTTGGTTATGTATTCAACCTCCATTTTCATCAAACCAACCAGTCTTAAGTTCCAAACACCGTAGTCTTATATAGTTCTTATCTTTATGAACAGTCCAAAATGTTCAACCACTTAAAAACAATCCAGTAATTCCCCCCCTAGAAAAATGCCCAAAATGTTCAACCACTTAAAAACAATCCAGTAATTTCCCCCCTAGAAAAATGCCCCCAAAGTCAAGGTTTTTCTTTCTCTGCAAATGATTCTTAAACTTAAATATCACAGCTCAGTAAGTGTTTATAATTCAAGAAGGTCAGCAGTTTTTACGGGGGGTGTCTTTTATACTCACCTCCGGCATTGACAGCCCCGCCCAGCCGGTCCACTTCTTCTGTCCGAAGGAGCATCTTCATTCTGCAGCTGCATTCCGGCCTGCATTTCACAGTCAGGCCTTTCCGGAAGGCCACTGCAGCCGAGTACCGAGCTATGGATTGAATCCATAGCTTGGTTCTCGGCTGCAGTGGCCTTCTGGAAAGGACTGTGACTGAGAAATGCAGGCCTGGCTGCAGAAGACGCCACAGAAGAAGTGGGCCAGCAAGGAGAGGCCTGGCTGCAAGGTAAGTAGGTGCGGGGCGCGTGGGGCAGCTCCACACCCAACCCCCGCCCTAGCTTGATTTTTAGGTGTGTGCCTCGCCCCAAAACTAGGGCTTATTTTTGGGGTAGGGCTTATATTAGGCCCACCCCCAAAAATCAAGCTAGGGCTTATTTTCGGGGTAGGCCTTACTTTTGGGGAAACACGGTATTAACTTTGTTTTCTGCTTATTTAGCAAAATATCAACATTCCCAATTGATGAAAATTTGCATACCCAAAGCTTCAAAGGTATCTTTAGAAGATCAATTCTATTCATGGTATATGAATCATGATTTTTTTCCTGAATCAGGTTTAGGCAATGAAGAGGAAACTGAATCAAGTTTTCAGTTGAGGTTCCTAATTAACAATGGAAAAGAAGAGAAAATAATAATCCAGTCAAGTTGTACTATTTCTACAGAAGGGCAACTATCAGTAAATTCTTTAGAAACATCATTTAGCGTTGCTACATCTTCAAAAGAAAACACTCCAGTAGGCACTAAAGTAGTTCAAAAAGAAAATAACAAAAATACAGAGGAACGTGGTATCTACAGTAAAAGTCATGATTTTTTACAGATATCTGAAGATTCAGAAACATATTCTAGGATATTTTATAAACTATATTACTAAACACTTAGTAAAAGCTGCTCTTAAAGCAGGTTCTAGAAATGTTTCTGTTCTGCTAGCTGTTTTAAATGGATGTGATAACATACCCAATTTTATTTAGCACTGATGTGCTTATGGGGAAAACTGAGTAAGAAACTCTGACATAATACACAAAAATAAACACTTGTTTAAAAAGAATGACTACTATCATTTCCTTTTTATACCACTTTATTCAAACCTGAGCACCTCAATATAAAACTAAACATTGATGAATTAACATTTTCCTTGCTAAGCCCAAATTACTGAAAATTTACATCTGCACATGTAAGTTTTTGCTAGCAGTTCAACATTTAAATAGATTAAAGATCTGACACTTTGTAGTTTTCATATAATGAAAATAAAGAATTAGTGCAATATACTGGACAGACCAAATAAAATGGACTTGGGAAAACAACGTTGCAGAATTCATTTCAGACCGATAGTAGTACTTATGTTACAGGTACAGGAGCATCATTTATTACTGTACTATCCACGAAGGAAGAACTTGATCCCCCTTGCAATCTGAGGAAAATGAAATGACCAATTTTATCCTTAGGGAAAAGGTAATTGTGTTAATGGTCAACACTGATTAAAATCAAAATCAGCTACCTAGTTTTTGTAACATATGTCTCAACAGTTTGTTAGGAAAGATATTTTGCTGCATAAGAAGTTCAATTCATTTGGTTGTGACATTTTAAAAGCAGGAAAAATGTGTGAAGCTTGACTTTTTAATTTCAAACTGGGTTTTGACAAACATATATAGTGTAACAGCTAAAAAACCCTAATTGTTCTGCAAGCACAGGATCAATACAATTATTAATGTTGTACATATTTCACTTAAATTATGAAACTGTGGAATGTATATTTAAATGGTAATTACCCACACAAACATTTTGCATAAATACTGAGAATAAGCTTACAGGAAATTCAGAAGGTATTTTTTTTTGCCATACCACAAATGGAGAAGCCAAATTCTATTCATTATACTTTAACAGTAACCAATATGTAACACTTGAGGAACTAACTGGTTATTGGCAGATCCATGGAGTAATCCAGTCTTTATTCCTAATAACATGTGATCCAGTTATAAACCTCTCAACTGAAGCAGGTTTATCCAGCTTCCTTCCCCACCCCACCCCCTGTTGTTGAAACATAACAGCCAGTGATACATGCATGTTATTAAAAATTAGGACAAAATCATTCTGTATTACGAACAACTATTTCATAAGTTTCTTTGATTTTGGAAGCTGTATTGGGCCAGGTTAAACACTCCAAATTATTCCATTGTTGTTAACAAGTTAGAGGAAGCAGAATTATATTCAAGACAGTTTTTAAAGCAGCTGAAAGTTTAGTTGCTACAACACTGACTCTTAGTTGGTTGTGTTGGTTCAGTAAGATCTACTCCTCCTCTTCCTCTACCAGAGTTAGCTCCTACATTCTGTGGTTCATTCTTCGGCAACTTTTTAGCTATAAAAAAATAGCAAAAATAGCTTTTTTAAAAAAAATAAGCATTTCCTGTGTATATTCATAGCTAAGAGAACTGTATACCATAGTCAGCATAGCTGAATGTACAGTACATAACTGCATTTTTTTCTGGCTAACCTTCCACATAACTGATTAGGTTCACCTGGTCCTCACATAGTGCTTATGGAGCATGCCTTGTTTTAACCTGGCTCTACCAGCACCTAGCTCCAATAACTATGCTATATGTTTCACACCATATTTATTTTTGTAGGCAGCACACATGAATTTCTTCTTCAAAAGATTCTAAAAAATCCTTGTAGTCTGCTAAAAAAAAAATTGCTTATAATAGGTACAGAACTGTGCTTAAAACATTGAAAGAGATCTGAGAAGATCTGGAATCAAAATATCATTCAGATGACATCAAGGTGGCAGTGATCCTGAAAGATTATGGAGCTACTTCAATATGGCTTGCCTGTGTATAGCTTAAACTTGCCCATTATGGTTCACTGTGACTTGTTTAAAAAACTATGTTAAAAAATATAATGGCTTAGCACAATGTGTTCAATGAGTCAATCTTTCTGTATAAACTGCTGAGATCCCTGAAAACAAATACTGCAAAATTGGAAAATAAAATAATAGAGTTTTATGGTAACAAAATAATAAATCATGCTTGGTTTAAATCCCATTCAAATTAATTTCACTGCTTCATAAATTCTTAACTTTCAGGGTTACTTTTAGTTCTAATTTTCTAACTCTTAATAATATAGGATTGCGCTGCTTTTGAAGTATAGACAGCAAAACATAAAAGACAGCTCAGTGCTGAAGATTAATGAGGGCAAGTTTTAAAGTAAACACTTTGCTGGAATGCTTTCCAAAAGAGCCTTCAATCAACTGAACAAAATACAGTAAACATTATCGGAATGAGTTGAATTTGTCACATTCAGTAAAAACTGAGCTAACATGTATTCTCAGATATTGGAATTAAATATAACTTTGGATTTGGGCTTAGTCTCGAGCCAGTTCAAGTATGACTAATGAATAAGTTACGCCAAATTAAGGCTTTACTTTAGGCCTCATTCTACATACAGCTAAGCTTGGATTCCATTCCACATGTATAGCAGCCTTCAGATCTAACTTATTTAATACATTTATTAATCATGTGCTCTATCTAATAAATCTAAGTTTTCCTCAAGTTATCATGATTTATGGGGCCATAAACTACCACCCATAGCATTATGAGAAAATACAGTATTTTTTACCTAGAAACGGTTCACGGAGGAGTTGCGGGTTTTGAAAAGGGTTAACAGATGCTGAGAGCATTGCTGGAAGAAAACAAAGGATGCCGCCAACCGGACACAACTTAGACCTGCTATCAAGGCCTATCTCATGGTGGTAAGAGCGGCGAAACAGCACTATCTCCGCTATTATTGTGTCTGCAGAGTGTCGGCCAGCGGCCCTGTTCCGGGTCACGCAATCCCTCCTGGGATGGGAGGGCTCATGTGATCATCTTCAGGGCCATGCGGAGGAATTTATTCAACAGCTGATGGAGAAAGTCACTCAGATTCATTCTCAGTTTGAACCCATGCATGGTGCAGATCCATGTGAGATGCCTGGGGTGAGGTCTTGCCCAGCTATCTGGAAACAGTTTGACCCTGTTGGTCCTGATGAAGTGAACAGGGTCCTTGATGCTGTCAGTGCCACCACCTGCCAGTTACCTGAATGGTGAAAGCCTCCAGGACGGTGACTAGCAGGTGGGTTCAAGCAGTGATTAATACATCACTTCAGGAGGGGATGTTTCTGGGGCTTCCTCAAAAATCTATCACTTGATCCCACCTACCTGGACAACTTCTGTCCAGTTTCCAATCTTCCTTTTTTAGGGAAGGTTGTGGAAAAGGTGGTGGTCTGGCAGCTTCAGAGGGTCCTGGATGAAATGGATTATCTGGACCCCTTTCAGTCAGGATTCAGGTCCAGTTATGGGACAGAAACAGCATTGGTCACACTTGTCATGGTTCCAACAGATGAATCTCTTCAAAAGAACTTTGAGGCATTGTTTTCCTTAAAGAATCTTTTATTCGAGAAACAAAGTATCGGCACTACATAGTTGAAGCCAAAAACTGATTTCCCCTCCCCTGGCACAAAGTAGGAAAGCACAATTCCCTCCTCCAATTAACAGTCATAAATCACATTCCCCAATTAACTTGAAGCGCGGGCTTTCTCCCCAGCTCTCCAGCCCGCCAAATCTCTATCAACTCTGGGCCTAATAACCTTGGGTTCCCACGGCTGAGTTATTATTGTTATGACTAGCTGGACTCTCATCCACATTCCCCCTCCCAGCATCAACGAACTCTAAAAGCGATAGAGAAAAATGGCTACATTTCCATCTGTTGTCAAAGCAAGAACATCTGATGTTAGCAGCGTTGACAACACTTGTTGATGACCTCTAGCGAGAGCAGGATGCAAGTAGTGCAACCATCCTCATTCTTGACCTCTCAGCGGCCTTCAATACCATCAGTCATGGTATCCTTTTGGGCCGGTTACGGGGGCTGGGCGGCACTGTCTTGCGCTGGTTTGGCTTTCTCCAAGGCCAGTCCCAATCGGTGTTAATAGGGAGTGAGAGAACTATCCCTCGGCCACTATTGTGTGACATGCTGCAGGGCTCAGTGCTCTCTCCACTCCTCTTTAACATCTACATGAAGCCACTGGGTGAGATCATCCATCACCATGGGTTGAGGTATCATCAATATGCTGATGACACTCAGCTCTACCTCTCCACCCCTGGTGACCCAAGTGATGCTGTGGCTGCCCTCTCGCGATGCCTGGAGGCTGTGGGAACCTGGATGGGGGACAACAGACTTCGGCTGAACCCTGGCAAGACCGAGTGGCTTTGGATGCATGGAGCTTCATGACTAACATCTTTAGTTCTGGATGGGGAGGCACTTCCCTAGACAGACCCAGTCTGCAACATGGGGGTTCTCCTGGACTCGTGATTCCTGCTCAAAAAGCAGGTGGCAGTCGCAGCTAGAAGAGCCTTTGCACAACTTTGTTTTGTGTGCCAGTTGTGGCCTTTCCCTGATCAGGAATCGCTGTGCTCAGTCACTCAAGCCCTAGTCATCTCATGTTTGGACTATTGCAATGCATTCTACATGGGGCTACCCTTGAAGAGCATTTGGAAGCTACAGCTGGTACAGAGTACAGCAGCATGGGTAGTTCTTAGGTCCTCTAGAGCAGGGCTTTTCAACCTTTTCATTGATTGTACCACTTTTAGGATATGGCAATATTCGAGTACTACCTAGCAAGGTGTCAAAAACGTGATGACCAAAAAAAAAACCTGTTCAAAGTTGCAATTGCACTGAAATGACTTATAACCATTTTTCACACTTATGACCATAGCAGCATGCCCAGGGTCATGTGATTTATATTTGGATGCTTGGCAACTGATTCATATTTATGATGGTCACAGTGTCCCAGGGTCATGTGATCCCCTTTTGCAACCTTTTGACAAAGTCAATGGCAGGGCTGCTGGTGGCCAAGTGCTAAGGCGAGACTTCCCTCCCTCCCTCCTTCCCTGCCTCCCTCTTTCTCATGCCCACCTCCTTCTGAAGGAAGAATTTGAACCCCCCCATATTTTCTCTCTTCCATATATTCATCAAACAAGGAAAAGCCTCCAGAAACAGAAAAGACAAACTGCTGAGTGAACTAGCTTAAAAAGGCACATTCTCCTTTAAGAATTAGCTACTGGCTAAGGAAAGTAAGGAGCCGGCAGCCGGCACTTAAGGAAGAAAAAAAATGTAGTAAGTATTGGCCGCTGGCTAAGGCAGCCTCCCCAAATGGCTCCATTCATAAGTAAAGGAATCTACAGGAAAAATCCATTCAGGAGAAAAATACTTCAAAATCCCTTGCAGCAAAACTTACAGCTAACAATAGCAGAGCAATAGAAGCTAACACGAGACATCAGCCAAATAGAAATTGCCAAACACTCCTTAAGAACACAAAGCCCACATTGCACAAATCCCAGAACTTCAAAGTCACAAAAGCACATAAGAATCCTTCCATTCTCCATCTCCCTGCCTCCCTTCTCCGTGCCTCACCTCCAGCCATTGCTGCCTTTTTTCATTCCTCTTGGAGGGCAACCCCTCCCCCACTGCATTTCTTGCCTGTTTGCTGCTGCCAGCACAGGTGGCTGCCACAGCAGTTGTAGATTAGCTCATGGCCGGCCTGCTTGATTTCCTCTTCCCCCACCCTCCTTCTTCTTCTTTCCCTTCGGTGCAGCTAGAGCTGACTCCGCCTCCTCCCAAGGCTGCTGCTTTGTTTTCTCTCTCCCTCTCCCGCCCAAACTGCCTCCTTTTATAGGTCTCCACCCCCCTCCTCCTCCTTTCTCATGGGGGAGGGTGAGCCAGAAGTGAGCCTGGGGCCTTTGCCTCGCCCCAGCAGCCCTGAAGCTCCAGAGGACTCTCTCACTTTAAGTCCTTGCCTGCGCTGGCTCTTTCCCTCCCCCACTACACTTGGCTAGGCAGGGCTGCGTACCACCTGCCACTTGTTAATGTACCACAAGCGGTACGCGTACCACGGGTTGAAAAGCCCTGCTCTAGAGCAGGGCTTTTCAACCGGTGGTACGTGTACCAGCTGTGGTACTTTGGCACCTGGCAGGTGGTACGCGACCGTCTTAGACAAATGTAGTGGGGGAGAGACAGCTGGAGCTGCAGGGCTGTTGGGGCTCATCAGAAGCCCCAGGATCGGCGTGCGCAGCTACAGCTGATCGGTGCTTCTGCAGGGCTATGGGGGCTGGGCAAAAGCCCAGGATAGGCGCATGCTTCTGCAGGGCTATGGGGGCTGGGCAGAAGCCCAGGATCGGCGCAGACAGCTACAGCTGATCGGCGCTTCTGCAGGGCTGTGGGGGCTGCGCAGAAGCCCAGGATCGGCGCACACTTCTGCAGGGCTATGGGGGCTGCGCAGAAGCCCAGGATTGGCGTGGGCAGCTACAGCTGATCAGCGCTTCTGCAGGGCTATGGGGGCTGGACAGAAGCGCAGGATCGGGGCTTCCGGTTCCGGATCGCGGCACATGCAGTCGCACGGAGAGATCCGTCTCTCCCACCGGCTGTTTTCCCTCTGCCGGTAGACCCTTAATCGGGTCGAAAGTCGCCCTGGAGGGGTGACCACCGTTGAGGAGGCCCTCGTTGATGGGGGAAGGGCGGCAGCTCCTTCCTCAGTCCGAGCCAGCTCCTTAGGGCCGTCGGAGAAAAGATCGGCCAGTAAAATGGACGATCACTTTGCTGCGCCAGCCGAAAGCCAGAAGAACAACTAAGCATAAAGAACCCCCGTGGAGAATCCGGGTGAGACCTTTCCTCCCCCTTCTTTCCCTAATTACTCTCCTGTAAAAAGCTTTTGTATTTGAATTACTTCCCTGCTGTGAGAGAGCAGCGTTTGGGCACTTGGGAAAAACAGCTTTGGGAATTGAAAAAAAATAAACCAGTTAATTTTTTATTGACTATTCAACTCCTGGAATACTGAGGGAGCCTGAAAACATTTCTATTTTTGATTATTACTATTATAACTACGTTATTTACTATTTTGGAGAGGCCTTTCTTCTCTATTTTTTTAATGTGAAAAACAAAAAATCTATTAACTTGGAAAGAAAGACCTTATAGCCTGCTGAGGACATCTTGTGACGAAAAGTGTTACTGCAACTGTATATATTTTTTTTCATTGCTGGAGGATGGCTTTAACCTTCAAAGGATGATAAGAGTAAGATAACTGAAACAGCTGTGTGGTGATTTGGTCTACTAAGAATTGGAGGTGAATATTTGTTGACTTTTATGAAATATAGCCTTCACTAAAAGATTAAAAGATCCTTTCACCACTGACATGGAGGTACTTAACACACAGCTGGATTATGAGCTTATACTGGAAAAAATCTTGGAAGCCACGGAGGATATGAACTCTTACTTCCAAATTTTGACAGATCAAGTTATAGGTCGAAGAACAGTGGAGAAGGAGCAGAGTGGCGCTAAAGAGACTAGTGAGCAATATATACAACCTAAAGAGAAACCATACCTACAACTCAACTATGAAATTATACCGGGAGAAACTGTGGAAACTAAGGAACAAATCAACTTTATACAACCCCAAATACAATTTATGGAGAAGCTTGTTGATCAAAGAATAACTTTAACTGAGATGCCTGAAGCATCAACATCAATAGAGACTGATACTCAGATACAAGTTATTGAAAATTGTGATAATGTGGATAAACAACTAGTAACTACAACATGGAATAAAACGGCTTCCACCATCCAAAGGCTACTAGAAGAAAGGGAAGACCAATCTGAAGCGTTGAGAAATACTGATTTTCTAATATTGTGGTTTGATGATGCAGGAATTTTATTATGGAAACCGGTGTGGCACAGAAAGAAACCTAGAGTTAGATTTAAAAATGTGCTTTAAAATTTCATTTAATGGGTTAAAAAGGCTTTTGAGATTTTGACTGATTTAATAACTAACGGAGTACGTGAATTCTGTAAGAGGATATCCTTTGTAATAATATTTTGTTTTAGATATGATAATTATTTGGAGAGGTAAACTTTACTGGGCTAAAAAGACTTTTTATAGACATAGATGAATTAGAATATATATTTAAAACAGATAGAAATGTATCTATTGGACTGATATTTTTATTTTAAATAAGATAATTATTTTGTAATAGAAGAAGAATAAGAGGGATTGGTGACAAGAGAAGAAATGGTATTAATGAAGAAAACATAAGAATGTTATTGTGGGAATAATATACTCATTTTAGATATAATTATGTTAAAAAGGGAAATGAAGGACACCCGAAGTGTTAATAATATGTCTATTTAAGGCTAATTGGAATATGGTAACTGTAAATTAGTAAAGCCTAAAAACAGGATTTGGATTTTTATAATTGAAATGTGATTGATGTTTGATAGGATTGTTTGAAGTTTATTTAGAAATGTATTAATTTGAATATGCAATACTATATGAGGGAATTAGAGAGGGAATTTTCAATGAATCAAGTTGAGCTATATATCTGTGATTTTTCTTTTGGATGTTTGATATACCCATCTCCACGGTGTTTCCTAAGCACTTTGATGTAACCTTCCCACCCCCATAAAAATCCAATAAAATATATTTAAAAAAAAAAAAAGAAGAAGCCCAGGATCGGCACGTGCAGCTACAGCTGATCGGCGCTTCTGCAGGGCTATGGGTGCTGGGCAGAAGCCCAGGATCGGCGCACACTTCTGCAGGGCTATGGGGGCTGGGCAAAAGCCCAGGATTGGCATGGGCAGCTACAGCTGATCAGCGCTTCTGAAGGGCTATGGGGGCTTGGCAAAAGCCAAGGATCGGCGCACACTTCTGCAGGGCTATGGGGGCTGGACAGAAGCCCAGGATTGGCACGTGCAGCTACAGCTGACCGGCGCTTCTGCAGGGCTATGGGGGCTGGGCAGAAGCCCAGGATCGGTGCACGCTTCTGCAGGGCTATGGGGGCTGGGCAGAAGCCCAGGATCGGTGCACGCTTCTGCAGGGCTATGGGGGCTGGGCAGAAGCCCAGGATCGGCGCGGGCAGCTACAGCTGATCAGCGCTTCTGCAGGGCTATGGGGGGGAGACAGAAGCCCCAGGAACAGTGCTTCCAGTGCAGCCAGAAGAGAAAACGAGGAGGGTGGAGAGAGGAGAGGCTGTAAATGGATAAGTTTTTGGCGGGAGAGGGAGAGGAAAAAAAAGACAATGGGGGAAAGAGAAGGGGACTGCAAAAGAGCGACGGAGAAGCGCAGCCTTGATAGGAATCAGCTGGAGGTGCATGGAAGAGAAAAGGAGGGGGGAGAGAAGAGAGGATATAAAAGAAGGGAAGAGAAGAGAGGATATAAAAGGGGGAGAGAAGAGAAGAGAGGATATAAAAGGGGGGAGAGAAGAGAAGAGAGGATATAAAAGAAGGGAGGAGAAGAGAGGTTACAAAAGAAGGGAAGAGAAGAGAGGATATCAAAGAAGGGAAGAGAAGAGAGGATACAATAGAAGGGAAGAGAAGAGACGATACAAAAGAAGGGAAGAGAAGAGATGATACAAAAGAAGGGAAGAGAAGAGAGGATATAAAAGAAGGGAAGAGAAGAGAGGATACAAAAGAAGGGAAGAGAAGAGAGGATATGAAAGAAGGGGGAGAGAAGAGAGGATATGAAAGAAGGGAAGAGAAGAGAGGATATAAAAGAGGGGGGAGAGAAGAGGATATAAAAGGGGAGAGAAGAAAGGATATAAAAGGAGGAGTGAATCTGGTTTCTCCATTGACTTTGTTTTTCAGAAGGTTGCAAAAGGCAATCATTTGACCCCAGGACACTGTGACCATCATAAATATGAATCAGTTGCCAAGCATCCAAATGTAGATTGACCCTGGGGATGCTGCAGTGGTCATAAGTGTGAAAAATGGTCATAAGTCACTTTTTTCAGTGCCGTTGTAACTTTGAACAGTCACTAAGCGAACTGTTGTAAGTTGAGGACTACCTGTACTTTATCACTTTTTTCCCTTTTTTTGGTCATCAAGTTTTTGACACCTTGCTAGGAGACTGGTGGTACTCGAATATTGCCATATCCTAAAAATGGTACAATCTGTGAAAAGGTTGAAAAGCCCTGCTCTAGAGCAGGACTTTTCAACCGGTAGTACACATACCACTGGTGGTATGTTGGCACCTGGCAGTTGGTATGCGTAGGACGGGTTGAAAAGCACTGTAAAAAAAAAGTGTAAAAAAAAGTGTAAAAGTGGATGAGGTGAAGCAGCGGCAGCGCCGCACAGGCTTGTGGAAAAGTCAGCTGGAGCTGCGTGAGGGGGTGGCAGGCAGCCGCATGCAGTCTTCAGGCAGAGATTTAGCTGGAGCTGCGCAAGGTGTTGCCTGGGTTCTGCTGAGAGCCCAGGATCAGCGCACGCAGCTCCAGCTGATCGGTGGCGGCCTTGGGGGTGGCAGGCAGCCGCATGCAGTCTTCAGGCAGAGATTCAGCTGGAGCTGCAGGAGGTGTTGCCTGGGTTCTGCTGAGAGCCCAGGATCAGCCCACGCAGCTGCAGCTGATTGGCGCTTCCAGCGCACCTGGAAGACAACAGGAGGAGGGAGGAGAGAGAGGAAAGGCTATAAAAGGAGCAGGTTTTGGCGGGAGAGGGAGAGAACAAAAAGACAACAGGGGGAGAGAAGGGGACGGCGAAAGAGAGACGGAGAAGCGCAGCCTTGAGGAGAGCAGTCAGCTGGAGGTGCACTGAAGAGAAAAGGGGGGGGGAGAGGAGACGATATAAAAGAAGGGGGGAGAGAAGAGAGGATATAAAAGAAGGAGGGGGGAGAGAAGATATAAAAGGAGGAGGGGTGAGAAATTTGTTAAATGAGTTTTGCCCCATTTTATGACTTTTCTTGCCACATTTGTTAAGTGAATCACTGCAGTTGTTAAATTAGCAACATGGTTGTTAAGTGAATCTGGCTTCCCCACTGACTTTGCTTGTCAGAAGGTTGCAAAAGGGGATCACATGACCCTGGGACAATGTGACCATCATAAATATGAATCAGTTGCCAAGCATCTGAATGTAAATCACATGACCCTGGGGATGCTGCAACGGTCATAAGTGTGAAAAATGGTCATAAGTCACTTTTTTCAGTGCCGTTGTAACTTTGAACAGTCACTAAGCGAACTGTTGTAAGGACTACTTGTATTTTATCACTTTTTGCCTTTTTTTAGTCAAGTTTTTGACACTTGCTATTCGGTGGTACTCGAATATTGCCATATCCTAAAAGTGGTACAATCTGTGAAAAGGTTGAAAAGCCCTGCTCTAGACTGGCCCATATTACACCACTGCTTCACGAGCTGCACTGGTTGCCAGTGTTCTTGCGGGTGCAATTATCCAGCCCTGCATGGCATGGATCCAGGCTACTTGAGGAACTGTCTCCCCCCAATGTGACTGGCCCACCCCACCCCACCCGTGCCGGCAGAGGAGGCATACTGCGGATCCCATCAACCAAGGAATTTTGCCTGGTGGGCTCCAGGAAAAGAGCCTTTTCTACTGTTGCTCCTGCCCCCTAGAACATCTTATCCCCTGAGGTGAGATTGGCTCCCACCCTCCTGACATTTCATAAGAGCTTTAAGACCTGGCTCTGCCAGATGGCTTGAGGACCCAATGGGGGAGCTTCATATTGGAGGTGGTTGACTAATTAAAACTTAATCCCACCTCCCCACCCCCTGTGTGTCCGGCTCCCTCCTTTCCCATCTGATGTTAATGATTTTATTTGTTAATGATTTTATCTGCTGTGTTTCTATGATTGTTGATTTTAATGTTTTTCAATGTTTTAATGTCTTTATGCTGTAAGCCACCCAGAGTCATTGGATACGAGATGGGTGGCAAATAAATTTCATAGAATCAAGATCACGTGAAGTATTAATACCACTTTACAATGCCTTGATAAGGCCACACTTGGAATACTGCATCCAGTTTTGGTCACCACGATGTAAAAAAGATGTTGAGACTCTAGAAAGAGTACAGAGAAGAGCAACAAAGATGATTAGAGGTCTGGAGGCTAAAACATATAAGGAACAGTTGCTGGAATTGGGTATGTCTAGTTTAATGAAGAGAAGGATGAGGGGGGATATGATAGCAGTGTTCCAATATCTCAGGGGCTGCCACAAAGAAGAGGGAGTCAAGCTATTCTCCAAAGCGCCTGAAGGCAGGACAAGAAGCAACGGATGGAAACTAATCAAGGAGAGAAGCAACCTAGAACTAAGGAGAAACTTCCGGACAGTCATAGAACATTAACCAGGGAAAACAACATGTCTCAGAAGCGGTGACTGCTCCAACACTGGAAGTTTTTAAGAAGAGGGACTGGACAGCCATTTGTCTGAAATGGTATAGGGTTTCCTGCCTGAGCAGGGGGTTGGACTAGATGACCTCCAAGGTCCCTTCCAACTTTATTATTATTATTATTATTATTATGGATCATCGCACAGTCAGCCAGATGTTTAGACTGGATTTGGCATTTTGTCTACCTATCGAGTCCTTACCAAGGACCTGGGATAGGCAGATGTGGATGTTTGAAGTTATTACAGATATCGTCGCAGGATGGAAGCAGTTCCTAGTAAGGCCGCCTTTTGCAATTGACTAATGGCGAATTTGTCAATGCCAATGGTGTTCAAACGGTGCTCCAGTTGTTTTGGGATTGCACCCAAGGCGCCTATTACTATTGGTACTACCCTTGCTTGCTTTTGCCACAGTCTTTCTATTTCTATTTGTACGTCTTTGTATTTTGTTATCTTCTCCAGTTCTTTCTCGTCTATTCTGCTGTCTCCAGGCACTGCCATGTCCACTATCCAGACTTGTTTGTCTTTCTTATCGCCAATTGTTAAGTCCGGGGTGTTATGTTGCAGGTGCTTGTCTGTTTGAATTCTGAAGTCCCAGAGCAGTTTAACTTTATCATTTTCTATGACTTTCTCTATTTTATGATCCCACCAATTCTTGCTTACAGGCAAATGATATTTCTTGCAGATCTTCCAATGCACCATTGTTGCTACTTTGTCATGCCGCTGCTTGTAGTCAGTCTGTGCAATCTTCTTGCAGCAGCTTACCAGGTGGTCCACTGTTTCTTCAGCATGTTTGCATAGGCGGCACTTACTGTCTGTTGCTGTCTTCTCAATTTTGACTTTATAGGCATTTGTCCTTAAGGCTTGGTCTTGTGCAGCCAGAATTAGTCCCTCGGTCTCTTTCTTCAATTTTCCTGCTCTTAGCCATTGCCAGGTCTTGTTATTATCTGCTTTCCCAGCTATTTTTTAAATGTACTGGCCATGTAGTGCTTTGTCTTCCCATGCCTCTATTCTGTTCTTCATTTGGTCTTTCTTGTAGGCCAGTTTGGTCTCTCCAGTAGTCAGTAAGCCTTCCTGATATACTAATTTCAGTGCATCTTCATCACTGTCCTTCAGATATTCTTCCAAAGCCATTTTTTCTTCTTCAACCATCTGATGTACTTGCAGCATTCCATGCCCACCTATTTGCCTTGGTAGATAAAGTCTGTCAATGTCACTGCGTGGATGAAGGGCATGATTCATTGTCATTATTTTTCTGGTCTTCCTATCCATTGCTTTTAGTTCTGCTTGAGTCCAGTCCACTATTCCAGCTGTGTATCTAATGACTGGAATTGCCCAGGTGTTGATTGCCTTTATGGTATTTCCTCCATTGAGTTTGGACTTTAAAATCTTCTGCACTCTCTTGATGTATTCACCTCTAATCTTTTTCTTGACTTCAGTGTGCTTGATGTTGTCAGCTTGAAGATACCCAAGTATTTGTAGTAATCTTCCTCATCCAGACTCTTAATGTTATTTTCGTGTCCAAGCCAAACTCCATTGCAATATCTTGGCTATATATACGGACAGTGTTGAGCAGCGATTCTATTTCAGATGATGTTTTTCCATACAGCTTCAGATCATCCATGTAAAGGAGGTGGGATAGTTTGGCAGATGTTTTTGATGTTTGATAGCCATGTCCTAAGTTATTCAGTATTGTTGACAGAGGAAACAGTGCAATAACAAATAGTAATGGTGATAATGAATCTCCTTGAAATATTCCTCTCTTGATGTTAACCTCTCCCAGTCTCTCACCATTGATCTGCAACTGTGTCTTCCATTGTGCCATCGATCTTTGCACAAATTTTCTGATGTTTCTACTGACTCCTGTTATTTCTAGGCACTTGATTATCCAGTCATGTGGCAGAGAGTCAAATGCCTTTTTGTAGTCAATCCATGCCACATTCAGGTTGGTCTTCCTTTTCTTGCAGTTTTCCAAGATCATTTTGTCTATTAGGAGTTGATCTTTTGTTCCTCTGCTATTGGGGCGGTTTCTGCTCCGGTGGAAATATATTGTTTTCAACTAGATGCTGTTGTACTGCATCAGCTACCACACCAGTTAGCAATTTGAAAGTTGTTGGTAAGCAGGTAATTGGCCTGTAGTTGCCTGGTGTTGCCCCGTTTGCTGGATTTTTCATTATTAGGTAGGTTTTCCCAGTTGTTAGCCACTTTTCAATTTCTCCTCCTTGTAGTATATTGTTGAACTGCTTGGCAATGAATGGGTATAGAACAGTTAG
Source organism: Azemiops feae (assembly GCA_023970755.1). NCBI lineage: Eukaryota > Metazoa > Chordata > Lepidosauria > Squamata > Viperidae > Azemiops > Azemiops feae. The sequence goes on along the minus strand of JALGBA010001325.1, from coordinate 170,175 downwards.
ATGTTTCAACCAAAACCCATGCAGTTCATCTTCACCTGGTGCTGACCAATTTTTGATCTTCCTTGCTCTTTTTTCTACCATTTTTGTTGTTATTACTAGTTCTTTCATTTCACCTTTTGTTTTATTTGCATCCACCTCTTTTAACCAAGCCGCATCCTTGTTGTATTTCTTTGGGTTATCCCATATCTGCTTCTAAAACTGCACTGTTTCTTCCTTGTCAGGTACTGACTGATTCATTGCAGTTTCTCCATTGATGGATTGGTAGAAACGTTTCTGATTGGATTGAAATTGGAGGTTCTGCCTATAATTTGCAATTCGAGCTTCGTATCTACTGATTTTCCTGGCTATAGCTGTTATTTGCTGCTTTATTATTTCCAGTGCTTCCTTGATCTTCCTTGTTTCTAAGTGGTATTTCTTGATTAGGTATTCTTTGGTCTTCTCGTTCTTCAGCTTCTTTTCTTTCATCTGTTCTAGCTTGCTTGCATGTGATCTTAATTTGCTGATCTTATTTTCTAGCCTAACCTTCCATTTTTGTGGTGCATTGTTCGTTTGTTTTTCTTCTTTGTTGATTTTGCATCTCAGGTATTCAGTTATAACTGCAGCTGTGCTGTACATTAGTTGGTTTGTTTCTTGCAGTGAATTGGTGCTTATACTTGATATTGCAGTATTTGCATCTTTTAATGCTTGTGCTAGCTGTTTCTTTGGAACAAGCTTCAACGCAGGCAGCCTTATTCTGTTGTTTTTGTGCTGTTCTAGATGCTCAGTTATTCTTTGTTTCAATTCTTTTATTTCTTTAGTTAGAGGGTTTTGTTCTTCCTGAGGAAGAGGTGCCTGGTTTCCAAATGAGAACAGTTGTATATCTCTGCTGGATTCCTTCACTGCCAACTCCCCCTGGTTTGCCTCTACATTCTGAATTACTTCTGGCAAGGCTTTGGTTTTTTTGCCCTGGGTAAACCTTTGCAGTTCGTCCAATTCTGTTTCTGTGAATATTTTATTTCGTATTATAAATCGGCGTTGATCTGCTAGTCTCTGTTCTGTTATTTCTGATTCTGGATGTTGTTCTTTCCAGAACTGGTGCATTCGTTTTAGATATCCTCTTCTTGTTGGACTTGATCTGTAATAACAGATCATTATTTCTTTGTTTTCAATCACTGTGTATTTGCGACGGGTAAACACCTTTTCTTCCAGTAGTTCTGCAGCTGCTGGCCCTGATTGCTCAGCCAACAGTCCTGAGTCCTGTAACCCATTTTTCACCAGATATCCAGGAACTCCAACATCTAGCACGGACCTTGTTAACCCGGGCGACATCCGAGCCGGTATGGCATTCTGAAATTTACGTCTCACCATATTTTTTATGGGAGAGACACTCTTTGTCTGACTCCTCTGATGAGACCTGTCCAGTATGGTTGAACCTTTGGCATAGCTCTCATCTTCCTCAGAGTACACAAGCCCCACAACCACGTCAAGGTAGTGCCTCACTGGGGGTTGTTATTATTATTATTATTATGATGATGATGATGATGATGATGATGATGATGATGATGTTCAAAGTGAACTTTATCTTTGCAAATCTTTTTATTTCAACATTCTACATTCTATCAATACTTTTTAAAGACTTTGCAATTTGTAAATAGCTGCAAATTGTATAAAACTACCCTACATTTTATGATTAAGAATGACAAATTATTACTATAAAGCAGAAATCAGAGCTCAGACTATTTGCCACTCTAGTCTGATGATTTTGATGACTCCTCTGTCTTAAATGTGTCACACAAATGTTTTAAAACTGTTCCTCTAAGTAATAGTTCACTTACCAATTGCCAAGAATATTTCATTTACATTCATTGATGTTTTAGCTGATGTCTCCATGAATAATAAACTGTTGTCATCTGCATAAGATTGTGCTTCCTGTAAATTTAAAATGTCCATTTATTTTTCTTGGGGTAGTTCTGTGTTATATAAAATGTAAGTATTGTCTGCAGCTCGAACTGTTTTTAAATATCAAATTTTAACCTGACTAGTTTAATCAGATCAATGCTCTCAGCAAAAGAATATATTTTTAAAGGTTTGCAGTGACACCTATGCAAATGAGCAAAAATGCATAGACCAAGAAAGCACTACTTTAACTGGGTGAAGTAGAAACGAAATATGGGGCTGCTGAATGATTTCTTCTCAGGACCTATAAATGCTCACTATTCCAAAGCTAAAATTAGAAAGTTGATGATTAAAGGATAAAGAAAAATATATTCTAATTAAGCTATTATACTTATTAGACGACACAACTGCTAACAAGGGAAATTGTTAGAAGTTACAGATATGATTACAGCGCTGCCTATACAGGTAATCCCCAAGTTACGAGCATTCACTTAACGTTCGTTCGAAGTTACACAACCAGCGCCCCCTAGTGTTTACGAGCAAGTCCCAAAATTATGAATATTGCAGCACCATGGCAGTCATTCGCCCTTACAAATGACCGCAGAGGCTCTGCAACATTCACCCTATTCCCCCCCTCGCTCCCCACAACTGCTTCCCCCTCCCTTCCTGCCGCGCCGGACTCAATTACCTTGCAAAATCTGTCTCCTCTCTGCCGTGGTTTCTTTCCCTTTGAGGGAGAGGAGAGTCGGCTTGGAAATGCTTTTCGCACCGACAATGGAAGCTCCTGGGCGCCGTAATATTGTGCGAGTTCAAACACAAATTCTCTGCAAAAGAGATCATGGCTCCCGGAAGCTTCCATTCTGGGGGGGGAAGTGTTTGCTTCGTTTGCATGCCTATGGGGCAAAGGGTGGAATTGGAGTCGACCGGGCATGGGAACCAATACCGTCCGTGGCCCGGGTGCACTGCTCGCTCGCATGCGCCGGCAATCCTGCTCTGCGCCTCCACTTCTTTCCACTCAGACGGAGCAGAGAAACTCAAGCCGCTGCAGCTGAAAAACTTTTTATCCAAACGCAGACCTGAGAGAGATTGGAAGGTCCATGTGCCTGCCAGTGGGGCGCTTCAGAAACGGAAAGGAATGCTCCGTTTCTGAAGCGCCCCACTGGCAGGCCTTTTCTCAAGCCCTTTCCTGGCGAAAACGGAGCCCCTGGAGGGAGTGTGCCTCCCTCTGTGGATCCGTTTTTGCCGGGAAAAGCCTTTTCTCAAGCCCGTGAACACGGAGATTCAGTCACACGGAGCTTCAAAATGCAGCAAATCCCTGCGTTTTGAATAGCCCCATAGGCACTCAAACACTTTTTATCCAAATGGAGACCTGAGTCACACGGAGCTTCAAGCAGTCACACGGAACGTTCCTTTCTGTTTCTGAAGCGCCCCACTGGCAGGAAAACAGACCTTCCAATCTGTCTCAGGTCTCCATTTGGATAAAAAGTGTTTGAGCGCCTATGGGGCTGTATTCAAAATGCAGGGATTCGCTGGGTTTTGAAGCTCTGTGTGACAGTCCTTTCCGTTTCTGAAGCGCCCCACTGGCAGGCCTTTTCTCAAGCCCTCTGTGGCTCTGATTTCACCGGGAAAGGCCTTTTCTCAAGCCCTTTCCTGGAGAAAACGGATCCCCCGGAGCAAGTGCGCCTTGCTCTGTGGCTCCGTTTTCGCCAGGAAAGGCCTTTTCTTTCAGACACACAGAGCTTCAAAATGCAGCGAATCCTTGGGTTTTGAATACAGCCCCATAGGCACTAAAACACTGCCACCACTTGAGTGGGAAGAAAGACAAGGAGAAGAGCGGTTAGGATTTTTGCCATCGGCCGGTCAGGAAAGGAATAGGCCAGGCAGGGTGGGTGGCTGGCTGGGGAGGGGAGGGGAGATCGTGGCGTCTCAGGTGGCTGTTGCCGCCACCGCCAGCAGCTTGGACGCAGGTGCAAGGGGACTCGCCCCACGATGCCTCCCTGCTCAGTTGAAGGCTTCGTTTCTGCCCACAAACCAAAGCTGGCGCACGCGAGCGAGCAGCACACCCGGGCCACGGACGGCATTGGTTCCTGTGCCTGGCGAACTCCCATTCCACGCTTTGCCCCATAGGCATGCAAATGAAGCAAACACTTTTCCCCCCCCCTCAGAATGGAAGCTTCCGGAGGCCATGATCTCTTTTGCAGAGAATTTGTGTTTGAACTCACTTCCATTGTCGGCGCGAAAAGCATTTCCAAGCCGACTCTCCTCTCCCTCAAAGGGAAAGAAACCACGGCAGAGAGGAGAAAGATTTTGCAAGGCGAGTCCAGCGCGGCAGGAAGGGAGGGGGAAGCATGAGGTATCTTAGTGGGTCAGGGAGGCCTTGGGGCCTGTTCCATCACTAGGCCCTCCATGGCCTTCTCCACCCTGGGATACCTCATGTGCATTTAACAAGTCACGTGCGTCTTAACAAGCAGGGAGTGATCTCGTTCAAGATACGAGATTTACTCCCTCGAATTTTCGAGTTATGAATGGAATGTGCAGGCTCCATTACACTCGTAACTCGAGCACTACCTGTATAGAATTTATATAGATTCTATATAATCTTGAGTGTTTAATTTCAAATTCAGTGTGGTGGTATACAGTGGCCAAATGTCAAAAAATGTATTATTGTCCCATATATACAAACCTGACTATAGATATTCTCGAATTTCATCTTGTAATAAACCTGTTAAGTAGTTTAAGGATTGACCAAAATCATCCCATGTACCCCAAGACTATCTGACAATTTAAATTATGGCCTCCACAGTCCAAACACAATATTTTATTTATTCAAACATATTAATACATGTTACATAAACTAAATAGTGTACACCCAGGTTTCTGAACTTCTGGCAGCATCTAAGACTACATATTCTTTTAGCTTTCCCTTTGGAAATATGTAGTGATAGTATAACATGAGTTATGCTCTTCAATTTCATCTGGCAGCTATAATCAATTGAAATTATTGTACCAAATATAACTATGTTGCTTAATAATGAGGGGGGAGAACTGATAGTTCTTTTTGTACTACTCTGTTGGCATAAATAATTAAAACCATTTGCTTCATGTCTATTGAAATTCTCAGTCATCCAGGTCATGGTTGTCCCAAAGGTGCTTTTTCAAAAGGCAACTGGACTGAGCAGTTCCAAGAAGGTTTCACACCCATTTACACTATTCAGGTGACCCTGAGGGCACAGATAAACCTGCAAGTGGCCTTAACGACTCTCAGAGAGAGTGCTAACAACCAGATGACCACAAGGAATATAAATCCTTCCATTCTCCACCATTCAGTCAGAACTAAAGAAGCTTCTTGGATGAGAAGTGAAACGTCTTCAAGGGAAAAAACAAAGAAAGTCAAGTTGCCTTTTGAAAAAGCACCTTTGGGACAACCATTTGCTTCCCAACCATTGTCATTTCAGATTTTATTTTTACGTTGGTAAGTGGATTTAGATGTTTTAGAACAGGGGTGTCAAACTGCTGGCCCGCGGGTCAGTTGCATCATGCGGAGGCCGCGCCCACCCCAGCTCCGGCAATGCGAAAAAAGTCACGATACGTCGCGACACGTCACATGACGCGATGAGTTTGACACCCGTGTTTTAGTAGGTGAGTGACTTAAAAATATTCACAATATGAATCGCAAAATAAAGATCTAACTAGCAGAATCCTACCAAAGTAATACTATGACTACTGTATAGTGTTTCACATTTCTATATATTATTTCAGCAAAGCCACAATTTCAGATAAAATATTAGAACTAAAACTTACCTGAAAATCTACAGTCCTTTTGTTAGCTAGATCAGCCTTATTTCCTGCTAAAGCTATTACAATGTTGGGACTTGCTTGCCTCTGGAGTTCTTTTACCCAGTTTTTTGCTCTTGCAAAGGATTCCTGTCAAGTATTTAAAGAGAAAAGTCATTTCTTTTTCTATTTTACATGATCTCAAATAAAAGGATATGGCTGGATAGCCAGTGCAAAAAACTACATTTTAATTTAATCCTGTTTTCCTTTTTGTTGCACAAACTCCTAATTTCACAAACTCCTATAAATGTAAACTGCTACAAAACTTTATTATTTTACTGCATTTTATCTTGCATATAGATCCTCTTATTCTCTGCACGTGTGATGAAATACATTACAATTTATTCTAACATACTCTAAATGTAGATTCATTACAAGATTCTTCTACTATCTTGAAGCAAAGAACTAGAAACAATATAGGTGTTCTCTCATTGCCTTAACATAAAACAGATACATTATTTTTATTTTATATTATTATGGTTCATCGCACAGTCAGCCAGAGGTTCAGACTGGATTTGGCATTTTTGGCCACCTAGTGAGTCCTTCCCAAAAACCTGGGATAGGCAGATGTTGATGTTTGATGGTGTTAGAGGTATCGTTGCAGGATGTAAGCTGTTCCAAATAAAACTGCCTTTTGCAATTGACTGATGGTGATTTTGTCAATGCTGATGGTATTCAAGTGGTACTCGAGTTGTTTTGGGATTGCACCCAAGGTTTCTATTACTATTGGTACTAGCTTTGCTTTCTTTTGCCACAGCTGTTCTATTTCTATTTGTAGGCCTTTGTATTTTGTTATCTTCTCTAGTTCTTTCTGTTCTATGCTGCTGTCTCCAGGTACTGCCATGTTCACTATTCAGACTTTTTTGTCTTTCTTATTGACAATTGTTAAGTCTGAGGTATTATGTGGCAGTTGCCTGCCTGTTTGAATTCTAAAGTCCCAGAGCACTTTAGCGTTTTCATTTTCTATTACTTTGTCTATTTTGTGGTCCCACCACAGTTCTTGCTTGCAGACGAATGATATTTCTTGCAGATCGTCCAATACACCATTGTTGCTACTTTGTCATGTCGTTGTTTGTTGTCAGTCTGTGCAATCTTCTTGCAGCAGTTAACCAGGTGGTCCACTGTTTCTTCAGCTTGTTTGCATAAGTGACACTTGCTGTCTGTTGCTGTCTTCTCAATTCTGGCTTTGTATGCATTTGTTCTTAAGTCTTGGTCTTGTGCAGTCAAAATTAGCCCCTCTGTCTCTTTCTTCAGCTTTCCTGCTCTTAGCCATTGCCAGTTCCTGTTGTTATCTGCTTTCCCTGTTATTTTTAATGTACTGGCCATGTAACTTTGTCTTCCCATGCCTCCTCCTTCTTCTTCATTTGATCTTTCTTGTAGGCCAGTTTGGTCTCTCCAGTACTCAGTATGCCTTCCTGGTATACTAGCTTCAGTGCAGCTTCTTCACTATCCTTCAGATATTCTTCCAATGCCTTTTTTTCTTCTTCAACCATCTAATGTACTTGCAACATTCCATGCCCACCCATTTTCCTTGGTAAGTAGAGTCTGTTAACATCGCTGTGTGGATGAAAGGCAGAATTCATTGTCATTATTTTTCTGATCTTCCTATCCAGGGCTTTTATTTCTGCTCAAGTCCAGTCCACTATTCCAGCTGTGTATGTAATGACTGGAATTGCCCAGGTGTTGATTGCCTTGACGGTATTTCCTCCACTGAGTTTGGACTTTAAGATCTTCGTTCTCTTGATGTATTCACTTCTAACCTTTTTCTTGACTTCAGAGTGCTTGATTTTGTCAGATTGAAGGAAGCCCAAGTATTTGTAGTGATCGTCTTCATCCAGAGTCTTGATGTTATTTCCATAGGGCATCTTGTTTCCTTCAGTTTTCACTGTTTTTCCCACTTGATGGTGAGCGTGGCACATTTGTCCAGTCCAAACTACAATACAATATCTTGGCTGTATATACCGACAGTGTTAAGCAGTGATTCTATTTCAGATGGTGTTTTTCCATAAAACTTCAGATTGTCCATGTAAAAGAGGTGGGATAGTCTGGCAGATGTTTTTTTATGTTTAATAGCCATGTCCTGAGTTATTCAGTATTGTTGACAGAGGAAACAGTGCAATGACAATTAGTAGTGATGATAGTGAATCTCCTTGAAAGATTCCTCTCTTGATATTAACCTCTCCCAGTCTATCACCACTGACCAGCAACCGTGTCTTCCATTGTGCTATTGATCTTTGCACAAAGCTTCTGATGCTGCTACTGACTCCTGTTATTTCTAAACACTTGATTATCCAATCATGCGGCAGGGAATTGAATGCCTTCTTGTAATCAATCCATGCTACATTCAAGTTGGTTTTCCTTCTCTTGCAGTTTTCCAGAATCATCTTGTCAGTTAGGAGTTGATCTTTTATTCCTCTGCTGTTGGGGCAGTTTCCTTTCTGCTCAGGTGGAAAGAGCTTGTTTTCAACTAGATGCTGTGGGACTGCATCAGCCACCACACCAGTTAGCAATTTGAAAGTTGTTGGTAAGCAGGCAATTGGCCTGTAGTTGCCTGGTGCTGCCCCTTTTGCTGGATCTTTCATCATCAGGTAGGTTTTGCCAGATGTTAGCCACTCTTCCATTTCACCTCCTTGCAGTATGTTGTTAAACAGCTTGGCAACAAGTGGGTGTAGACCAGTGAGATGTTTCAACAAAAAAACATGCAGTTCTACTTCATCTGGTGCTGACCAATTCTTGATATTCCTTGCTTTTTTTCTCCACCATTTTTGTTGTTATTACAAGTCCTTTCATTTCATCATCATCTTTATTCTTATCCACCTCCTTTAACCAAGCTGCATCCTTGTTGTATTTCTTTGGGTTATCCCATATGTGTGTAAGGTCTCGCCTTAGCTATTCCCTCAAGAAAGTCGAACTCTTGAAACAGGCAACATTTCAAAAGGATCTTTTATTGAGAGAAAGTGATTGCAGAGAAAGTAGGCAGGATCTAAAGTTCTCATGCAAAAACGTTAGGCTAAACCCTGTCGTTCAAACCCCTCCCAACTGCCCAGTCCATGGAGAGCCAATCCAAAGGTGCGAAGGTGTTGTGAGAACTCTGAGCCGAGAAGGTGTTAACAAGTTCTCAGGTGCCGCGACCTTGGTGCAGGCAGAATTCTCTGCAGATGAAGCAAACCAGATGGCCCCATGGCTCATCCCTCCTATCCAATTCCCAGGAAGATACATCAAAGCAAAAGAGGAACAAAGCAAAATGGATACATCATAGAAAAGCCCCAAGGCCCCCCCTTTCCACCAGAATGGCAGTGTACCGATAGGGATCTATGGGGACCTGACATACATTAAAAGAAGGAGAAATCCACCTGGAGCAAACAGAAAATAATAAAAAGGGGAGAAAAGAGAGTAAATTTATTAATTATGTTTATCTGGGTAGAGGGCATGGAAACGTTTAATCTGGGGGTCCTAACGTGTTTCTTGTGTACCCACTCATTTTGGGCTGCAGGGAGGTCTTTCCATGCTACCAGGTATTGTGTGGCCCCATGGTGCTTTCGAGAATCAAGGATTTCTTTGATTTCAAAGTGTTGTTCACCTTCTACCGTGAGGGGTTGCGGCATTGGGGGGGGGTCGCTGGCCATAAGGGCGAGGTTACCTCAGGGTTTAGAAGGCTGCAGTGGAACACAGGGTGGACTTGTCTTAGCATCTTTGGCAATTCTAATTCTACTGTGACAGGGTTTATAATGTGGTTTGATGGGGAAAGGCCCCACAAATTCTGACCGAGTGGACAGATATCCTCGGTCCCCAATGTGGAATGGTTTAGGCTGTACTCTCTTCTTATCTGCCTGTGCCTTGTATGCTGCTCTGGCTTCGGCTAGAGCTTTGCGAACGACTGGCCAGGTATTTTTTAACTGATCAATCCACCCTTTTAATGAGGGGATTGTGGGTTCAGTGGTTGGTAGCTCAGGCATTGGGTTGAAATTTTGTCCTGTGGCCACTTGGAAAGGAGTAAAACCAGTGCTGGTGTGTACAGCATTGCTATAGGTCACGGGTCGGCAACCTGCGGCTCTGGAGCCGCATGTGGCTCTTTGAGCCTTCTCCTGCGGCTCCCAGCCTCCTCTGCCATTTGCAGAGAGAGACACACAGAGACAGAGAGAGGCACTTGCGCTTCTCTCTCTCTCTCTCTCTCTATCTATCTGTGTGTGTGTGTGTGTGTGTGTAAAAAAAGAGAGTGGCCTCACGTTGTTCTCCGAGGAGCTGACAAGCTTATTGGGCGGGGCTCCTCCCTTTGCTGCATCTCTGCAGGAAGCAGGAAGGGCAGGAGAGAGCCAGCCCAATAATGTGTGTCAGCTTGTTGGAGAAGAGCCTGAAGCCAGCTTGCCAGGTGAGCAGAAGATCGGAGGGAGGGAGAGAGGGGGGGAGAGAGAGAGAGAGAGAGGGAGGGAGGGAGAGAGAGAGGAAAGAGAGAGAGGGGGGAGAGGAAAGAGAGAGAGGGGGAAAGAGAGAGAGGGGGGAGAGGAAAGAGAGAGAGAGGGAGAGAGAGAGGGAGAGGGAGAGGAAAGAGAGAGAGAGAAAGAGAAAGAGGGGGAGAGGAAAGAGAAAGAGAGAGAGGGGGAGAGGAAAGAGAGAGAAAGAGAGAGAGAGGGAAAGAGAGAGAGAGGAAAGAGAGAGAGAGAGAGAGGGAGAGGAAAGAGAAAGAGAGAGAGAGGGAGGAGAGAGAGAGAGAGAGAGAGAGAGAGAGAGAGAACTCATGCACAGCAGCCTCTATTTCTTTTTAATAAACTCTTCAATTAAGCTCCCCACCCCTTGCGTGCGCGCGCGTGTGCACGCACAAGTTTTGCAGCTCCCAGTGTTTTCTTTTCTCTGGGAAACGGTTGAGTGTTTAAGGTTGCAGACCCCTGCTATAGGTGGCTTCAGTAAACAGTAGGAGGTCAGTCCAGTTATCTTGCTGGTAGTTAATAAAGCATCTTAAGTATTGTTCTAGAACTGAGTTCGTTCATTCTGTCCCACCATTCGTTTGCACATGGTGACTAGAACTCAAGTCCTGATCTGTCTCCAAAAGGTCCAGGAAGGCTCTCCAGAATTTTGAGGTGAATTGGACTCCTTGGTCTGAGATGATGCGACGTGGTGCTCCATGTAAGCAATAGATGTGATGCAGGAACAGTTTTACCAGGGCTTTGGTGGTGGGAATTTTCTGGCATTGGATAAAGTGGACCTGTTTTGAGAACAGGTCGGTCACCACCCAAATGACTGTGTTTCCAGCGCTTTCTCGCAGTTCTACAATAAAGTCCATGGAAATCTCTCTCCAGGGTGCTGATGGCTCTGCCACTGGTTGCAGGAGGCCGGGTGTCTTTCCCTGCCTTCGTTTGGCTGTTGCACGGGTGGGACAGCTACTGTAGATACATAGCTATCAATGTCTTTTTTGAGGGATGGCCACCAAAACTGCCTTTTTAAAAGGTGTAGGGTTTTTATGAACCCAAAATGTCCCACCAGTTTTGAGTCATGGCATGTTTGCATAGTTTTCAGTCTCTGAGTGGCTGGGACGTACAACTTCCCTCCTACCCAGGCTAGCCCTTCCTGCATCAAGCAGACATTCTTGTGGCTAATGAACCACTCGTCCTTCTCTAGGGCTTGTTTGAAGGCCAAGGCAGTGGTATTATCTAGGGGCGACCCCCTTTTTGTTTGCCCTCTCATGGTTACTCAAGCCGCTGTTGCGTCGGGAGCAAAGGCTTAACTACTTCCACTTTGGCACTATTATATTGAGGCAGCCTCAACAAACCGTCAGCTAGACAATCTTTTCCCCCTGGCAAGTAGCGGAGGGTGAAGTTAAAACGTTGGCAGTGTTGAGCCCACTGTGCCTGTTTTGGAGACAGCTTCCTCGGAGTCTTTAGAGCCTCTAAGTTCTTGTGGTTAGTCTTGTGGCCTCCTTTTCCCACACCGCCCAACGTTGCTCGGGTTATGTCAGTTTACTCGATGTGTACGCACAAGGCTGCAGTTGGCCCTTCTCATTTTCCTGGAGTAGTATGGCTCCCACAGCTACATCGCTGGCATCGGCCTGAATAACGAAAGGTTTTTCATGGTCCGGATGCCTTAGTACTGGTTCAGCAGAAAAAAGCCTTTTTAGTTTTTCAAATGCGGCTTGGCATTCCATAGTCCACTTTAGGGGCTGGCTAGGTTTTGGCTTGTCCATCCCTTTCATCTTTAGCAAGTTAGTGATGGGGAGGGCTATTTGCGCAAAAGATGGAATGAATTGCCTATAAAAATTTGCGAAGCCAAGGAAGCTTTGCAGCTGCTTTCTGGTGCGAGAGGTGCCCAATCTAACACAGCCTGTACTTTCTCCGGGTCCATCTCCACCCCCTCGTGGGAGATCCGGTACCCCAAGTAGTCGATTTTTTCTTTGTGGAATTCACACTTTGACAGCTTAGTATACAGTTTGCCGGCCCAGTTTGTTTAACACCACCCTAACCAGTTTCACATGTTCTGCTTTTGTTTTTGTGTAAATTAAGATGTCATCAAGGTACATCAAAACACCCTTATATAGGTGCTCATGAAGCACTTTGTTTATCAGTTGCATGAAAACCGAGGGCGCTCCTTGTAATCCAAAGGGGAGTACCTTGAATTGGAAGCACCCCAGGGGGCAGTTAAAGGCACTCTTCCATTCATCCCCTTTCTTAATTCTGACCCAGTAGTATGCTTCCCGTAAATCCATCTTAAGAGAATATCTTGCCTTTCAGTAGGTGGGCCAGCATATCTTTCATGAGGGGAAGGGGGTACACGTTTTCCATGTATACAGTATTCAGACCCCTATAAATAACGCAGAGACAAAGAGACCCATCTTTTTTCTCCCGGAACAGAACCGGGGCAGCTACTCTGGGTCTGGCGGGTTGAATGAAACCCCGGGCTAGGTTTTTGTCTATGAACGTGCACAGTTCATCTAATTCTCTTGAGGTCATGAAATACAACTTTGGTTTTGGTAACTTGGCCCCGGGGACAATTTCAATGGCACAGTCCATGGGCCAGTGGGGAGGGAGTTCGTCCGAGCCCTTCTCACTGAACACATTGACCAGATCATGGTACTCTTGGGGTATGCTGTGCAGCGGCTCACTCTTTGCCACTGCTACGGCTTCTCTGCGGGGAGCTTCCCTCAAATATTGGTCAGCACGGTGTGGGGCTCATTCCTTTTTGGGGAATTTCAGGAGCACTTTCCTCCAATCTACCCATGGGTTCCATTTTTTGAGCCATGCCAGTCTTAAGACGAGGGGCCATTCCATTCCAGGCGCCACTATAAAGCTTAGAGTCTCAGAGTGGCTCCCCATGACCATGCCCAGGGATTCAGTGACGAAAGTGGCCGGGACACCCCCCATGACTGACCTGTCTAACTGGCAGAAAGCAATCAGGTTCTTTAACCTCCTCAGGTGGAGCCCCAGGTTTCCTACTAGGGTCAGGCTGATCAGGCATCTGGTGCACCCTGAGTCTAACAAGGTTTTTAGGGTCACTCTTTTCTCCATGCAGTTCTATGGGCATGGTCACTGGCATGATCGGCCCACTTACCAGGGGGTCATCATCGTAGTCACTGTCAGAGGGTCCTTGATCTTCCTCCGATGGGATCGGAGTTCCCTCCCTTGGCTTGGACAAGGGATGGAACTCCACAACCTGGGGGCTCTTCAGGGCTGTGTCCTTGGCACGCGGCGGTGGTTTCATCAGTTTCCCAGCTGGCAACCGGTCTCCTTTCTTTGCTGGGGTCTTCATCCAGCATTCCGCTACCCAGTGGCCCTCCTTACCACACTTGAAGCAAGCGGTCGAGCATGCCGGTACTGGCCTGGGGTTTGGCGGCATCCCTTTTCCTCTTGTGGGGATCTCTTCCATGCTTTGACGGACCGGTACTGGTTCTGCACCTGGTTGATTTCTGCTTCTTCGGCCAGGACGCACCAATCATGGAAACATGCGGGGGCCCCTCTGGCGATGCATGCATGGTACAAGCCATCGTTCAGCCCATCTTTGAAACAGCTCACCGGGATGTCTTCCAGCCAATTGAGGTGGCAGGCTAGGTCTCGGAACTCCTCTATATATTCAGCGACAGGGTGGCAGCCCTGCCGCATGGTTTTGATGCGATCTCTGGCTTTCCGATCGGCCAGGGAATCCTCGAACCTCCGTCTCAGCACCATTGTCAATGCTGCTAACATTGGATGTTTTGCATTGACAACAGATGGAAATGTAGCCATTTTATCCCTTTCACTTTTAGAGTTAGATGATGCTGGGAGGAGAGGGATGTGAATGAGAGTCTAGCTAGACATAACAACACTAAGGTTAGCATGAGAATCAAGTTTATTGAGCCCAGAGCTGATAAAGAATTGGCGGGCTAGAGAACTGGAGAGGAAGCCCACACTTCAAGCTAATTGGCTTCGATTATGCAGTGCCGATATTATGCTACTCGAATAAAAGATTCTTTAAGGTAAACAATGCCTCGAAGTTCTTTTGAAGAGTTTCATCTGTTGGAACCATGACATTAAGCCCAAAACTCCAATTTTTCCTTAACTATCTTGGGGTCCTGAGCCCTAGTCGCTGTCCCTAGAATCGAGGGATAAGCCGACAAAGATTCGGGGAAGATATCAACATGGAGAAAGAAAGAGTGCTTGAAACCAGCACCCTGGCGGCGGCTGCTACCCCAGAGGGGTGAGCGACAGCCAGCTCACTGGTGGAGAAGGAACTTTTTCAGGCCTCACAGCTGGGGGCAAAGCCCAAGCCATGAGGACAGCTGATCTGGTCGTCGGAATGGACCCTACCCAGCAGAGACTCCAGACACCTCGAGACAGCCTTGCCACCAAGTGCTTCAAAGGCGGACGAGGTTGACCTGCAAAGAGGGGGTTCCCGCATGTCGCGTTCCCCAGACTGGTGGAGAACCACGAAATCGTCTGCCGCTGAGGACTCGGGTGAGTGGAAGTACCTGTCCGCAGCCCGTAGTTAGTCAGTGGAGAAGTTGGTGGAAAGATTTGAGGAGCTAGAGATGAAGAGTGGAGAACAGCCTTCCCGCTCCCCATACGCGAGTGATCATGATGAGCCACCAACTCCTACCAAGGGGAACCCCCAGTTCCCCCTGTGCAGATCAGGCAGCCTCCCCATCCTCGAAGCCACCGACCATGGCCTCCAGCCCCGCGGGGAGAGACAGCTCCAGTCATCGCCCCTCCCAAAGCCCAGATCGCCGCCGACGGGATAAGAGCCCAAGCCGTCACCGGGACAGCCAAACCCCGGATCGACATGCTTACCGGCCACCCAGCCCGGGGCCCGTACAACAATGGGGAATGCTGCAGCCTTCCCAGGTGGGAAGCCAGCAGTCGCTGGCGGTGCAGCAGCCAAACTGGGGATGGCCTCAGCCCCTGAATGTGCAGCAGCAGATGGGGGCCTTGCAACAACTGGGGATGATGCAGCCGTCAGGGAGTCAGCAACTGCTGGGAGCACTACAGCAGCAGTGGGGCTGGCAGCCGCCTCCGAACGTGCAGCAACCGCTGAGGGGCCCGCAACCAATGGGGATCCAGCAACAACCGCCTCCGGGGCCGCAGGAGAGCCTGCAGCAACTGGGGGCACCACAACCCCCCTGCAGGCCAGCAGCAATGGGGATGGCAGCAGCCCCCACCTATGCAGCAACCGCTGGGAGGCTCGCAGCAGCTGGGGGCGCCATTACAGCAGCCGCTGAGACCGGTGGGGGTCACACAGCAATTGGGGGTGCCACATCCGCTGGCAATGCAACAACAGCTGTGGGGGTGACAACAGCCCCCGGGCGCGCAACAACCACTGGGAGGCTTGCAGCAACTGGGGATGCGGCAGCCACCATGGGGGGGGGGCAGCAACAGTTGGGGATGCAACATCCACAGTGGGGAGGCCAGCAACCACTGATGGCACCACCTCTTAGAGCATCCTTCGATGGAGACCCAGAGAAGTTGATCTTTTTCCTCAATCAGATGCGCTCTCACTTGAACCACTGTGCCTATTTCTATCTGAACCCAGCCGCTATGGTCGACGTGATTGCATCCAGCTTGGAAGGAGAAGCATCCGAGTGGCTGAACAATCTGTATAACGAGCAAGCACCCAAGTTAGAGGACCCCCACCTCTTCCTCCTAGGACTGAGAGCAAGGTTCGAGGACCCATCCATTGCCCTCAAAGCGGAGGAGCAAGTCCACAAAATAAAACAAGCCAGCAGGCCTGCCCTAGAATATGTACGAGAGTTTCGCAAGATAGCTGGCAGAATAGAGAGGTGGCCCGAGCAGTCCCTAGTCCATCATTTCAAGGAGGGACTAGACGACCACCTCTCCCAGGCTTGTATCTATCGAGCAGTCCCTGATCAGCTGCAAGAGTGGTACCAGGCAGCAGTAAGACTAGATGTTCAGCTTGCCCGCTATCAGAAGCCACCCCCACAAGAAGCCGAGTCGAGGCCAAATCAACCCAAACGGCAGCCACACCCCCGAAAGCCTCCAACCATTGCGGCTACCGAGAATCCCAGACCACCTGCTGGGTCACCGATCAAGTGTTTCAGATGTGGACAACAGGGACACCGAGCAGCGAATTGCCCAGTCCCTTACCCTCAGCAGCAGAATAGACCAGGACCACCAGTGAGAAAGAAACCAGCCCAGCAGCCAACGAAAGAGAAATCCAACTGGATCGCACAGGAACCCGTTGCCCAAGTCATGTCCCCCACGCAGGAGAGTGCCGAGACCCAGGCCGGACCTGCCGCCGCTCTACCCTCCTACGACAGTGACGACGAAGGAGAGAACGACCCGATGGTGAGTCGACACGTCCCACCTTTTTCACTACCTGCCAAACTCATAATCCCTAAAACGGGGGCACAGGTAGATTTAAAAGTACTAGTCTACTCCGGATGCTCCCCGTGTGTTATCAGCTTGTCACTTGCCCTGAAAATGGGCATACGAGCAAAGCTGCTCTCCAAACCTGTGAGGTTTGAGCAAGCCGATGGCTCCCTAATGGGAGGAACTTTAGTCATGCAATTGACCGAACCCCTACGCTTAGAAATAGGTGAGCACTGGGAGTTCATTCGTTTCATGGTGGCTCCAAAAATGACTGAGGCTGTGATCCTAGGACTAGCCTGGTTAGACAAATGGAAGCTGTTTATCTGGTGGGAGAAAGCAATGAGAACTGTAAGATTACCCATAGGACCCAAGCCCCCCCTTAACTCGACGGACATTACAGGAGATTTTAGCCCACCCAATGAGCTAGCGCACATGGCTGCCTTATCACAACCAGGTGAGCCACTCATCCCCAGTGAGTACCGGGAGCTAGCGGAGGCATTTAGTGAGAAAGAATGTGACGCCCTGCCTCCCCACCGACCCAATGATTACTCCATCAAACTGTTACCGGGAGCCAAACTCCCACGACGGAGGATGTATGCTTTCTCCGCCCTTGAAATGGAGGAGATGTAGTGTTATGTGGACAAAAACCTAGCGAGGTGATTCAATGAACGGGCCAAGCTTGCTGTGGGAGCCCCGGTATTGTTTAAAGAAAAAAAAGACGGGTCGCTTTGTCTCTGCGTGGATTATAAAGGTCTGAACATGGTGAGTGTGGAAAATAAATACCCCCTCCCCCTCCTGAAGGACTTACTAACCCACCTGGCAAAGGGAAGTGTCTTCACTAAGTTAGACCTGAGAGAGGCATATTACCAGGTGAGGATAAAGGAGGGAGATGAGTGGAAGACTGCTTTTAACTGTCCCATGCGGAGCTATCAATTTAAAGTCATGCCGTTTGGACTACAGGGGGCCCCAGCTGTCTTCATGCAGCTGATTAATCAGGTTCTACATGACCATTTATACAAAGGGGTTCTGGTGTATCTTGATGACATCCTGATATACAGCACGAATATGGCTGACCACGTAAAACTAGTGAGAGGAGTGTTAAAGAAACTGTTGAATGCCAAACTTTACGTCAAACTATCAAAGTGTGAGTTTCACCAGACCTGGTTAGATTATCTTGGTTACAGAATTTCCAGCGAGGGCATTGAAATGGACCCGACCAAAGTGAAAGCCGTAATTGAATGGCAGCCTCCAAAGACTCACAAACAGCTCCAGAGCTTCCTAGGATTCGCCAACTTCTACCATCAATTCATCCCCTCCTTTGGCAAAATTGCCCTACCCCTTATGGAATTACTAAAAACAGGCAAAGGGGGAGGAAAGCCGCGACCGCGCCAACCACTAGCATGGACTATGAACTGTCAGACCGCTTTTGAGAACTTAAAAAGACTATTTGCTGTTGAACCAGTCTTAAAGCATCCCTGCCCAGGGAAGCCCTTTGTAATTCAAGCTGATGCCAGCGACGTGGCCATCGGAACTGTACTGCTACAAAAGAACCAGAGTGGGACCCTACAACCCTGCGCCTACACCTCGAAAAAATTCACTGAGTGTGAGAGGAGGTGGGCTGTGTGGGAAAAGGAGGCTTTCGCAATCCGCTGGGCTCTATTAAACTGGAGACACTATCTAGAAGGGAGCAAGGTGCCTTTCGAAGTATGGACTGATCACAAAAATCTAGAAGCACTGAAAACTCCCCGCAAATTGTCCCCGAAACAAGTGCGATGGGCGCAGTACTTTAACCGTTTTAACTTCACTCTAAAGTACATACTGGGAGGAAAAAACTTCTTAGCTGATGCTGACTGCCCCAGTGCAAAAGCCAGCATGAAGAGGTTAATGAGGCAATTATCTCCAATCCACAAACAGCTTCTCAACTCACACCGTGGAGAGTCCCACCTTCAAGAGCCCCTAACCCTGAGGACCCTGGGCCAAAGAAAATAAAACAAGAGCTCCTCAGCGACCAATGGTTCAAAGACAATCAAACCTCGCTAACATGCAGGGATGGTTTGGCTTACAATGGGGGAAAGCTATACTTGCCAGAGACCCTCCGCCTTAACGCTCTCCGACATGGCCATGACGTAAAACAGGCTGGACACTTTGGATATTTAAAAACCCTACACCTCATCCGCCGGCAATTCTGGTGGCCGGGATTGAAACGGGACGTGGAAAGCTATGTCCGGAGTTGTGCTGTATGTGCTACCATGAAAAGAATTCCGGGAAAAAACCCTGGGTTATTGCAACCGGTGGCAGACCCTTCCCAACCATGGGAAGAAATTGCTATGGATTTTATAGTAGATCTACCTGAAAGTAGAGGAAATACAGTCATCTGGACTGTGATAGATCTGTTCTCAAAGCAGGCTTACTTTATCGCCTGCAAAGGGCTCCCGTCCACCCAACGACTGACCAAAATGTTCTTGAAACACATCTACCGGCTGCATGGCGCGCGTAAACGAATAATTTCGGACAGGGGGGTGCAGTTCACAGCTACATTTTGGAGAAGATTTCTCAAACTAATTGGCTCATCTCAAGGTCTATCATCTGCTTCTCACCCATCTACCAATGGGGCGGCTGAATCCGCAAACTCAATGGTGGAGCAATATCTCAGATGCTATGTTAGTTACCAACAGATGAACTGGACTGACCTCCTCCCTTTCGCAGAGGTGGCTTACAATAACTCTGTTCACAGCAGCACCGGCTTCATGCCTTTTAAAGTGGCTACAGGAAAAGAGTTCAGCCCGATACCCGAATACCCCCAGGCGCCCTCCGCTTCCCAGACACTTGATCAATGGGTGAGGGGGTGGGAAGAAGTTTGGAAAACCACAAAAACTGCTTTAAAAAAGGCTTCCGAGACATACAAAAAGCAGGCAGATAAAAAAGGGCTCCTCAAAGAACATTTCAAGTTGGGGAAAAGGTTTATCTGTCAACTAAATATTTACAGCTCAAATTACCTAGTAAGAAGTTAGGACCGAAGTTCTTGGGACCTTTCCCCATTGTAAAGATCATTAACCTGGTCACAGTGGAATTAAAACTCCCTAAGCTCTTAGGAAAAGTTCACCCTGTTTTCCATTGCAGCCTGCTGAAACCTTATCGGGGTTCCACTTTAAGACCTCCCCCTAAGAAGGCACCCGGACCCCTTGTGATGGCAGGACAAACTCACTATGAAGTAAAACATATTCTTGATTCTAGAATTTTTAAAGGGAAATTGCAGTACTTAGTACAATGGAAGGGATATTCGTTGTCTGAGGCCACTTGAGTGAAGTCTAGCGATGTGAAAGCTGACAGACTCATTAATAGGTTCTGTAAGAAACACCCTAATAAACCGAGAGGCAATCCCTAATCTGTGCTTTTGTTTATATTACAGGATTTGTCCTTTTTGTAAGGGGGCCTGGATGTCAACGCTGCTAACATTGGATGTTTTGCATTGACAACAGATGGAAATGTAGCCATCTTTTTCTCTTTCGCTTTAGAGTTAGATGATGCTGGGAGGGGGGGATGTGAATGAGAGTCTAGCTAGACATAACAACGCTAAGCCTAGCGTGAGAATCAAGGTTATTGAGCCCAGAGCTGATAAAGAATTGGCGGGCTGGAGAACTGGAGAGGAAGACTGCGCTTCAAGCTAATTGGGGAATGTGATTTAGGACTGTTAATTGGAGGAGGGAATTGTGCTTTGATACTATGTGCCCAGGGGAGGGGAATTCAGTTTTTGGCTTCGATTATGCAGTGCCAATATCATGCTACTCGAATAAAAGATTATTTAAGGTAAACAATGCCTCGAAGTTCTTTTGAAGAGTTTCATCTGTCGGAACCATGACAGCCATGATGAAACAGTTAAAGTTCTGCAGTTCTGGGGCGTTTGCATTGTGGAGGGTTACCATCCAATGAGCTGCAGCTCCCTCCAGGGCCAGGGTGACAACCCTGACCCTAGCCCCCTCAGTTGGGATCTCTCATCCGTATTCCTGCATGTAGGTCAGGACATGGGCAAGGAAAAACCCCATTTGCTGGGGTTTTCCATTGAATTTAATTCCCAAGGGGGGTGCCTTCCACTCCGGCTGGTGGGTTCCCCCATCACCAAGTCTCTGGACATTCACCCCTCCAGGGTCCCTTGGGGGAAGTCAGGCTGGGGTGGTTGTTACTGTCTCCACTGACTTGGCACCCATGGCAGTCTCCAGGGTTGGGGATCCCTCTCTCCCGCTTGCTATCTCCTTGCGCCGCCCGTCATCTCCATCCAAGCTGTGGCCTCTCGTGTCTTCAGGCTCTAGAAAACTTCCATCATGAAGCGCATGGTCGGGTTCTTCCTCCAGTTCGTCGTCATCGTATAGTGCCTCTATCCATGCTGCCGACTGCCGCAGGTAAGGGTGACTCCCTTGGTTCTCCCTTCCCAGTCTTCCTTCTTTCCCACGCCGACGGACCATCTCAGCTTCGATGGATCCTCTAGGGCAGGGCTTTTCAACTGGTGGTACGCGTACCACCAGTGGAACTTTAGCACCTGACAGGTGGTACGTGACCCCTAGCCAAGTGTAGCGGGGGAGGGAACCAGCTAAAGCGGTGCTGCACAGACCTGGAGGAGATCAGCTGGAGCTGCAGAGCTTGGCAGAAGCCCCAGGATCGGCGCACGTGGAGACATGGTAATTGGAGCTTCTGGCGCACCCGGCAGAGAAAAGGAGGAGGAGGGCGGAGAGAAGTATAAAAGGGGCAGGTTTTGGCGGGAGAGGGAGAGAAAGAGCGATATGAGAAGAGGCTTTTCTTACCAAAGTAGTGAGGAGAGACAGAGCGAGTGGCCTGTTTTTGGAGGAAGGGTGAGTGAGCGAGTGGCCTGTTTAGCGAGCGCCGTGTTTTGGGGGGAAGGACGAGCGAGTGAGCTGGGCAGGAGCCCCAGGATCGGCGTGTGCTTCTGCAGGGCTATGGGGGCTCAGCAGGAGCCCAGGATCAACGCACGCAGCTACAGCTGATCAGCGCTTCTGCTGAGCCCCCCAGAAGCACCGATCAGCTGGAGCCCGGTGCTGATCCTGGTGCTTCCGCTGAGTCCCAAAGAAGTGCCGATCAGCTGGAGCCCGGCACTGATCCTGGCGCTTCCGCTGAGCCCCAAAGAAGCGCGGATCAGCTGTCAGGGCTCAGCAGAAGCACCAGGATCAGGGAAGGAAGGAAGGAAGGAAGGAAGGAAGGAAGGAAGGAAGGAGATGGGAATGAGTAGGAGGGAGGCAGTGTGGGAGGGAAAAAGGAAGGAAGGAAACCACACACACACACACGTAACCATAATGATAATGAAATTGAGTTTGACACCCCTGATATAAAAGGTTGTTAAGTGAATCTGGTTTCCCCATTGACTTTGCTTGTCAAAAGGTTGCAAAAGGGGATCACATGACCTTGAGACACTGCAGCCATCATAAATATGAATCAGTTGCCAAGCATCTGAATGTAAATCACATGACCCTGGGAATGCTGAAATGGTCATAAGTGTGAAAAATGGTCATAAGTCACTTTTTTCAGTGCCGTTGTAACTTCGAACAGTCAGTAAGCGAACTGTTGTAAGTCGAGGACTACCTGTACTTTATCACTTTTTTCCTTTTTTGGGGGGGGGGTCATCAAGTTTTTGACACCTTGGTAGGTGACTGGTGGTACTTGGATATTGCCATATCCTTTTTTTATATATATACAATATTTTATTAGGTTTTATAAGGTTAAGGAAGGGATAGGGTCAATATAGGTATTGGGGTTCAGGGTGGGGTTCAGGGTAGGGGTTGGGATAGGGGTAGGATATTGCCATATCCTAAAAGTGGTACAATGGGTCAAAAGGCTGAAAAGCCCTGCTCTAGGGCCACGACTTCCCCCGTCCATCCGGCGAAGTTCGTGTCAGGGTGACCCCTGGTGGAGGTTTCCCCCCAGCACTCAGTTTATTCATGGTTGCTGCCCTGGTTGGACATGGTGTGCACGGTCCCCACAGTAGGGCTGGTACCTCTCCAGGTTGACCACTTCACAGATCCTGCCTAATGTAAGGTCTCGCCTCAGCTATTCCCTCAAGAAAGTCGAACTCTTGAAACAGGCAACATTTCAAAAGGATCTTTTATTGAGAGAAAGTGATTGCAGAGAAAGCAGGCAGGATCTAAAGTTCCCACGTGAAAACATTAGGCTAAACCCTGTTGTTCAAACCCCTCCCAACTGCCCAGTCCATGGAGAGCCAATCCGAAGGTGCGAAGGTGTTGTGAGAACTCCGAGCCAAGAAGGTGATAACAAGTTGTTCTCAGGCGCTGCGACCTTGGTGCAGGCAGAGTTCTCTGGAGACGAGGCAAACCAGATGGCCCCATGGCTCATCCCTCCTCCCCAATTCCCAGGAAGATATATCAAAGCAAAAGAGGAACAAAGCAAAATGGATACATCATAGAAAAGCCCCAAGGCCCCTTCCTGCCAGAATGGCAGTGTCCCAATAGGGATCTATGGGGACCTGACAATCTGCGCCAGAACAGTACTGTTTCTTCCTTGTCAGCTGCTGAATGATTCAATGCAGTCTCTCCATTGATGGATTGGTAGAAATGTTTCTGATTGGATTGAAATCGGAGATTCTGCCTATAATTTGCAATTTGAGCTTCGTATCTGCTGATCTTCTTGGCTATAGCTGTTATTTGCTGCTTTATTATTTCCAGTGCTTCCTTGATCTTCCTTGTTTCTAAGTGGCACTTCTTGATTAAGTATTCTTTGGTCTTCTTGTTCTTCAGCTTATTTTCTTTCATCTGTTCTAGCTTGCTTGCATCTGATCGCAGCTTGCTGATGTTATTTTCCAGCCTGATCTTCCATTTTGGTGTTGCACCATTTGGCTTTCTTTCTTCTTTGTTGATTTTGCATCCCAGGTATTCAATTATAATTGTAGCTGTTCTGTACTTTAGTTGGTTTGTTTCTTGCAGTGAGCTGCTGCTTATATTTGACATTACAGTATTGGCATCTTTTAATGATTGTGCTAGCTGTTTCTTTGGAACAAGCATCAATGCAGGCAACCTTATTCTGTTGTTTTTATATTATATATTATGTAATATTATATATTAAATATTTATATTATAAAAATAAAAAATGAATAAACAAGGAAACACAGCAAGAACCCACAAAAGATGCAGAAATATCTGTATAAAAATATGAAATTGTCTTAATGGATTTTGAAGGAAACAATTCCAAAATGTGTTTTTTGTGCTATAGCCTCATAACAGAAAGCAATGTTGTTTACTCAGTGAAGAGGATGGGCTGTTCAAAAGCATAATAGGACAATTTGACGTTCTATGGTATAAAACAGACCTTTTTAATATTTTGCAAAGTGACAAGAGAATTTGGGAACACAGAATGAAAACTGCTTTAAAACCTGAAAAACAACAGCAATTTTAGGGGCAATGTACAGCACATGATGATTTCCTGCAATCTATTCTATATTCAAAACCCCTAATACTTAGGAAAGTGGCAGAGAGAAGAGGGGAAAATGCTCTGTCATCCTAAATTGTTTGAAGATAAGTAAACTGCCATTGAACAACTGCCATTAAATGTTAAAAGTAGCGCAAAAATATTGCAAAAAAGAAAATACTCATTAATGTCGTGTAAATGAATACTATATCAACATTTTCTATTGAGAACCAAGAGTCCAACTATCACATTAACTTTACCTACCTCATTGGTAATATCATATACAACTATAGCTGCCTGTGCTCCTCTGTAATACATTGGTGCCAAACTGTGGTACCGTTCTTGACCAGCTGTATCCCAAATTTCAAATTTTACTGTTGTATCATCAAGACATACTGTTTGCGTTAAAAAAGCAGCTAAAGAAAAAGAGAAAGGAACAGGAATTAGGATTCTCTGCATGTTCCATTGGCTTACAACATTCTTTCCTGCCACATGCCATTAAAAATTCCACGATAGTAACAATGCTTTATTTTGATAATTATAGACAGAGGGTTGTATTTTACAGTTGACTACTAATATTACTGTATATACTGTAAGGTCAAATCTAAATTCAACTCATATAACTTTTGAAATGTATAGTTAAAATGTATACATACTTAAATATAGAAAGACAATTTATTATATAGCAAAGTAGAATTTTGTTTGAATCTGTTTTCCTTAATCTTGTGCTGATAACGTTTATCTAAATCCAAATGATAAGGGGCACAGCTGATTAATGATAGTTCTTACATATTGCAAGATTACCAGACTGGGGAAGATTCATTTAATAACTTGTCCATGCAATCACCAGGTACTGAGCTTGACTTAAAAGAAGACTTTACCTTTATTTGGAAGGAAAACTGATCTTTGTTCTATATTATTTCCTTACTTCCTATGAGACACTTTGACGTGCCCCAAGTTTCTAAAATTAAATGATCAATTCCAACTTCATTTTCCTAGTTACTTAGTTATTACTATGAATTATCTCTTTCTTAAAGATGATTTCAGTCCAGAGGGGATAAAAATTATATCTGGGTGTATGGAATTCTGGGAACAAGTAGAACCAATTATATCAATTAATCAGAATAGAGTTGGAAGGGACCTTGGAGGTCTTCTAGTCCATGGGTCTTCAAACTTGGCCCTTTTATGACTTGTGGACTTCAACTCCCAGAATTCCTCAGCCAGCATGCCTGGCTGAGGAATTCTGGGAGCTGAAGTCCACAAGTCATAAAAGGGCCAAGTTTGAAGACCCCTGTTCTAGTCCAACCCCCTGCATAAGCAGGAGACCCTATACCATTTCAGACAAGTGGCTGCCAATCTCTTCTTAAAGACCTCCAGTGATGAAGCACACTGGTTTAATTGTTCTCACTGTTAGAAAGTTTCTCTTTAATTCCAGGTTGCTTCTCTCCTTGATTAGTTTCCACCCATTCTTTCTTGTCTTGCCTTCTGGTGCTTTGGAAAATAGGTTGACCCCCTTGTCTTTCTGGCAGCCCCTCAAATACTGAAATACTGGTATCATGTCACCCCTAGTCCTTCTTTTCTCTAGACTAGCAATACCCAGTTCCTGCAACCGTTCTTCATATGTTTTAATCTCCAGGTCCTTAATCATCTTAGTTGATCTTCTCTGCACTTTTTCCAAAGTCTTGACATCTTTTTTGTAATGTGACCAAAATTGGATGCAGTATTCCAGATGTGGTCTTGCTAAGGTTTTATAAAGCTAAGGTTTTATAAGGCTTGGGGGGAGGGGGGAAGTTTGGTATGTGAGCCGTTAACAGCTGCCAGCTACTTCCTGAGAACCAAGGACACAAGGAGATATGTTTATTGTAGATTGTGGATTCTCTCATAACAATTGCCTAACGTACAATTGGGCAGCATGACCTGCACAAAGAGGGGAGGGAGGTTTCTATTCTTTTGATATAGCAATTTAGGCGCGAAAACCCCAGAGCTGGTTTTCCTTGTGACAGTGCTGAAATGGTTCACTCAATAAAGTTTTGCATTAGAGGTTTAATTGTCTCAGCTGTGTTTATTTTGTTGGGTTCATCAGTCGGAACCTTGACATTAAACCAGCTCTCTATTTCAACCTTTTAAAACAAAATTAACCTGTTGAGTCCTGAGCTCCTACATCCTCTCCGGCTACCACCAGAGCGGGCTGTGAAGACTCAGGGGAAGACGTCCAGAACGGAGCGAAAGGCGGAACCAACGACTAAAGCCAAGATGGGACCAGCGAAGGAAACTCCGGTCACAGCCCAGGTCGACCCCAGCACCCAGGCAGCAGCAACCCACCCAAAGGTGAAGGTGGAGAAGGAGCTGCTAGCTGTGCAAGGAGGAACTGGAGCGATGGGAGCCTTCTGCCAACCCAAACTTGAGCTGTGGAAAGGTAGGATGTCGAAGGCAGCCGAAGTCGAATTCCCACTCTCCTATGCCGGTCCAGGGTTTAGCCAAGACCAGAGATGGAGGGAGAGAGGAACCTCAGAGTGGGAAGCTCTGGTGGAATGGAGATATACAGCAGCTGGCAGCAGCTTGTCAGTTGATCAACTGAGGGAGAAGTTCTGTGGCTTGGAAGTGCAAGGGAGAGAGCTGGCTGGGAAATGGGAACGGATTCCCCAGATGAGACCCAGTCAACTCATGACAGCCACACCAATCCCGCCACCTCAACCCAACATGGGAGTGACGGATGCTTCAGCCGGGGGGGCGGTCAGCCCCCAGCCAGCCATTACTCCACCGCCAAGGACAAGCCCAAGGCTTGGAGCTGCCGGTCCTCCACCAGTGGCCACACAACCACCCAGAGCCACTGGTCAGCTACCACCCCAACCACTGATGTTTGGTAGTCATCCCGGCCAGTACCCTTATGGCATGGGATTGCTGCCTGGATATTGGGGTGCCCCAAGAGCCTTCTTCCTAAACCAGATGTGGTCACACCTGGATCGGTATGGGGGGGATGTATGCTGACGATGAGGCCTACGTGAGCACGATTGTGGAAAACCTTGAAGGGGAAGCGGCGGATCGGGTGAGTGCTCTCCATGACGAGGGAGCCCCAGAGCTGGGAGACCCTGACGCATTCTTGGGTGAGCTTAGAGCCGGTTTTGGCAACACCACACAGACTTGAAGAGCAGAAACTGATTTCCATAATGTGAAGCAGGGAGGCCGGCCGGTAGTGGAATATATCCGAGAATTTCGGAAGATCGCAGGGAGATTAAGGCACTGGCCGGAGCAGCTCCTGACCTATTACTTCAGAGATGGCCTGAATCGAGAACTTGTTCTGTCCCAGCCTCCACGAATACTGCTCAACCGCTTACTCGCGAGGAAAAACCCCTTTGCATTGAACAAGGCAGGACTTGGTATGATAAACCCCTTTTATTTTGACACAGCTTTTATGGAACAAAACTCCAACCAGTCCTTTAGCTGTTGAAACGAACAAGATTCAGTCTCTGAGTTCTCAGCTGGAATGCTCAAGGTTTAAGTCACTCAAACACACAGAAATCTGACAAACCTGGTTAAATATCCAAGAATCCTGAGGCAAGAAATCCAATGACAGAAGCACAAAGCCGTAGCATGAACAGTTGCCTTCAGCAACCAGCCCCTCCCACGCCTCTCCTCTTTATAGTCCAGCCAGGGCATGGCTTCTTAGAGTCTTTTACTTTTCCTGGAGAGCCGCCCCACCACCCTCTGCTGTCCTGCACGCCTTTCCTCCCTGCGCATCTGTGCATCCGGAACAGGCCCCAGCTGCTCGTCTTTGCTCAGTTCAGGCCCCCAACCCAGCTGTCTCTCTGCCTGAGTGTGAGTAGATGGGCCCGGTGTCACATCTAGCTCTGAGTCTTTGTGCTCCTCAGAGCCTTCCACAGACTCCGATGTGACCCCAGGCAACCCTTCCCCCTCATCCGATTCATCTGACTCAGCTGCCGGATCTGCTGGCAGGTGAGGACTCACAACAGAACTATTCTACATGTGCCTGCCCAGAGGGATACTGAATCGGCTCCACGACTGGTACCAGCTGGTAACCAAGGTGGAGCTGGACCCGAGGGAGTACAAGGGACGCGGGAGACCCGAAGCCCATCGGAAGAAGAGTCAGGAGAGACGCACGTTAGGTAGGAGAGCTCCAACCACGCCATCCCCCATCCCTGCCAAGATCCCAAGGCATGCACCTGGGCCTTGCTTCCGATGTGGCCAGGAAGGTCACCAGGCGGCGATGTGCCCTGCCCCCACGCCTAGGCTAGCCCTGGTGAACCCGACTCGCCCGAAGCTGAAAAAACCACCAAGCAAGGGAAAAGAAAAGCTGCGAGTAGCCCGCCAGATTGTTGAGATCTCTCCCCGAGCAGTGAAGGGGAGAGAACTCCAACTGCGGAGGAACTGCAGTTGATTCTCTACGAAAGTGACAGCGAAGGGGAGGACGACCCGATGGTAAAGGAACCCATCAAGTCCCTCGCTGTCCAAGCAGAGATCGTAGCTCCCCACTCTGGGGCAAAGACTGTAGTTAAGGCCCTCATAGACTCAGGGTGCACCAGATGCTTGGCCAGTCTACAGACAGTGCAGAAACTGGGGTTGTGGGTGAGGAAGTTGTGCCAGCCCATGAGGTTCGAACAGGTTGATGGTTCGATAATGGGAGGGCTCCAGACTTCCGGTTCCGGTCGCAGCGCCCGCGGACGTGCAGAGAACTCGTTCTCTTGGCCGTCCGGTTTCCCCCCGCCGGTAAACCCTGGATAGGGTCGAAAGTCGCCCTGTAGGGGCGACCACCGTAGAGGAGGGCATTCGTTGATCGCGGAGGGAGCGGCGGCTCCCTCTGCGGTCCTAGAAAACCACCTTTGGGCCGACGGGGAAAAGATCGGCCAGTAACATGGCCGATCACTCAGCTGCTCCAGCCGAAAGTCACAGCAACATCTAAGCAAAAAGAACCACCGTGGAAGATCCGGGTGAGACCTTTCCTTCCCTCTTGTTAATTTACCTTTTCCCCTGCTAACAGCTTTAAGAACTATTTCCCTATTTTGAGAAAGCAGCGTTTGATTACTGGGGAAAACGGGCTTTGGAAAAACACTTATTGTTTTTTTTTTACTATTTTATTTTGTCTACATAAGCAGTTGGAACTCGAGCATCCGGATTATTGTGACTTTCTCTTTTGGCTTGTTTATCTTCAGTTTAGGTGAAAATCCTTAGGGAGGGGGTGGAATGTTCTTTGTTTCCCCCCCCCCCTCCTGAACAGTACTGCCTAAAAAACTTTTTGCTCTCTGGGCGGACTTATGTAGATTATTTTGGATACAATGCATCCTGGGACTTGGCATGAAGCCCAGAAACAGACTGATACAATGTAACTTGCTCTTTGAACTCCCACTTCCTGATTTTGGCCTGATGCCCAGACTGGATTACAATATAACAACTGACTGCCAGTTTTTATCTCTGTGCTGGTCTTGACTATTGGTTGTTTTTTTTCCTCTATCTTTCTTTGGAAATATATTTCTGTCTGCATTTTATATTTTATAACGCTGCAATCTATTTTTTAAGCTGAACTTCTCTAAAAAAAAAAAAAAGAAGAAGATGGAATCCTATTCACAGATTAATTATGGACTTATATTAGAAAAAATCTTGGAAGCAAGACTGGAACTTAAAGAACATATTAGATCGCTTAGATTCAAGGAGGACTCAGAATTAAAAATTGAAGCTCAACCTTTGATTGACTATGATAGACAATCAGATCTACAACTTAATGAGATGGATGGAATACATTTACAATCTATTGAATCTACTGAATTTCTTGAAGAGGAAGAGGACACATCCTACATGATGGATTTCTTTGATGATCAAAGGCAGAACTCAACTAAAACATTTACAACTTTAAAAGCAACAGGATTGGACTTCCAAATACGAGGCACAAAAAACGTTGACAACATGACAGTACAGACAACACTGGATAAAAGAGAAAAAGAATATGATTGGACTCAATGGTGGGAAAAGGCCTTTAGCCAGTTACTAAGATGGGAGGACTTAGAAGCCCTGTTGTGGAAACCTACCTGGCACAAAAAGAAAGCTAGAATTAGATTTAAAAATAAGAGTTAAAATTTTATTTGATGGGTAAAAAGGGCTTCCGGACATTGATTGAACTAATATTTTTGAGATCTTTAAGGTCACTTTGGTATGAGTCAACACTAGATTTAAAATATGGATTTGAGTATGATTTGGAATGGCAATAAGAATAATTGGAAAATTTATAATTAAAGGAGTTAGATTGAGATTGAGACTGGTGAAATATTATTGATATTTTTATTTATAAGAATTGAATGGTAATTAGTGAGATATTAAATGGATTAAACTGAAACAATTGAGGAATCTTTTAGGGACGTGGACTGATCTATGAAAATATTGGATAGAATATATGAAATAGAATATAGTTGAGAAATATTAAGAGATAATAGTTATATTACTTGTTTATGATAGAAATAATTATTGTCCTATTATTATTATTATAATGTTATTATATTACTATGTCTAATGAAATAGTTTTAAAATATATAAATTCATGTTTATTTACATAATATGTATGTGAAATATAATAAGAGATATAATTTGATTGAGAAATATAAATTGAAATTGGAATAATAGAGGTGAGAAACAATTTATATTTTAGGAATGCTCGAATTGTATACTATAAGAGGGAACTTTTAAAGTAGTAGTTTAAATTGTATATGTATGACTGTATTTTTTGTTGTGTTCCCTGGAGTGCCCTATCTCCACGATGTGTTACAAGCACTTGGCTGTAAAACAAACAAAAACTAATAAAACTTGTTATGATAATGGGAGGGCTCCCAGCTCCCTACCTAACCGAGCCAGTACGCTTGAGGCTAGGCAACCATGAAGAGACCATTTGATTCGTGGTCATCCCCAAAATGGCTGAGGCAGTAATTCTGGGGTTATCTTGGCTAACCAAGTGGGACCCGAATGTTCGCTGGGGGAAGAAAGTGAGGCGCGTGGCAATAGAGAAGGGCCCCGCCCCCCTTAGAGAGACGTCGAGACAATCCTGAACCACAGGAAGAGAAAAGCCCCGAGCACAGCAAAATTGCATCTGAGCAGCCAGCGGTACTGAGTACCGAGACTTAAAGGAGGTGTTCAGTGAAAAGGAGTGCAACGCCCTGCCTCCCCATTGCCCCACAGACTGTGCCATTGAGATCCTGCCGGGAGCTAAACTCCCCAAACCAAAAACGTACTCGATGACCCCAAGGGAGATGGGGGAGCTAAGGGACTACATCGATAAAAATTTGGCTAGAGGCTTCATCCAAGCGGCAAAATCTCGAGTGGCGGCCCCAGTGCTGTTTAAAGAAAAAAAAGATGGGTCGCTGAGATTGTGCGTTGATTTCCGTGGGATAAACGGGGTGTGTGTGGAGAACATGTACCCTCTCCCCCTCATGAAGGACATGCTAGGTCACTTGGCAAAGGGGAAGGTGTTTACCAAATTAGACCTGAGGGAGGCATACTACCAGGTGAGAGTTAAAGAAGGTGAAAAGTGGAAAACCGCTTTTAACTGCCCGCTGGGATGCTACCAGTTTAAAGTGATGCCTTTTGGGCTGCAAGGGGCCCCCGCAGTATTGATGCAGCTTATTAACGAGGTGCTGCATGAGCACCTGTACAAGAGGGTCCTTGTGTACTTGGATAACATCCTCATCTATTCAGAGACAATGGATGAACACGTGAAGCTTGTAAGGCAAGTGTTGAAAAAACTTTTGGACGCTAAGCTGTACGCCAAGCTGTCAAAATGCGAGTTCCACAAGACTAGTCTAGATTACCTAGGCTATAGAGTGTCATGAGAAGGAGTGGAGATGGACCCAGGGAAAGTGAAGTCCATCTTAGAATGGCAAGCCCCACAAACTCATAAGCTACTACGAAGCTTCCTGGGGTTTGCAAACTTTTACCGGCAGTTTATTCCATCCTTTGCAACGATCGCCCTGCCGATTACAGAACTGTTGAAAACGGGGGAAGGGGAAGAGAAACCCCGGCTGAGGCAGCCGCTTAATTGGACAATGGAATGCCAAACAGCATTTGAGGAACTTAAGAGGCTGTTTGCGGCCGAGCCGGTCCTAAAGCACCCCAACCCAGAGGAACCATTTGTAATCCAAGC
The DNA here is from genome assembly GCA_023970755.1 of Azemiops feae. Classification (NCBI taxonomy): domain Eukaryota; kingdom Metazoa; phylum Chordata; class Lepidosauria; order Squamata; family Viperidae; genus Azemiops; species Azemiops feae. The sequence goes on along the minus strand of JALGBA010001325.1, from coordinate 138,120 downwards.
GGACGCTAGCAATGTGGCAGTAGGAGCAGTCCTCCTCCAAAAGAACAAAGAAGGGAAGCTGCAGCCATGCGCAGACATGTCCCGAAAATTGAATGAAACCGAAAGTCGGTGGGCAGTGTGGGAAAAAGAAGCCTTCGCAATGTGATGGGCACTGTTGCCTTGGAGGCAATTCCTGGAGGGAAGTAAAATCCCTTTTGAAGTATGGACTGATCATAAAAACCTAGAAGCGCTGAGGACCCCCCGCAAACTCTCCCCTAAGCAAGTCTGGTGGGCCCAGTACTTCAATAGGTTTGATTCTGAATTGAAGTACATCCCAGGGGAAAAGAACTTCTTAGCTGACGCTCTTTCCTGCATGCCCCAATACAAAAGCAAACGAGAAGAAGTGGTGAATTCCATCGTCCCAACGAAGCAGTGGGCAGCGCAAGCCACCACTAGGCAGCAAGCAAAAAGAAAGAGTCCTTCACCTAGTGACGCTTTCACTCAGCAACTGAAGCAAGAGCTACAAACCATGCTTGGTTTGGAGCTCACCAAGGGGAACTAACCCTAAGGGAGGGAGTGGCATGGAAGGGGGACAAGCTGTACGTCCCTGACAGCTTGCAAGTGCAACGAAGCCATGACACTAAGCAAGCTGACCACTTTGTGTTCTTAAAAACCCTACATCTGGAGGCTTCCGGTTCCGGATCGCGACGCGCAGTCGCACGGAGAGAGCCGTCTCTCCCACCGGCTGCTTTCCCTTCGCCGGTAGACCCTTAACCGGGTCGAAAGTCGCCCCGTAGAGGCGACCACCGCTTGAGGAGGCTCCTGCTTGACTGGGGAAGAGCGGCAGCTCTCCTTAGTTCGAGCTATCTCCTTAGGGCCGTCGGAGGAAAAGATCGGCCAGCAAAATGGACGATCACTTCGTCGCACCAGCTGAAAGCCAGAAGAACAACTAAGCGTAAAGAACCCCCGTGGAGAATCCGGGTGAGACCTTTCCTACCCCTTTTTTCCTTAATTACTCTCCTGTCAAAAGCTTTTGTGTTTGAATTACTTCCCTGCTGTGAGGGAGCAGCGTTTGGGCATTTGGGAAAAACAGCTTTGGGAAAAAAAAAAAACCAGTTAATTTTTTATGGACTATTTAAATTTTGGAATACTGAGGGGACCTGAAAACATTTTATTCTTGATTGTTATTGTTATAACTACGCATCTATTACTTTGGAGAGGCCTTTCTTCATCTTTTTCAACACGAAAAATAAAAAATCTATTAATTTGGAAAGAAAAAAAAAAGATTTTATGATTTGCTGAGGACATCTTGTGTCGAAAAGTGGTACTGCAATTGTATATTTTTTTATGGCTGGGAATGGCTATGACCTTCAAAAGAGGATAAGCATAAGATAACTGAAACAGCTGGTCTATTGAAAATTGGAGGTGAACATTTGTTTGATTTCTACGAAATAGAGCCTTCTCTAAAAGATTAAAAAATCTTTCTACTACTGATATGGAACCTAACACACAGCTGGACTATGAGCTCATATTGGAAAAAATTTTGGAAGCCACAGAGGATATGAACTCTTACTTTCAAACTTTGACAGATCAAATCATAGACCGAAAGACAGCGCAGAAGAAGCAGATTGGCGCCAAAGAGATTAGTGAACAATATGTACAACCTAAAGAGGAACCACGTCAACAACTCAATTATGAAACTACACTGAGAGAAACTGTGGAAACCAAAGAACAAATTAACTTTATACAACTCCAAACGCAATCTATGGAGAAGCCTGATGATCAAAGAATAACTTTAACGGAGATGTCTGAAGCATTAACATCAACAGAGACTGACACTCAGATACAAGTTATTGAAAATTGTGAAAAGGTGGATAAACAACTGGCAAATAGAACATGGAATAAAACAGCTTTTACCATCCAAAGGCTACTAGAAGAAAGGAAAGAGAACTTTGACCAATCTGAAGCGTTAAAGAATATGGACCTTTTAATATTGTGGTTTGATGATGCAGGAATTTTATTATGGAAACCGTTATGGCACAGAAAGAAACCTAGAGTTAGATTTAAAAATGTATTTTAAAGTTTTATTTATGGGTTTAAAAAGGCTTTGATTTTTTGACTGAGTTAATATCTAATGGAGCACGTGAAATTTCTAAGAGGATACCCTTTGTAACAATACTTTGTTTTAAACATGATAATTACTGGAGAGGTAAACTTTATTTACTGGTTTAAAAAGATCTTCATAGAAATAGATGAATTGATAGAATATATACTTAAATTAGATAGAAATCTATTTGTTGGTTTGATATTTTTACTTTAAGATAATTATTTTGAAATAGAAGGAGAACAAGAGGGATGGGTGACAAGAGAAGAAATGGTATTAATGAGGAAAATATAAGAATATTATTGCGGGAATAATATACCAGATATAATTACTATGTAAAAAAAAAAAGGACACCCGAAGTGTTAATAATATGTCTATCTAAGGCCAATTGGAATATGGTAATTGTAAGTTAGTAAAGCTTAAAAACAGGACCTGGATCTTTAGAATTGAAATGTGAGTGATATTTGATAGGATTGTTTGAAGCTTATACAGAAATGTATTAATCTGAATGTGCAAGACTAAATGAGGGAATTAGAGAGGGAATTTTAAATGAATTGATTTGGGCTATATATTTGTGATTGTTTTTCTTTTTTTTTGGGATGTTCAATATACCCACCTCCACAGTGGTTCCTAAGCACTCTGATGTAACCCTTTTACCCCTATAAAAATCTAATAAAATATATTTAGAAAAAAAAACAAAAAAAAAACCCTACATCTGGCTAACTGTCAATTTTGGTGGCCAAAGATGAAGACATTGAGTTATGTGAAAAGCTGCAGTGTGCTGCCAGCAAAAGAATGCCGGGGAAAAGCCCCGGGTTACTGCAACAAGTCGCTGATCCAACCTTACACTGACCCTGGGAAGAAATAGCCAGTGGAATTGCCTGAGAGTGGGGGGAACACAGTGATCTGGACTGTAGTGGACCTGTTCTCCAAGCAAGCCCACTTTATCGCATGCCCTGGTCTTCCCTCAGCCCAGAGACTAGCCAAGATGTTTCTGCAGCATATTTATCGACTGCATGGGGTGCCCAAGTGCATCATTTCAGATTGGGGGGTTCAGTTTACAGCCAGGTTCTGGAAGGACTTTATAAAAATGATTGGGTCCTCCCAGGGGCTCAGTTCAGATTTTCATCCGAGTGCTAACGGAGCCGCTGAATGAGCTAACGCAATGGTGGAGCAGTACCTGCGTTGCTATGTGAACTATCAGCACTCCAATTGGGCAGGACTCCTGCCATTCACTGAGGTGGCATATAACAATGCGGTACACAGCAGCACAGGATTCACCCCTTTTAAAGTAGCTACAGGGGTAGAATTTGTGCCCATGCCAGAAGGTCCCCAAGAACCCTCCTCCTCGGTAACATTAACCGACTGGGTAGATTCCTTCCAAAGCATCTGGAGCAATGTAAAAAAAGCTCTAGATCAGACATGTCAAACACAAGGCTCATGGGCTGGATCTGGACCGCCATGTGGTTGCGTCTGGCCCGCGGAGCTGCTCTGGAAACAGCGAAGGACCGGCCCGCGGTACCTCGGCCCAGCCCAGGCCAACCGGGTTCTGATCTACAACCTGGTTGCGTCCATCAAAGCCAGAACACGCTCCGCCTTAGATCCACGGGGCAGCCCTGGAACCAGCGACAGGTGCCCCTGCCCCACCCCCTGGGTGCGCGTGCAGGAGGTGGCGAGCAGGTGGAGTCCGGCGTCCCTGCTGGCTGTCTTGCCCCGCAGGCTGACTTCACCCAGGACGCCGGCGCTCGCCACCTCCTGTGCGCACACCCAGGAGGCGGGGCGGCCCCTCGCTGGTTCCAGGGCTGCCCTGTGGATCTAAGGCTGAGCGCGTTCTTGCTTTGATGGATGCAACCAGGTTGCAGATCAGCACCACCCCCCGTCCCACCAGCACCTCCATGGCCCGCTCGCTGACCTAGCCTCGCAGCCATGAGGCTTCCCTTTCACTGGGACCGGCATGGGATAGTGACGGCCGGCGGCAGCATGGCCACTGGCAGCGCTGGCAATCTCTCCCCTTCCCGTCGTTCCTGAGCGCAGAGGAAGGAAAGAGATGGGAATGAGAAGCAGAGAAGGAAGGAAGCAAGGAAGGAGATGGAAATGAGAAGGAGGGAGACAGTGAAGGAGGGAAAGAGGAAGGAAGGAAGGAGAGGCAACTTGGTTGGAGATGCCCCAGTTCACGCAGTTCTGCTTCAATCCTGGATCCATTGAGACTTGGTCTCAAAGAAGAAAGCAATTTTGTGTTCTGTTTTGTCACAGACAGGACTTTGTTGTCAATCCAAGATAACATTGGTATTCTTGAATTGTGAATTCTTAGGAAAGTATCCCCTCCTTGTGTGTTGCAAACAGCCATTTCCAATGGGGAAAACAGGACAAAGCAGAGTGGGGAAAAATATTTTCCTTTGCTATATTTCCAGTCTGAATTAGACCATGGCAGGGTCCCTACAGGAGAGCCCTTTTAAGGATTATGTATTAATAGCAAAGCAACTAACTTACCTCTGTTCCTAAATGCTAAAGCTGTTGCACATAAAAAACAGAGGAGTTATGATCAACTATCACAGCCACCATTTTGACAGATTTGCTATACTGTTGTCTGTAGACGCCCCCACTAAATGCAAGCATGGGATAAACTGAACCTGGTTTATTCTCAGTCTTTTAAGTGGCCACAAACTACTAGCAAAAGTGGCATTTGATCACAAGGCAAGGAGGCATCGAGAAATGTTTCCCCTTTTGCATTTGAGCATCCAAGAAGGGACAGGAAAGGAGAAAGGGAAAGAGGAAAGACAAACAAAAAGAAGGAAAGAGGGGAAGGAAGAAGAAGGAAAAGAGAAGGAAGAGGGAAGGAAAAAGAAGAAAAAGAGGAAAGGAAGGAAGGAAGGAAGGAAGGAAGGAAGGAAGGAAGGAAGGAAGGAAGGAAGGAAGGAAGGAAGGAAGGAAGGAAGGAAGGAAGATTATGAAAGGGAGGGAGGGTCTGAGGGAAGTCCTGCCTTAGCACTTGGCCATGAGCAGCCCTGCTGCCCTTTCGCCATGCCCTTGTCCCCTCCTCCTGACCTCTCCTGGTGGTCTCCCATCCTATCGCTGAGGATGCTTTGGTTACAAAGCCGGGAGTGGGCCTCCCTCTGACCCACACATTTTGCCCTCCCGCACACACCATGAGCAACTTGGCCAAGGAGAGTGAGCCAATCAGCAGCAGCCTTGAGGAGGTAAGCGCAGCCAGGTGCCCCCTTGGGAAAGGCTGGACTGGGCGCTTGCCCTCCACTGCCCAGGGCTCCAGGCAGCCTGCATCACTGGGGGTCCTCCGCATGGCCTGAGAGGGACAGCAAGGCTCCTCTGGTGGACAAGGGTATGGTGCTCGCCCTGGTCTCGCCTTCCTCAGCTGGAGACAATGGATCCCTCCAGCCTCGCCCACCACAGGCGCCCCGACATGAGCGACATTGAGCTGGCCATGCCTACCCTGGCCACCCCCACCCCCACTATGCCCACCCCGGCCACGCCCACCCTGGCCCCCCAAGGTCAATCACAACCCTGATGCGGCCCTCAATGAAATCGTTTGACACCCCTGCTCTAGATAAAGCAACAGAAAGCCAGAAGAAGCAGGCAGACAAGAGGCGAGCACCTCAGACAGTGTTTCATGTAGGAGATAGAATGTATCTATCCACAAAGTATCTAAAACTGAGGCTACCTTGTAAAAAACTGGGTCCCAAGTACATAGGACCTTTCCCAATAGTGAAAGTGATCAATCTGGTTACAGTAGAGCTGAAACTACCCAGGATATTGGGTAAAGTACACCCAGTATTTCATTGCAGCTTACTGAAACCAGTTCACGGATCCAGAATGAGGCCGGTTGAGAAAGAAGCCCCCGGTTCCATTACGGTGGGAGGTGAAAAGCATTATGAAATAAAATGAATCCTAGATTCTGGAACAGGGCTTTTCAACCTTTTCACCCACTGTCCCACTTTTAGGATATGGCAATATCTGAGTACCACCAGTTGCCTAGCAAGGTGTCAAAAACTTGACCCCCCCAAAAAATGGAAAAAGTGATAAAGTACAGGTAGTCCTCGACTTACAACAGTTCGCTTAGTGACTGTTTGAAGTTACAATGGCACTGAAAAAAGTGACTTATGAACATTTTTCACACTTATGATCGTTTCAGTGTCCCCAGGATCACATGATTTACATTCGGATGCTTGGCAACTGATTCATATTTATTTATTTATTTATTTATTTATTTTAAACAAGTTTTATTGGTTTTTTAGTTTTTACATCAGAGTGCTTGGGAAACAACGTGGAGATGGGGTAATCAATCATCAAAAACCCCCACAATCATACATGTATAGTTCAGGTTAATTCTTTAAAAATTCCCTCTCTATTTCCCTCAATTGATATAACATAGTCAAATTAATACATTTCTAAATAGAGTTCAATCAATCAAAAAAATATCAATAATATTTCACCTATATCAGTCCAAATCCTGTTTTTAAGCTTTACTAACTTACAATTACCATATTCCAATTTAGCCTTAAATAAACACATAATTTACACTTCGGGTGTCCCTAATTTCCCTTATTTCATAGGATAATGATTATATCTAAAATGAACATATTATTCCAACCATTATATTTTTACACTTCCCAACTATATTCTATTTCTTATTCTGGTAACTCATTTATAAATACCATATCTTCTTTTATCACAATCCATTTTCTTGTTCTCCTTCCATTGCATAATAATTATCACACCTAAAACAAAAATATTACTCCAAAAAATACCTTGTTACTCTATTTCAAATATATATTTTATAAATCAATCCATATCTCAAGTAATTATCATACCTAAAAACAAACATATTATTCCAGAAGATACCTTCTTACTGCATTTCACATCTATATTCTATTCCTTATTCTAATAACTCCTTGTTTACAACCTTTTCCATATTACAATTCCAAACCATAATCAAATCAATAATTTTCATCTCAGTGGTATTAACTCAGTCAAAATCTCTAAAAGCCTTTTTAACCCATCAAGTAAAATTTTAAATCTCATTTTTAAATCTAATTCTAGCTTTCTTTTTGTGCCAGGCAGGTTTCCATAAAAGAGCCTCTATATCATCAAATCTCAGTGTTTGGTTATACATATTTATCAACAATTCAGTCTGGTCATATTTCTCTTCTCTTTCTTCCAGTACTATCTGAGTAGTATAATCAATTTTGTTCAATGTGGTAGTTACTCGTTGGTTATCCATGTTGTCACAGTTTTCAATGCCTCATATTTGCAAATCAGTTCCTGTTGCTTTTGGCATTGCAGATGTTTTAATTGAAATCATTCTTTGATCATCAAAGTTCTCAATGAGTTGTACGTGGGATTGTATGTCCTCTTCTATGTTGATTTGTTCCTCTTCTATTGTTATTTGAGTTATGGAGTAGTCAGTTGAAATCTGGAAGTCAATTTGAGGTTTTAGGGTAAATGTTTTTATTCTAGCATTCACTTGCTCAGTAGCTTCGTAAAATTTTTCCAGTATAAGTTTACAGGTAGATTGTGGATGAGATTCCTCCATCTCATTAAATTGTGTATGTTGTTGCATACAGGCCTCTTTGGAGTTGATCTGTTCCTCCTCTGTTATTCCTTGGTCTATAAGTTGATCAGTCAAGATTTGAGGTTCAATTTTTGGTTCTGGAGCAGGGGTCTGCAACCTTAAACACTCAAAAGAGCCACTTGGACCCGTTTCCCAGAGAAAAAAACACTGGGAGCGGCAAAACTTGTGTGTGCGCGTGAGGGGGAAGAGCTTGATTGAAGAGTTTAATTAAAAAGAAATAGAGGCTGCTGTGCATGAGTTCTCTCTCTCTCTCTCTCTCTCTTTCCTCTCCCTCCCTCTTTTTCTCTTTTTCTCTTTCTCTCTTTCCTCTCCCTCTCTTTCCTCTTTCTCTCTCTTTCCTCTCTCCCTCTTTCCTCTCTCCCTCTCTCTCTTTCCTCTACCTCTCTTTCTCTTTCCTCTCCCTCTCTCTCTCTCTCTTTCCTCTCCCTCTCTTTCTCTCTCTCTTTCCTCTCCCTCTCTCTTTCTCTCTCTTTCCTCTACCTCTCTTTCTCTCTTTCCTCTCCCTCTCTTTCTTTCCTCTCTCTTTCTCTCTCTCTTTCCTCTCCCTCTCTTTCCTCTCTCTTTCCTCTCTCTTTCCTCTCCCTCTTTCTCTCTTTCCTCTCTCTCTTTCCTGTCTCTCTCTCTCTTTCCTCTCCCTCTTTCTCTCTTTCCTCTCTCTCTCTTTCTCTTTCCTGTCTCTCTCTTTCTCTCTTTCCTCTCTCTCTCTTTTCCTCTCTCTCTCTCTTTCTTACCTTCAGTCCGTCCCCTCAGCTCCACCCCCCAGCCAGCTAGCCAGCATCCGGCGGGTATCTTGAAAAGCAGCAACGCAGGCCCCTGGCTCTCCTTTCCGGTCTGCTATTCGGTCCTTGCTGCCGGGTATCTTTCCTGCGCCGAACAGCTGTTTGTCGGCGGTGCGGCCACTCAGCTGTTCGGCGGCTTCGTAGGGCAGATAGGACCGTCCCCGGCGTCTCCCCAGGTGTCGTCCCCGCTTCCAGCCTCCGCCGGGGTTTCCTGTGCCGAACAGCTGTCTGGCAGCCGCCTGAGGGGTCTCTCAAACGGTTGGCGTTCGGCGTTGTTACCGTCAGCTGTTCGGCAGCGTCGCTGGCTTCCTGGTTTCCCCAGGTATTGTTGCCTCCCTCCCCCCTCCCGTTCAAGTCAAGCCCATGGGGCTTGACAGTTTACCTCTTCCGGGCGATGGGACAGGAGCGGGCCGATCGCCTTCCCGGCAGCCGGGACTCCAATGCGCCTTCCCGGCCAGCGGGGCCAACAGTAGCGCCAGCTGGGGATTGCAGGGACTGCGCTCCCTTGGGGCCGCGGCTTGCTGGACGGCTGCCCCGCTCAGCGGAGGCTCCGGCGGGACGCTACCAGGGGGCCAGCCCAGGAAAGGGACTTCCTGGCGGTGCTTCTCCCAGGGGGTGGGGCGTCCAGGCGCAGGGCCAATCAGGACCCCAGAGAGAGAGAGAGAGAGAGAGAGAGAGAGGAAGCGAAGCGCAAGTGCCTCTCTCTCTCTCTGCAAATGGCGGCGGAGGACTGGAGCCGCAGAAGAAGGCTGAAAGAGCCGCATGCGGCTCCAGAGCCGCGGGTTGCTGACCCATGAGCTAGACATAACAACACTAAACTTAGCGTGAGAATCAAGGTTATTGAGCCCAGAGCTGATAAAGAATTGGCGGGCTGGAGAACTGGAGAGGAAGACTGCACTTCAAGCTAATTGGGGAATGTGATTTATGACTGTTAATTGGAGGAGAGAATTTTGCTTTGATACTATGTGCCCAGGGGAGGGGAATTCAGTTTTTGGCTTCGATTATGTAGTGCCGATATTATGCTACTTGAATAAAAGATTCTTTAAGGTAAAACAATGCCTCGAAGTTCTTTTGAAGAGTTTCATCTGTCGGAACCATGACATTAAGCCAAAAACTCCAATTTTTCCTTAACTGTCTTGGGGTCCCGAGCCTCAGTCACTGTCCCTAGAATCGAGGGATAAGCCAACAAAGATTCAGGGAAGATATCAACATGTAGAAAGAAAGAGCGCCTGAAACCAGCACCCCGGCAGCGGCTGCTACCCCAGAGGGGGGAGCGACAGCCGGCGTGCCGGTGGAGAAGGAACTTTCTCAGGCCTCCCAGCTGGGGGCAAAGCCAGCTGAGTGCGAGAGGAGGTGGGCTGTGTGGGAAAAGGAGGCTTTTGCAATCCGCTGGGCTCTATTAAACTGGAGACACTATCTAGAAGGGAGCAAGGTGCCTTTCGAAGTATGGACTGATCACAAAAATCTAGAAGCACTGAAAACACCCCGCAAATTGTCCCTGAAACAAGTGCGATGGGCCCAGTACTTTAACCATTTTAACTTCACTCTAAAGTACATACCGGGAGGAAAAAACGTCTTAGCTGATGCTCTATCCAGACTGCCCCAGTACAAAAGCTAGCGCGAAGAGGTTAATGAAGCAATTATCTGCAATCCACAGCTTCTCAACTCACGCTGCATAGAGTCCCACCTTCAAGAGCCCCTAACCCTGATGACCCTGGGGCAAAGAAAATAAAACAAGAGCTCCTCAGCAACCAATGGTGCAAGGACAATCAAACTCCCTAACAGGCAGGGATGGTTTGGCTTACAATGGGGGAAAGCTATACTTGCCAGAGACCCTCCGCCTTAACACTCTCTGACATGGCCATGACGTAAAACAGGCTGGACACTTTGGATATTTAAAAACCCTATACCTCATCCGCCGGCAATTCTGGTGGCCGGGATTGAAACGGGACGTGGAAAGCTATGTCCGGAGTTGTGCTGTATGTGCCACCATGAAAAGAATTCCAGGAAAAAACCCTGGGTTATTGCAACCGGTGGCAGACCCTTCCCAACCATGGGAAGAAATTGCTATGGATTTTATAGTAGATCTACCTGAAAGTAGAGGAAATACAGTCATCTGGACTGTGATAGATCTGTTCTCACATCAGGCTCACTTCATCGCCTGCAAAGGGCTCCCGTCCGCCCGACTGACCAAAATGTTCTTGAAACACATCTACCGGCTGCATGGCGCGCGTAAACGAATAATTTCGGACAGGGGGGTGCAGTTCACAGCTACATTTTGGAGAAGATTTCTCAAACTAATTGGCTCATCTCAAGGTCTATCATCTGCTTTTCACCCGTCTACTAATGGGGCGGCTGAATCCGCAAACTCAATGGTGGAGCAATATCTCAGATGCTATGTTAGTTACCAACAGATGAACTGGACTGACCTCCTCCCTTTCGCAGAGGTGGCTTACAATAACTCTGTTCACAGCAGCACCGGCTTCATGCCTTTTAAAGTGGCTACAGGAAAAGAGTTCAGCCCGATACCCGAATACCCCCAGGCGCCCTCCGCTTCCCAGACACTTGATCAATGGGTGAGGGGGTGGGAAGAAGTTTGGAAAACCACAAAAACTGCTTTAAAAAAGGCTTCCGAGACATACAAAAAGCAGGCAGATAAAAAAAGGGCTCCTCAAAGAACATTTCAAGTTGGGGAAAAGGTTTATCTGTCAACTAAATATTTACAGCTCAAATTACCTAGTAAGAAGTTAGGACCGAAGTTCTTGGGACCTTTTCCCATTGTAAAGATCATTAACCCGGTCACAGTGGAATTAAAACTCCCTAAGCTCTTAGGAAAAGTTCACCCTGTTTTCCATTGCAGCCTGCTGAAACTTTATCGGGGTTCCACTTTAAGACCTCCCCCTAAGAAGGCACCCGGACCCCTCGTGGTGGCAGGACAAACTCACTATGAAGTAAAACGTATTCTTGATTCTAGAATTTTTAAAGGGAAATTGCAGTACTTAGTACAATGGAAGGGATATTCGTTGTCTGAGGCCACTTGGGTGAAGTCTAGCGATGTGAAAGCTGACAGACTCATTAATAGGTTCTATAAGAAACACCCTAATAAACCGAGAGGCAATCCCTAACCTGTGCTTTTGTTTACATTACAGGATTTGTCCTTTTTGTAAGGGGGGCCGGATGTCAACGCTGCTAACATCGGATGTTTTGCATTGACAACAGATAGAAATGTAGCCATCTTTTTCCCTTTCGCTTTTAGAGTTAGATGATGCTGGGGGGGGATGTGAATGAGAGTCTAGCTAGACATAACAACGCTAAGCCTAGCGTGAGAATCAAGGTTATTGAGCCCAGAGCTGATAAAGAATTGGCGGGCTGGAGAACTGGAGAGGAAGACTGCGCTTCAAGCTAATTGGGGAATGTGATTTATGACAGTTAATTGGAGGAGGGAATTGTGCTTTGATACTATGTGCCCAGGGGAGGGGAATTCAGTTTTTGGCTTCGATTATGTAGTGCCGATATTATGCTACTCGAATAAAATATTCTTTAAGGTAAAACAATGCCTCGAAGTTCTTTTGAAGAGTTTCATCTGTCGGAACCATGACACCCATCTCCTTCCTTCCTTCCTTCCTTCCTTCCTTCCTTCCTTCCTTCCTTCCTTCCTTCCTTCCTTCCTTTCCTTCCTTCCTTCCTTCCCTCTGCAGGGCTGTCAGTGCTCAGCAGAAGCGCCAGGATCAGCGCCGGGAAGAAAGATAATTAAATCCATCCACCAAATCATCTTTTCACAGTCTTGGGGCTATGCAAAATGTGGCTCTTTGGAAACTCAGCCTCTACAAAAACTTTGTTTTGTTTTGTTTTCACATGTCAGGCACTGTTAAGGCTTTCTGGCAGCTTCATTCTTCAATGCATCTGACCAATATTTAAGAATACAGCCCCAAACCTCTTACGCAAACACAATGCATGATGTCAGTTGTAGGACAAATAACATGAGCAAGCATTTTATTTCCTCCCTGGATACAATTCCTGCAGCTGCAGAAAAAGCAGCAAAAAGAGAAAAAAGAGAGAATGTGCATTTCATTAATGGAGAACAAAGGAACAGTGAGTGACTCAGACTTAAGGGGAAAAATAGGTAAAAATAAATTTAAAAAGACACATCACAACAAGGTATTTTCTGCTGTGAAAAGAAATTTCTCTGTAGCTTATAGCTACATTGCTTTGTATTTCTTGGCTGTCTGCCGGAGGCTATTAACTGAGCGGGGGGGGGGGGGCAGAGGAAGAGAGAGAGATGAGGAGAGAGAGAGAGAGAGAGAGAGAGAGCGAGAAACCTCTTCTCTGGTACTTTTATTTTTCGGCTTGACTTTTCTAAGAGAAGGGAAATGGATGTTTCTTTTGGAGCAGCCTTTCGTATTTGTAATAGTTGGTTTCTGGGGCTAGGTTTTCTACCTCTTTTCCTATTGTTCCTGCCTGTTTAATATTTCCCAAAGATATTTCTTTTTCATGGGTATGTAGATGCTAACTTCTAATTATTGATTGAATCAATAATCCATCACTGCCAGGGAGCAAGTTTCGAATTAGCTCCGGAGTTCAGAGATCTTAAACCAGGGGCGGGGAACCTTGGCTCTTTTATGACTTGTGGGCTTCAACTCCCAGAATTCCTGAGCCAGCATGGCTCAGCTTGGAAACCTCTCCCTTTCCCCTCAGCATGGCTGGCTCAGGAATTCTGGGAGTTGAAGTCCACAAGTCATAAAAGAGCCAAGGTTCCCCGCCCCTGTCTTAAAACGGCTGCTCCACGGGAATTGCATTCCATGAGGGAAGCCGAGCGAGGGATTTACTTTGGAAATGGGCGTTTGTAAGTCTAACCAAAGAGGTCAAAGCTGACAGCTGCTCTTTGCTAAACTCCCCCCCCCCCCCAAAAAAGCAACATTGCAAAAAGAGAAACCAGCGAAGGAGCCAAACTTTTTCCTTTGACCTTCTCCGGAGGAAAGAGGAACGCGGCATCCGCCAGGCGTTTTTTTTCCAAATTGGGCACCCAAAGCAAAGGGAAAAAACTGCTGAGGAGTTTTGAAAAACTGCCAGGACTGCTGCAACCCTTCCCAAAACGAAGCTCCCCGTGAAGCCCAGCCTCATCCCGCACAGCCGCGGCAACGCCCGGCCACTTACTTGTCCAAATGAAGTACAGGTCAAAGCCCCCGTAGCAGGCGGCGCCCCCTCCTCTTGCTGCCCCCCTCCCGTCACAGGGGACTATCAGGGCAGCCAGGAAGAGCCACTGCAAGCCCTGGGGAAGAGGTCTCTGCGCTGCACGAGCCATTCCCGAATCCAGGCAGCCCAAGGCGGCAAAGGTCCCAGGGCTCTGCTCCTCTCCAGCTCCTTCAGCGGATGGCCAGGCGGCGGCGGCGGTGTTATGGTTCCAAAGGAAGAGGCTTTTCAAAGAAACTTGAGGCATTGTTTTCCTTTAAGAATCTTTTAATGGCAACATAGCTTCGGCACATACATGAACGAAGCCAAAATCTGAACCCTCCTACTTCATCCCACAGTATCTGAGCAGATTCCCCTCCCTCATTGACAGTCATTAATCACATTCTTCAATTAGTTTAAAGTGTGAACTTTCCCTCCCGTTCCATAACGCGCCATATTTTATCTCCTCGTATTTCATCCAGCTTTGAAGATGCTCTGCTGAAATATTGTTATGGCTAACTAGTTCCCAAGTACATTCTTCCACTCCCCCCCCTCCATACTATCTAATAGTGGCTCTAAAGTTATACACAGGTTAAATAGTAAATGTCTGCATCCACATATAATGTCAGGCAAAAACATTCGATGTTAGCAGCATTGGCAGGCGGCTTCTCAGGGGATCAAATCCTCATGTTCAGAAAGGATGGGAAAAGGCTGTCCAGAGTTGGGTTTTGGGTTTTTTTTGGGTGGCTTCAGATTTTCCTTCTGTTCTGCTTTCCCTCTGGTCCATTTTCAGGGGCGCCTCTGCCTTGCGCTTCCAGCACAGCGCAGCCGAGACCGCCACTGTCGGCCAGGCGATCGGCAACTTCCGGTTCCTGTTGCTTTGCTTTGCCCCAGATTTGAGGAACGTGGAAGCCTCATCCTCCCTCCCGCCCCCTTCCCCACAAAGGAAAGAGCTGGAATCCGGCGCTGATCCTGGCGCTTCTGCTGAGCCCTGAAGAAGCGCCAATCAGAACCCCAATCAGAAGAAGCGCTGATCAGCTGGAGCCCGGGGCTGATCCTGCCGCTTCTGCTGAGCCCTGACAGCCCTGCAGCTCCAGCCGTCTCTTGCTGAGGCTTGTGCGGTGCTGCCGCCGGTTCAGCTCATTCCCCTCCCCTGCTAGGATGGTCGCGTACCACCTGCCAGGTGCCAATGTACCACAGGTGGTATACGTACCACCGGTTGAAAAGCCCTGTTCTAGAATATATAAAGGAAAGTTACAGTATTTAGTGCAGTGGAAAGGTTATCCGATGTCAAAGGCGAGATGGACTAAAGCTCACAACGTCAAGGCAGATAGCTTAGTAAATAAATTCCATACTAAGTACCCTCAGAAACCAGGGGCACCAGAGTGAGGGACATTACAGAGAATAATTTGTACTTATTGTTTTCCAGGTTCCTTCAGGTTTTTACGGGGGGGGGGGGGCTGCCTGTCAAGCCTCGCAGAGTGACCAGGATGGTCCAGACACAACTCCTTCATAGCTTGCCACACACTTGGTGGGAGGGGGAAAGTTTGGTATGTGAGCTGTTAACAGCTGCCAGCTACTTCGTGAGAACCAAGGTCACGAGGGCTTCCGGTTCCGGGTCGCAGCGCTGGTGGTCACACGAAGAGTCCCCTCTCAGGGACTTCCGGTGGCGAAGTCAAGGCGGTGCAGAGGAAAGAGGACAGCTCCGTCCTCCAACACTGATTTCTCCAAGTTTGGAGTCCTTTGGAGACGCAGAGAGTCTGGAGGACTATCTGCGATAAAAGGGGAAGCCCGAGGAATAGCGAGGTGAAAGGCAATCACCCGCTACGACGAAGGGAAACCCCCTAAATCCAACGGAGAAACATCTGCCAACTGTTGATGGCGGATCTGAAGCCTTGACGAGTCACAGAAAATGCGGAAGCAAGAATATAATTAATGGACTGTGTCAGTGAGTGAGTTGGAAAATACCCTAAAATATTCTTAAGACAATAGTAGAAGTATAAAAATTATACCTGTCAAATAGTTGGTACAGGAAGAGAGCTCAGTTTATGAGGGGAACCTCAGGACAAGCGGCGACTCGGCGGGGTGAGCTGTGAGTCAGTAAATTACTTTAACCAAAAGACTAACAAGAGAGACAGAAAGAAAAGGAAACATTGTATTGTCCCAGCGCAGGACGAAAGAGACGGGTGGTGATTGAAGGAGAGGAAGTGGAAAGAGGGAGGCGGCTCAGCTGATGTGAGAATCGCAAGGAGAAGATTTGCAGAAAGACAGCCGGATCGGAGGAAAATGGCGATTTAAGTAAGGAGGAGAAAGGAGCGATTCGGAGCGATTCGGAGCAATACGCAGGAGAGTATTGGAAACGAGAGGCTGGAAGAGAAAGGAGGAGATAAGCTTGTAAGCGGAGAAGACGTGAGACGAAGAGACGGAGATAGCGGAGGCGGTGGATTCAGCAGGATAAGAAGATTGTATTGAGTGAGTGGAGAAGAGACGGAAAGTGAAGGAGACGACGAGTGGACGCGAGACGGAGACGAAGGAGAGGAATGGATAGACTTTGATTGAGCCTAGAGCGGAGAAGGAAACGAACGCTGCAGAAGGACTGTGTGTTACGTAAGAAAGAGGAGAGAAAGTGAAGAGGGTTGGAGAAAGGGAAGAGGAGTCTGGGGGATCAGTGAAAATAGGCATTGACCTAGAAGAAAAGAGAAAGGAGGGAGAGAAAAAAACGGATTAATTGGAAGTTAAGAGTAAAAGAGGTAAAAAAGTTAAACTTAACAAAGGAGTGGTTAAACAAATAAAGAATAGAAAATACTTAAGGAATAAGATAGTATTATGGCAACACTGAGGACAGGAAAGAAGACAATATCTAGTCCAGCATTGTTACCTGTATCCCCACCAGGTCAGAAAAAACTGGAAGGAATGTTAGGGACAGAAAAACAAAGTATAATCATGAATATGCAGATCATGCAGACAACACTATTGACCATCCAAGAAACAATGCTAAAAATGCAGGAAACAATGTCTAAAAACCATTTAGAAATGAGAGGATATTTGAATAAGTTAGATAATAGAATAGAGACAATTCAGGAAAGTATGGAGAAAAATGAAGAAAGAATACAGAAAGTAGAAGTAGGGGTGGAGAACATAGGGACAAGAGTTGACACCCTAGATAAAAATCTGATGGTAACAAACAAAAAAATGGAAGAATCAATTATTCACTTGGAAATGGACCGGGCATCGTTCTACCTAAGGTTCCAAAACGTGGTGGAGGAGAAGGAAGAAGATCTAGGGGATATAATGGTAGAACTGATAGCGGAGGCTTTACAAAGAGATAAGCAGGAGATTCTATTAGAGGTAGATGAGGTGTATAGAATATACACAAATTATGCTAGACGTAATAGACTCCCAAGGGAGGTCCACATCAAATTCACTAGAAAGAAAGTGAGAGACATAATATATAAAATGACAAGGGATAGTGGGATAGTCCACTGATGTACAAGGGCATAGAAATACAGACACTTAAACAAGTTCCAAGGAAGGTGAGAGATAAGAGAAGGGACTATAGATTCCTCAGTACATATCTAACTAAAAGAGGTACACCATTTCGATGGTTAATCCCGGAGGGGATGCTGATATCTTGGCAGGAGAGAAAGATCAAAATTGATAATTTAGATAGTGCACGAGAATTTTATGAACAGCTGGAAGGGGGGGAAGAAGAAAATAGCAGTAAAGAAGAATCAGAAAGCGGAAGCCAGGAAGACCAACAGCAAGAGATAAAGGATAGAGAACGAGAGGTAGGAGGTAAGAAAGAAAGGGAACAAAGGAAAGAAAGAGGAACAGGCCCCCAAACAAGGAAACTACATAAGTAGAGCGCACAAGTTAAATAATGGAAAAGGAGATCAGCTTGATATCAATTAATATTAATGGATTAAACTCACCGGCTAAGAGAAAACAGATATTAACAAAATTATTAAAACAAGATGTAGACATAGTATGTCTACAGGAAGTACATATAAAAGAACAACATAGAAACTATTTGGACTTCCCAAAACTAGGTGTACTTTACACAGCATTAGCACAACAGAAACAGAGAGGAATAGCGGTGTATATCAGGAAGGAAATTAAAGCCAAGTTGAGATATCAGGATGCAGATGGAAGAATACTAATACTAGAATTACAACTGGAGCAGAGATCATGGCTTTTGGTGACAATATATGCCCCAAATGGGAACCAGAAAGAATTTTATAATAACTTATATGAAAAACTTATAGAAATTGGTCAAACAAATATATGTATAGTAGGAGACTTTAATGCAGTAGTAGATGTAAAAAAGGACTATGTCAGTAACATGAAAAATAAAAAGAAACGGAAAACTCTACCAAAGACGTTTTTGGAGATGGCACAGGAATTTAACCTATGTGACCAATGGAGGAAACGAAATCCTAATAAAAAAGAATATACTTTTTTCTCAAATCCACATAAATCCTGGTCGCGCCTTGATATGGCATGGATGAATGGGGAAGTAGAGCAAGAGATAGATACAATAGAAATATTGCCTAATATATGGGCTGATCACAATCCCCTGAAGATAATTTGGAAAGGTCAGAAAAAAGTAAGGAGAAGGTGGATATTAAATTCCCATATTCTAAAGGAAAAGGACTTTATAATACGGACTAGGAAAGAAATGGAATTATTTTTTAGGGAAAACACTAAACAACAAACATCACTACAAACTATATGGGATACGGCCAAGGCATATTTGAGAGGTCTAGCAATAGCATATACCGCAAAAAAGAATAAGATAAAAAGGCAAACACAAAACATACTGCTGGAGGAGATCAAAAAACTTGAATTAAAATTACAAAAGGAGCCTCAAAATGACATGATTAAGACGGAAATGGTCCTGGCCAAACATAAATTAAACATGATGAATCAAGAGGAAATGGCAAGGGACTTGAAAGCAGCAAAACAAAATTTTTTTGAACATGCAAACAAGCCGGGGAGGTGGCTCGCTTATAAATTAAAAAAAGAGAAGGGAAAGAGATTTATCCAGGAATTACAAGATGAAAAAGGAGAATTGCAATATAAGATAGATAAAAAGAAAGAAATTATTCAGAATTATTTTGAGCTGCTATATAAAAAAGAGGAAGTAGAAGTGGGAAAGATAAAACAATATTTAAAGGTAAACGGCTTATCAGAATTGAAGGAAGAACAGAGAGAAATATTGAATAAGGAAATCACAGCAGGGGAATTAAAAATTGCGGTGCAAAAACAACAAAACAACAAAACTCCGGGGCCAGATGGACTACCAGGAGAGGTATACAAGACTTTTTATGAGGATTTCGAAAAAACCCTATTGGAAGTGTACAATGATGTATTAGAGAAAGCCAAATTACCGGATTCATGGACAGAAGCCAACATATCCCTCATCTTAAAAGAAGACACGGACCCCAATCAGCTAAAAAACTATAGGCCAATCTCGCTGCTGAATGCAGACTATAAAACTTTTACCACCATAATGGCAGAAAGATTAAAACTAATATTAAACGACATAATACACCCAGATCAAAATGGCTTTTTACCAACGAGACAAATAAGGAATAATACGAGGATGGTGTTAAATGTCCTAGAATATTATGAAGCACACCCTGAAAAGCAGGCGGCATTGATTTTCTTAGACGCCAAGAAAGCATTTGACAATCTTAATTGGCAGTTTATGTTCCAACAGATAGAGGAGATGAAATTCGGCGAGCAATTTGAGAAAATGATAAAGACAATATATAACATACAAAAGGCTAGAGTAATAATTAATGGGGACATAACAGAGAGATTTGAAATTAGCAAAGGAGTAAGACAGGGATGTCCATTGTCACCTCTACTTTTTATTTTGTCGCTAGAAGTGCTATTAACCCAAATTAGGAACAACAAAGAGATAAAAGGATTGCAAATTAAAACTGAAGAATATAAAACCCAGGCATTTGCAGACGATATGGTATTTTTTATAGAAGACCCTCTAGAGAGGGGAGACATGTTAATGAAGGAAATAGAAAAATATGGAACAGTGGCAGGATTAAAAATCAATAGAGAAAAGACCAAAATGTTAGTGAAAAACCTAATTGAAAAACAAAAAAAGAAATTAGAGGAGATACTGGGACTTCAAATTGTAAAAAGGATTAAATATTTAGGAATTTGGCTTACTAATAGATGTTCTTCATTAAAAGAAGACAACTATAAAAAATTGACACTACAAATCAAAAAAGATTTAGAGATCTGGGGGAAATTACAACTATCACTGTTAGGACGGATCTCAGTGATAAAAATGAATATACTACCTAAACTACTATATTTATTTCAGACAATCCCAATAAAATTAGACAAAATTTTTTTCGCTGAACTAGATAAAATGATAAATAAATTTATTTGGGGGGGCAAAAAAGCACGAATCAATATTAAGACATTACAAGACAGTAAAAGTAGAGGTGGACTTGGACTTCCAAAATGGGAAACATACTACCAAGCCACGGGATTACTCTGGATCAGAGACTGGATACAATTGGATAGCCAAAGGATTTTAACAATCGAAGGACATGATCTGCAAGTTGGCTGGCATGCTTTTCTATGGGGGAACCACAAGAAGATACATACATATTTTTGCCGACATCAGATAAGGGACGCATTGATTTGGATATGGGACAAGGTTAAAATGAAACATTACGTAAAAATACCAAATTGGATCTCCCCAATGGAGGCAGTAATCCACCCGAATACATTAGATAAAAAAAAGATGGAAAGATATGAAGAACTATTAGATAACCAAGGGAAACTTAAATCGAGGGAAGAATTAATAGAACAGGGAATAACTCTAGATTGGTGGCCATATCACCAGATACAATCAAAATACAGCAAGGATATGGCAGAATACGGGATTAATCAAGTCCCACAGCAATTGGACAAAATATTGTTAGGCAGAGGAGAAAAATTTATAACAAGACTCTATAAATACCTACTGGAAGTTGAATTGGAAGAAGAGATAGTAAAAGGCTCCATGATAGCATGGGCTCGAAATGTGGGTCGATCCATTGAACTGGAAGAATGGGAAAGAATATGGAACACAAACTGTAAATTAACACTGTCAACTGCCTATAAAGAGAATCAATACAAAATGCTTCATAGATGGCATTTAGCACCGGCGAGATTGGCAAAAATGTATAAAAATATGAACCCGAATTGCTGGAAATGCAAAGACAAAGAGGGAACTTTTTTTCATGTATGGTGGCAATGCCCACAGGCAAAGGTCTATTGGAAACAGATACAAGAGTGGATACAGGAGATAACTAAAGAACGAGTAGACTTGAAACCAGAGCTATTTTTATTAGGCATATTGAATCCAAAGGTGAAAAGACGAACTCGATACATCATTGTACATATAATAACAGCGGCACGCATTGTATATGCCCAATATTGGAAACAAGAGAATCTACCACCAAATGATAAGATTATTCAAAAAATATTAGAATGCGCTGAAATGTGTATGCTTACGTTAGAAATTAAGGACAAGGAGACAACAGATTACTATGAGATATGGAACCAATGTTATGTTTGGTTAGATCAGAGAATAAAAGAGAAGGACATAAAAGGGTAAGAAACTATGTAACAAATGTAAATAAATGTAAAATTAGATGACACAGTACTGTTAAGGAAAAAAATAATAATAACAAATAAATGTATTTTGTTTTGTTTTTATGTAATGTGAAAAAGGAAAAAAAGTTTGGGGGAAAAAAAAAAAGAAAAAAAAAAAAGAAAAATACTATCTGAAATAGAATCGCTGTTCAACACTGTCCATATATACAGCCAAGATATTGCAATGGAGTTTGGACTGAACAAATTTGTCATGCTTACAGTCAAACAGGTAAAAATAATGAAAACTGAAGCAATCAAGATGCTTTATTGAAATAACATCAAGAGTCTGGATGAAGATGATCATTACAAATACCTGGGCATCCTTCAAGCTGACATCAAGTACACTGAAGTCAAGAAAAATGTTAGAAGTGAATACATCAAGAGAGTGAAGTTCAAACTCAGTGGAGAAAATACCATCAAAGCAATCAACACTTGGGCAATTCCAGTCATTAGAATCAAAGTCAGAATCATAGATTGGACTCAAGCAGAACTAAAAACCCTGGATAGAAAGACTAGAAAAAGAATCGTGCCCTTCATCCTCAGAGTGATGTTGACAGACTTTAGTTACCAAGAATATAGGTCGGTGTGGAATGTTGCAAGTACATCAGACTGTTGAAGAAGAAAAAACTGTTGAAGAAGAATAGTTGAAGGACAGTGAAAAAGATGCACTGTAGCTAGTATACTGGAGAGACCAAAATGGCCTACAAGAAGAACTAAATGAAGAACAAAAAAGAGGCATGGGAAGATAAAGTATTACATGGACAGTACATTAAAAAATAAGTTGTGCAAGTACCATTGTTGCTACTTTGTCATGCCAATAGTTCTTGGGCTTTCTGTTTGTATTGTGTTCTGTCCATTATAACAGTGGTTTGACTTTTGACCAGAGGGAGAATAGTGATGGTTGGCCCTTTTTAGAGTTTGAGAACTGCTGTATCTTTTGTTTGAATTGGTTCTGTTTTTTTATTCTTCTGGTTTGTGATGTGACTATATATGACTACATTCTATTGCAATAATAATAATAAAAAAGAGTCCCCTCTCTTCGCCGGCCGGTTTCCCTCCGCCGGTAGACCCTGGACAGGGTCGAAAGTCGCCCTGGAGGGGCGACTACCGCTGGAGAGGACTCTCATTGACTGCGGAGGGCGCGGCGGCGCCTTCCGCGGTCCGAGACAGCTCTTCTGGGCCGACGGGGAAAAGTTCCGCCATTAACATGGCCGATCATCTAGCTGCACCAGCCGAAAGTCAAAGAACATCTAAGCGTTAAAGAACCACCGTGGAAGATCCGGGTGAGACCTTTCCTTTCCTCTCTCTACCCTAACTATTTTCCTGTGAAAAGCCTTTGAACTATTTCCCCAATTTGATGAAGCAGCGTTTGCTTACGTGGGACTATAAGCCTTGAAATTAAAATTAACCTATTTTGATTATTTTTATCTCTATTTTTGGACACTCTGGTTCCCGGAAAATTTCTCTTATTAAACTTCATCTTTTTATCTACCTATTAAACTGAACATACTTTTTTTTATTGTTTTTATTCTTTTAATTGGAAAAAATACTGCCTGGAAAAATACTTTACAGCCTACTGGGGACACCATGTGGTGAAAATTGACATTACAACTGTACTTTTTCTGACTATGACTATAACTTGGCCTTCAAATTATCATAAAAGAGAAAAGATAAAGCAGCTGTGTGGAGGTGGATTGCTGACTGTTATTAAACATAGCCTCCACTAAAACATTAAAAGACTACTTTATCATGGAAATGGAGGACTTTTACCCACAGCTTGACTACAATCTTATATTGGAAAAAATCTTGGAATTCACTGAGAATATAAACTCTAGGATGAAAACTAAAGATGACTTCCCAGAACTACAAGCTGAGGAACGGATTAAAAGTACAGAGGCTTGTCTTCAACCTTATATACAACATGAGATGGAGGAATCCTATTCACAACTCAACTACGAAAAAGCCTTTGTCTCAAAGTCTCAAATTGACTTCCAGACTTCAGCTGATTCAGCTGAGACTCATTTCCTAGTTAGAATCACAAGTATCAAGCTGCTAATATAACACAGCTACCGTGTTTCCCCGAAAATAAGACCCAACCAGAAAATAAGCCCTAGCATGATTTTTAGGATGCGCCTAATACAAGCCCTACCCCCAAAATAAGCCCCAGTTAAGAGCCCGGGGGTGTGTGGAGCTGCCCCACACGCTCCGCACCCACGTACCTCAGGGGCCCCGCAGGCAGGCCACTCCCCGCTTGGCGACCTCCCCCTGCCCGTTCAATGACCTGACTGCCTGCCCACCTCTTCTGTTTCACTCCCCTCCCAAGCCGCACTACCATGCTACAGAGGATGGGTGGGGGAGGCTCGGTCCCCTTACCCAGCCCCCCTCCACCATTTCAGAGCCAAGAGAGACTGATGGCGAAAGGCCTCCGCTGCCGCTACCCATCAGCTGCGGCTGCAGGGGCATTCTTTGGTCCCCACTGCCCCGCCCCGCCCCGCAGATCACCTCCACCTGCCGCTTTGGTCCTGCGACGCTGCCTCAAGCTACCTGCTCCCCGTTCGCTGCCTGTATTGTATGGTTTCAATGGCGGCAGCTCTGGAGGCTTGTGGTAGGAAGCGGTGGTGAGCGGAGCAGGGGGGGATCTTTCTCTACATATACAGAAAGCGGGTGCCACCACCAGTCCCCCCACCTGCCTTGTCTCGCAGCGGCAGCACCCACTCTCTGCATCGTCCCTGGGCTGACGGTTTCAGCCACCTGGCCCTCTTCGCAGGTCTGCCCACACAGCCATGGGAAGAGTTATATGTGTATGTGGAGAAAGATTCCCCCCGCCCTCCACTGCTTCCAACCACCGGGCTCCAGAGCTGCCGCCATTGAAAACACAATACAGGCGGCAAACAGGAAGCAGGCAGAGCAAGGCGGTGCCGCAGGACCAAAGCAGCAGGTAGAGAAGGAGGCCGCCACCGGGCAGGTGATCTGTGGGGTGGGGCAGCAGGGACCGAAGAAAGCCCCTCCAGTGGCAGACGCGGCTGATGTGCAGCAGCGGCGGAGGCCTTTCGCCGTCACTCCCCCGTGGCTCCGAAAAGGCGGAGGGGGACCGGGTAAGGGGACCGAGCCTCCCCCACCCATCCTCCATAGCATGGCAGTCCGGCTCGGGAAGAGGCGGGCAGGCAGCCGGGTCATTGAACGGGCAGAGGGAGGTCCCTGGCTGCAGGGACCCTGTGGTGCGTGGATGCGGGGTGCGTGGAGCAGCTCCACAACCCCCCGCCACCTGCCTCGCCTCACCTCGTGGTGGCACGGCGCACTGTGCGGTCTGCCCCATTGCGGCCGTGAGCAGACGGTGGGACGGAGTGGGCGGGTGGCCACGCTGTGCGTCCAGCAGGGGCTGGGCCGGTGGTAGCAGTGCTCCCACTCACCTGTGCTATGTGGCCTTTGCAGCCTCAGAGTGCGCCAGCCAAGGGGCCAGCGGGCTGTGGCCGGACACCTTTGACCCCCGCGCACTCGCCTCCTGTACATGGAAAAATAAGACATCCCCCGAAAATAAGCCCTAATGGGTCTTCTGGACCAAAAATAAATATAAGACCCTGTCTTATTTTGGGGGAAACATGGTAGCATGTTTTAGGCACTTAAATTGTGCTTCAACTTGTGGTCATAGGTGTCCATGGAGATTCTCAGTCATCCAGGTCATGGTATTTCCAAAGGTGCTTTTTCAGGAGGCAACTGGACTTTGTTTTTCTTTGAAGATGTTTTGCTTCTCATCCAAGAAGCTTCTTCAGCTCTGACTGGATGGTGGGAAATGGAAGGATTCCATTCCATGGGACAACTGAAGAAGCTTCTTGGATGAGAAGCGAAACATCTTCAAAGAAAAACAAGAAAGTCCAGTTGCCTCCTGAAAAAGCACCTTTGGGACTTGTGGTCATAGACAACATCTTTTCTTGGATAATATCAATAGTACACCTAGATACCATTCTAGGACCTCTACTAGCAGCTATGACAGAGTGGTAACAGTAATGCCCTGAACAGCCAACATGTCACTGGTATCATGATGCATGCCTCTGCAAGGGGGGGAAAAAACCCACATGTCAGGCACAGGAAAACACTTACTGACTGTAATGGCAATCATGTGATTGAGGGATACTGCAAAGGTCATCGTAACTTCGGTCATTGAACAAATGGTTGGTAACTCCCACTGAAGAAGAAGTAATAAATAAAATCCTATCCTGCGCTGAAATGGATAGGTTAACATTAGAGCTCAAAAATAAAACTGAAACAGACTATTTCGAAATTTGGAATGAAGTGTATAAATGGCTAGATTTAAAGAGGCATGCTGAGATGAATGTTGATGAATAAGTTGATAATTAAGAAATTTTTATACCAGTATTTTTTATATAAGATACAATTAAAAGTGACTTAACCACAATGTATATTATTGTAAGAATGCTCACTTTGTTATAATGTAAAGAAACTTTTTTTTTACAAGGTAATACCAATAGCATTGTTCAAACCAGGGAAGTTGTATCATGTCCAATGTGTCTTTTTTTGTTTTTAACTGTACCATGTCCAATGTGTTTTTCTTTGTCTTTAACTGTATATTCAATAAAACCTTTTTTTTTTTTTTTAAAGAACAAATGGTTGGTAAGTGTAATGGTATGTGGGAATGACCTTGGATGACCGGGTGTACTGCATAGGAAATGATCAGATAAAAGGGAGCACAGCTCACAGCTGCATAGTGGATGAAGCAAGAGGCTTAGTAGGCAATGCAAGATTCTGTTAATGTAGGTTTACAAAAAGTAGAATTTCTGACAATCTTTCCTGTCTGGTATACCTGGTAAGGCTGACATCAATCTGGCAAGTCTGACAGTATACAGTGAGGGAAAAAATTATTTGATCCCGTGCTGATTTTGAAAACCCGAGTCCCTCATTTCACAACATTCTATTGTGAAGATCTGTAAAGTATATAATTTTGAACATTTTTTAAACAAAGAAGAAATATTCAGCTGGTGATGGTAATTTAATGATGCTAAATCATGTCATTACCAAAACCACACCCTAATCTCAGCTCGTTACCTGTATAGAAGACATCTGGGAGCCAGAAATCTGGCTGATTGATAGGGGATCAAATATTTATTTCACTCATTAAAATGCAAATCAATTTATAACGTTTTTGAAATGCGTTTTTCTGGATTTTTTTGTTGTTATTCTGTCTCTCACTGTTAAAATAAACCTACCATTAAAATTATAGACTGAACATTCCTTTGTCAGTGGGCAAACATACAAAATCAGTAGGGGATCAAATATTTTTTTCCCTCACTGTAATTCTCCTGCTGTCACTTTTACAGCTTGATAACTTAGGGAGGGTCCCTCCTGAGCCTCTTGCTCTGCCAATTATGCCGCTGTGAGCTATGCTCCCACTTATCTGACTGTTCCCTAGGCAGCATCTCTTCTTCCAGTCTCTCAAGGTTATATCCACATACCATTACAGTAAGTGACAATTACCTGTAACTTAACTGTAAGATACAACAGGTTATAAAAATATATACACTTAACTGTATCTTATTTGAAGAATTTTCACTAAAATTTGTCACCTGGATTTTTAAACCAGATACTTAAAAAAACCACAGTGAAAAGAAGACTCCAAAACCATTTTAAAATTACACAAGTAACATAATAGGTCTGTGACAATGACACAATTAAGCCATAATTATTTACCTTGACATGCATTACTGATTCATAAGCATAAAGATTAAACTTGAAATTGTAACATTGCTCACCTCCAATTGTACTCTCTTGGAACTCATGAAACTGGCCTTTTACAAAGCGAAGCACCAGACTTGATTTGCCAACTGCAGATTCGCCAAGAAGAACTAATTTGAACTGACATATTTTATTCCCAGCATCAGGCCCACTGGGTCTACTTGCTCCTCGGTTGGCCATATCCAAACTAGAAAGGAGTCCCTTTTTTCTGATTCTTAGAAGATTCCAGGATGCGAACCTCAATGTGCCTTCACCTCAAGGCACCCTGTAATATAAAACAGCATTCACATTTTAGAAAAGATCTTGAGCACAGTCTTACTAAAAATTATACTTATAAGGTGCCTTGGTTTTCAAAACAGTATACGTATATTTGACAGCAAATAAACCAGCAATGAGTTACAGCAAATCAAATGTATGTATAAAACAGGGACAGGGAAATGTAACTGGACATTGGAATGTATTTCCAAGAATATCTCCAAAGAATTAACATTAGAAACCTAGAAGTACTATACTACAAAATGCAAATTAATTCCTCTCTCTAGCGTAATGCTATGCTAATCACAATGTTTATACTGAAAGCCTGTTATTAAAGTTAATAACAAGCAAGCAGAAATGTTAGAACTGAAAGGTCCAATAATTGTTTCCCTGTTTTAGAAACTACCGCCACCTTTTTTAATGACTAATGCTTTCACTACCCTTATACCAGGCATGTCAAACTGCCGGCCCGTGGGCCGGATGTGTCACGCTGAAACCGCGCCCACCCCATTGCCGGCAATGGGGAAAAAGTCCCAATACGATGCGCGACGTCACATGCCTGCCTTATACAGAGGAAAACCCGAGTCCCTCATTTCACAACATTCTATTGTGAAGATCTGTAAAGTATATAATTTTGAACATGTCAGAACCCCTATGCATTTTGTATTTCGTTCTTATGCCTTCATTGTTGGGTTCTGCCATTCATATGGGGGGAGGGGGGACCTATGGGTATTCTGCAGTATACCTCCTTTGCTTTGTTCTATTCTCTTTGAAGCATCTTTCTTGGGGTGAGAAAGGAATGTGCCTCCGGCCATCTGCCTTATCTCCAGGCGGAGGGAAGAAGCCGTGGAGAAACCTGACAGTCTTGAGAACGGCGCCTTATCGGTTCTTTCCCACAACAATTTGACACCTATGGATTGGCTCAATTTAAACCAGCCGGATGGACAGTTGGGGTGGGGCTTGAATGGGTTCTTTTAATGTAACGTTTTGTGCGGGAAATCCTCAGATCCTGCCTTACTATCCTGCTATCAATACCTTCCAATAAAAGTTCCTGTTGAGACAATGCAAGTTTCAAGATTTCTGCTTTCTTGAGAGGTTTAACTGAGGCATGACTTACAGAACATTTTTTAAACAAAGAAAAAATATTCAGCTGGTGATGGTAATTTAACCACGCTAAATCATGTCATTACCAAAACCACATCCATTTTAAATCTGCTAGTCCAAGTTAGGATTACTGTAGGTCTAGAATTGAAAACAGTAGTGGAGAAATATGACTTTAGCCCTGCATTAGTAATTCAGATGTCTCACCAGTGCAATGACCAAAGCTGACTCCAGCAATACAGCTGGTCCTCATTTAGCAACTACCTCTATTAGCAACTGTTCACAAATATGATGGTAATGAACAGTAGTAAAATATCATTTTCTGACCAATGAATGCACTTATGACATTTCTGCAACTGACAACACGTTGGAGTAATTTGGACATTGCTGCATGAGAGAACTTTATCTGAACAAGATGGCAGCAACCAAGAATTTTTGCAGTCTCTCTCTCTCTCTCTCTCACACACACACGGTTCACTTAGCGACCACTTTGCGGGAATGGATTGCAGTCGCTAAACAAGGACAGGCTTATTTACATTTGAAAAGAGGATTGGCTTGACTCTTCAATCCGATGCCAAAGTGCTTCATGCTTCTTGATAATCCAGTGCCTAAATAACACCTTTTTATCCTCATAACTTTCTAGCTGAGAAGAGTATGAGGTTGATAACAAAATGATGAAGACAAATCCCAAAACCTATATTCCTTTCTCCATTCACAAGTGACTGCCTTTTTTTCTCTTCATATTACTCAAGACCTTTATTTTTCCACATTTCTAATCATTATGTATCGTTGACGCACATGGTGAAATTGTTATGAGCATCACACTAAAAATACCAAACATCGTTACAAATTGCAATTTTAATGTAATAGCATGGGAAAATTAATAAATACCTCTATGGAGAATAATCATATTATACATAATTTCAATTAAATATACACTGCAGGCACAATTATTAGGCAAGTTGTATTTTGGAGGATTAATTTTCTTATTGAACAACTACAGTGCTCTCGGTCAATCCAAAATGCTAATAAACCTCAAACCTGAATATTTAAGAAAGTAAAAGTGAGGTTTTGGCTTTCTTAGGAGAATATGTGTGCACAATTATTGGGCAACTATTAGTGTGCAGAATTATCATGCAACTAAATGAAAAATGAAAATTTGCCCATCTCACTCATTTATTTGCATTTGTTAATAAACAGATAATAAATAATAAACAACTCAAAATGTACAAATAAACATTTCTGACATTTCAAAAAAAAATAAAAATCAGTGACCAATATAGCCACCCTTCTTTTCAATAACAGTCATAAGCCATTCATGGAGTCTGTCAGTTTCTTGATCTGTTGACGATCAACTTTTTGTGCAGCAGCAACTACAGCCTCCCAGACACTGTTCAGAGAGGTGTACTGTATTCCTTCACCGTAAATCTCCCGTTTAAGAAGGGCCCACAAGTTCTCAATAGGGTTTAGGTCAGGTGAGGAAGGGGGCCATGTCATTATTCTTTCATCTTTAAGGCCTTTACGGGCTAGCCACACAGTGGAGTACTTTGATGCATGCAATGGAGCATTGTCCTGCATAAAAATCATGGTCTTCTTGAAAGATGCAGACTTTTTCCTGTACCACTGCTTGAAGAAAGTGTCTTCTGAAAACTGGCAGGTGTGGGAGTTGATTTTGAGTCCATCTTCAACCCAAAAAGGTCCAACTAGCTCATTTTTAATAATACCAGCCCATACCAGTACTCCACCTCCACCTTGCTGGCGTCTGAGTCAAAGTGGAGCTCTGTGCCCGTTACTGATCTAGCCACAGGCCCATCCATCTGGTCCGTCAAGAGGCACTCTCATCTCATCAGTCCATAAAACCTTTGAAACATCTGTCTTCAGATATTTCTTGGCCCAGTCTTGACGTTTCAACTTATGTGTCTTGTTCAGACGTGGGCAGGTTTCAGCCTTCCTTACCTTGGCCATGTCTCTGAGCACTGAACACCTTGTAGTTCTGGGCAATGCAGGTAGGTTGCAGTTCTGGAATAAGACAACACTTGAGGATAATGAGTTCCTGGTAGCTTCACATTTCATTCTTCTCAAATCTTTGGCAGTTAATGTGCGTCTTTTTTTCTCAACATGTTTCTTGCGACCCTGTTGACTATTTGCAACAAAACATTTGATGGTTCTGTGATCATGCCCCAATATCTTAGCAATTTCAAGAGTGCTGCATCCCTCTGAAAGACTTTACAATGTTTGACTTTTCAGAGTCAGTTAAATCTCTTTTTTGGCCCATTTTGCCCGAGGAAAAGCTGCCTAATAATTATGCACACCTTGATATAGGGTGTTGATCTCCTTAGGCCACACCCTCCCTCATTACCCAAATACACATCACCTGATATGCTTATATCCACTAAGCATTCAAGTTTATACAGCTTGGAGGTGGAAAATGTGCATGAAAATGATATGGCCAAAATACTCACTTGCCTAATAATTGTGCACACATCCCAAAGGTGCTTTTTCACGAGGCAACTGGACTTTGTTTTTTGTTTTTGTTTTTTTGAAGACATTTAGCTTCTCATCCACAAAGCTTCTTCAGGAAGGATTTATACTCCTTGCAGACAGCTGGTCATTTGCATTCTTTTAGACAGTTGTTGAGGCCACCTGGAGGTTTATCTGTGTCGTCAAGGTCACCTGAGTAATGATATGTACCTACACACGCCCACGCCCCTCAAGTGTCACCCTGGAACCAGCACGTACACACATCCACACTGCTCAAGTCCCACACCAAGGACAAGCTCCCCTATAAAAAAGCTCTTTTGTACCTCATTTTCCTGTAGCTATCCCCACCGGCAAACCTCTTTGCTTTGGGGAATAAATAAATCTCCTTTCCTCACAGCTGTCTGGGTTTCATTTTGATTTGTTCTTGTGCAACCCTGACTCGAGTTGGAACCCCAAATTATTCTTCTGACAAAGCTTAACCTATTATGGAGGAATAATAATAGAGGAACCTTCTTTCTAAATACAATGGTTCACAACTTCTGTCATCTACTTTACATATGGTACTTATTTTGCTGTTGGTTAAACTTTATCCTATCTTAAGGAAAAGGCTTTCATTTTTCTCAAATTCCGATGATCATAATTCCTAAGATTTATATCCCAATTTTTCATCAGATACTTAAGGCAGTTTATGTCGGATATCTGTGCATTTTATCCCTACAAAAACTACAATGAGATGAATTGGGCTAGAGCATAGCAAACTGAAAGTCACCTGGTGAGTTTCCATAGCTGAGGGTAGACTCAAAAATTAATAACCACATATAACATGGATTTTTAATAATGGCAGGTTTCTAAAGAGAAATTTTACAGATTCATACATCTATGGAGATTCTGTCAAAAATGTTTATTAGTTTATCAAAATATAAAATACAGAAATACAAAGAAAACTGAAAAAATAGGAAAGTACGGGAGGAGAAGGGGAAGAGAAAAATGTGTATGGTAAAAGGGGGGAAAATGAAAAGCATTGACTTCCAACTCTTTTAGGCACAGTAGTATAAGGTAGTAACATACAACCTAAACTTTTTACTTTTACGTAATAATATATACTAGGCATTTCTTAACAACAAACCTATCTAATCAGTAAAACCCAATTCAAAGTTTCATTTTTCATTTTTTTCCACCTCAAGCACATTTCCAGCCTACATTTGAAGTATCTTTATACATTTTTGACAATTTATCTGGTGTTAGATACCAATAGTACATCATTTTATAAAAGTTTTCTTTTAAATTATAATTTAATGTAAATTTTAAGCCTTTCATCCAGGTTTTCCCATTGTTCAAGCATTATATCCAAAATTATTTGCCCATTGAATCATACAGTGCTTCACATACTCATTTTCTAAGTTCAATTTCAATAAGAGTTTATAAACCTTAGCAATAATATGTTAATCATTCTTTGCATCCAAAAATATTAAAGCTGCCTGTTTCTCATTATGGTATTGTAAGTATTCAATAATATTCAAAACAATCCTCACATTATCTCTTAACTGTCTTTTTGGTATAAAGCTAGATTGATCTTCATGAATATGTGACTGTAGAACCTTCTTCAAACTTTCTGCCAAAATTGCAGCAAAAAGTTTATGGTCATTATTTAGTAATGAAAATGGTCTATAGTTTTTTATCCTCAGGACATCTTGACCCTCCTTTGGTAGTAATGCAATGTTGGCTTCTTTCCAGGTTTGAGGCATCTTTGCTCCCTGTAATACTCCATTCATTATATCTTTTAATGGCTGAAGGATTTGGTCCTCAAAACATATAAAATTGACTTGGCAGACCATCTGGACCTGGAACTTTACCTGCTTTCATTTTTTTAATAGCTTCTGATATTTCAAAGGTAGTTACTGGATCATTCATAAGTTGTCTCTGAGCTTGTGAAAGTTTAGGTCAGGGGTCTTCAAACTTGGCCCTTTTATGACTTGTGGACTTCAACTCCCAGAATTCCTCAGCCAGGCACGCTGGCTGAGGAATTTTGGGAGTTGAAATCCACAAGTCATAAAAAGGCCAAGTTTGAAGACCCCTGGTTTAGGTAAATGTCTTCACCCTCAAATGTTGTCTTTGCAGATAATCGTCTATTTTATACATATCATGTTCCTACTTCTTATAAAGATTGAAGTACTGTAAAAATTAAGACAGGACATTTTAATAAAGTCATTAACTGTTATTACATTGTAACCTTCATGGTTTTTCTCTATCATTGTCTTTTCTCTTTCCTTTCTTAATTTGTATGCCAACCATCTTCCTGGCTTATTTGCAAACTCAAAGTGTTTTTTTATTTCACACAATTTAGTTTGGTTTCTATTTCTTGAACTGTTAACATAGACAAATGTTGATGTAACAGTTTAATTTTATGTAAAATTTTAGAATCCATTGGTGTCTTTCGCAATTCAATTTCTTTCTGTCAGACCTGCCCCAATCCGATCCCTTAGGAAAGAAAAGCCTTCGACTCCATTTGGTTAAAGCAAAGGGTTCTTTTACTAAGAGTGATGGTTGCAGTAAAGTCAAGCCAGCTCTGAAATCCATACTCGCTGGATACAAAAATAAGGTGTAGGTTTGCCCCCAGCCCATCCCTCCCCCCTTGACCAGTCCGTTTCCAGCCAACTGGAGCTTGCCAAGATGTTTTGAGAACTCTGAGATGTTTGGGAGTAATCCGCATACTTCTCAGGGTGCCTGGCCATGGAATGCTGGTACAAACAGGATCCGGCTGCTCTGGTCCTTCTCACTTGTCATTCCCCCCCCCTCCCGATTTCCTATCACGTACACACAAAGCTTTATTGCCTTTTCATCTTTCCCTCTTTCTTCCTTTCCCCCCTTCTTCCACCTTTCATCCTTCTCCCTCTTCTTCTTTTTATGGCAGGATGCCCGTGAGGCCCCAAGCCAAATCTGACATTCTTCGCCCCTTGACAGAGACGTTAGTCCTGCAAAAGAAAAAAGAGAGGGGAGGGAGAGATACACAAAATTTCCCAATTACTAAACAGTTCAATGTGGCTTATCGGGGTTATCGGTCATGGTATTTTTTAAGCAGTTTGGGGGCTTTAATATGTTGGGAGTCGACCCATTCAGTTTCTGAGGGGGGAAAGTCTTTCCAGGCTACCAAATACTGAATTTTTTCTCGATTTATGCGAGAGTCCAAAATGTCTTTGACTTCAAAGTGCTGCTCTCCCTCAATCATAATGGGGTCGGGAGGTGGTTGTGATTTGGGACGCAGGGAAGATGTGATTTCAGGTTTCAGTAGGCTACAATGAAATACCGGGTGTACCCATCTGAGCGTTTTGGGCAGCTCAAGTTCTACAGTTACTGGGTTAATAATACACTTGATGGGGAAAGGTTCAACGTATTTTGGGCCCAATTTCTTTGACGGTTGTCTAGATTGTAGGAATTTGGTAGAGAGATAGACCTTGTCTCCCACTTTAAAGTCCTTTGGCTTGATGCACTTTTTATCAGCCTGTTTTTTATATGCTTCCCTAGCTTCATCCAAAGCTTTTCTCACCACTGGCCAGGTGTTCTGTAACTGGGCAACCCAATCTTTCAGCAATGCAGTCAATGGGGTGGCCTGAGGTAATTCAGGGATAGATACAAAGTCTTGTCCTGTGGCCACTTTAAATGGAGTGAACACGGTGCTACTGTGCACTGAGTTATTGTAGGCGACCTCCGGAAAAGGAAGTCCGTCCAATTGTCCTGTTGGTAATTAATATAGCATCTGAGATACTGCTCCAGGACACCATTGGCCCTCTCGCACCCCATTAGTAGCCAGATGATGCGAGGAACTGAGGCCCGAGTGGTCCCCAAAGGTTTTAGGAACTCCTGCCAAAACTGCAAAGTGAATTGGACTTCACAATCTGAGATTATTCTTTCTGGAGCACCATGCAGCTGATAGATGTGCTACATGAATAGTTTAGCCAAAATGCGTGCTGAGGGGATTTTTTGACAGGGTATAAAGTGCACTTGCTTGGAGAACAGATCGGTTATCATCCAGATCACTGTATTCCCCAAGCTTTCGGGCAGTTCTATGATAAAGTCCATTGATATCTCTTTCCATGGGGCTTTAGGCTCTGCTACTGGCTGGAGAAGCCCAGGTATTTTTTCTTGTCACTTCTTGGCAGAGGCACAAATGGGGCAGCTAAAACCACATAGCTCTCTATGTCCTTTTTCAGTGACGGCCACCAAAATTGCCAAAATTTTATGAAGCCAAAGTGCCCCGCCACTTTTGAATCATGGCTTTTTTGTAGAACCATTAATTGTTGGCTATATGGGACATATAGTTTAGCTTCCACCCAAGCTAAACCATCTTGCATTGTACATTCTCCCTTGTGCACTTGGAACCATTCATCCTCCTCCAAAGCTGCCTTTAGGGTACCCTTTAAATCATCAGCTAGTTGGGTTTTCATTTTGGCTTGTGCCCGGGTGGAGACTGGGGCCGCCAGTTGCCTGGAGGGGATGACCCCGTTTAATCACCTCCAGCTTTGAACTATTGTATTGCGGAAGCCTAGATAACCATCTGCTAGAAAGTTCCTCCCCCCTGGGAGGTACCTTAATGTGAAGTTGAATCGGTTAAAGTACTGGGCCTAGCGAGCCTGTTTGAGCGATAGTCTCCGGGGTTTTTTTTAAGGCTTCTAAATTTTTATGGTCAGTCCATACTTCAAATGGGATTTTCCCTCCTTCTAGAAAATGCCTCCAAGTTAGGAGCACCCAGCACACTGCATAGGCTTCCTTCTCCCAGACTGCCCATCTCTGCTCCGTCTCATTTAGCTTTTTAGAAGTGTAGGCACAGGGCTGCAGGACAACTTGCTCATTTTCCTGTAAAAGTACTGTGTCCACTGAGACATCACTGGCATCAGCCTGAATGATGAAGAGGGCATTGGGGTCTGGGTGTTTCAGCACCTGCTCCGCTGCAAACAAGTGCTTAAGCTTTTCCAATGCAGCCTGGCATTCTATAGTCCATTTAAGTGGCTGGCTGGGTTTGGGTTTCCCCTCCCCTTTTGTCTTTAGCAGGTTGGTGATGGGGAGGGCTATCTGGGCAAACGAGGGGATGAACTGGCAGTAAAAGTTTGCAAATCCCAGGAAGCTTTGTAGTTACTTCCAGATGTGGGGAGGAGCCCACTCTAGCACTGCCAGCACCTTTTTGGGCTCCATCTCTAACCCTTCGTGGGAGATGCAGTAGCCCAGATAGTCAATTTTACTCTGGTGAAATTCGCATTTGGACAGCTTGGCATATAGTTTGGCTGCTCAAAGCTTCTTGAGCACAGCTCTGACTAGTTTTATGCGTTCTGCCATGGTCTCAATATAGATTAAAATGTCATCCAGGTAATCAAACACTCCCTTATATAGGTGTTCATACAGCACTTCATTTATTAGCTGTATAAACACAGCAGGGACCCCTTGCAGTCCAAAAGGGAGGACCCGGAACTGGAAGCATCCTAAGCCATTTTCAACTCATCCCCTGCTTTGATCCTCACTCGGTAGTACGTCTCCCGCAAATCCAACTTGGTGAAGACCTTTCCTTTGACCAAATGGGCCAGCATGTCATTCATGAGGGGGAGTGGGTAAATGTTTTTCACACACACAGCATTAAGCCTACGATAGTCAATGGGACCCGTCCTCCTTTCAAGCTAGGGCTTATTTTGGGGATAGGTCTTATTTTGGGGGGAAACCTCTGGAAATGCAGGTGTTGTAGACCTCGTCACTTAGTCCGTCTCGGAAGCATCCGATCAAGATGTCTTCTGACCAGTCAGTCAGTCAGCAGGCCAGGTTGCAAAACTCCTGAGTGTACTCAGCCACACCCCTGCACTCTTGGCTGTTTTTTATGCGATCTGGTTTTGCGATCAGCTAGTGTCTTCCTTAGCTCTGGGGCATCATCGTTGTGGAGGGTGACCATCCATTCAGCTGCGGCCCCCTCTAACACCATGGTCACACATCGCACCTTAGCCCCTTCGGTGGTTCTTTCTGGACCATATTCTTGCATGTATGTCCAAACTTGTGCCAGGAAGAACCCCAATTGCTTGGGGTTTCCATTGAACTTTACTCCCAGGGCTGGTGCCTTGCGTCCTCTCTGCCTTGCTGGCATTGCTGCTGCAGCTGGTGCAGGATGGGCTGTGGGGCCAGGCACTGGGGCGGTTGCGGTTGCTGAGGGGCTTGCTGCTGCTGTCATTGTGGTGGCAGAGGTAGTTGCCTCCTCGCTTGCCATGGCTGGAGTTGGCTGGTCAGTGGGATGTGCCGCCCGGGCTAGAGCTTCTCGAGCTTTGAGACTACCAAAAGCCCCGCTCAGGAACCAGGATCTCTTCCTGGTCACTCCCTTGAGCCGACATCATTTGCACAGTCTCCACGGTAAGGCGGTTTCCTCTCTGGGTTGACCACAACTGCAGAGCTGGCTTAATGTCAGACCTGCCCCAATCCGATCCCTTAGGAAAGAAAAGCCTTCAACTCCATTTGTTTAAAACAAAGGGTTCTTTTACTAAGAGTGATGGTTGCAGTAAAGTCAAGCCAGCTCTGAAATCCACGCTCACTGGATACAAATATAAGGTATAGGTTTGCCCCCAGCCCATCCCTCCCCCCTTGACCAGTCCGTTTCCAGCCAACCAAAGCTTGCCAAGATGTTTTGAGAACTCTGAGATGTTTGGGAGTAATCCGTATACTTCTCAGGGTGCCTGGCCATGGAATGCTGGTACAAACAGGATCCGGCTGCTCTGGTCCTTCTCACCTGTCATTCCCCCCCTCCCGATTTCCTATGGCGTACACACAAAGCTTTATTGCCTTTTCATCTTTCCCTCTTCCTTCCTTCCCCCACTTCTTCTCCCTTTCATCCTTCCCTCCCCCCCTTTTTTTAATGGGAGGATGCCTGTGAGGCCCACCCACCCAAGCTGAGCCAGGCAGATCTGACTCTTTCTTATTTCGTCCAATAACTTTTGTATGTTTTCCTGGGATTTCTTCTCTCGATGATTATATTGTATAAAATAGCCACTCATGACCGCTTTACTGGCAGTCATTAAATTTGTCCCTTTATCCAGGTTATTATCAAAATATAATTTAATTTCTTTTTGCAGTTTTTTTATACTATTGCCTTTTGTAAAATAATCGCCTTTTTTCATTCAAGATCTTTTTTCTAAGTATCAAAAGAACTGGGTTATGGTCAGAGAAAGATTTAGGTAAGATATCAACTTTTAAAATTTTATTTGCAAAACTTCTAGAAATCCATATCATATAAATCCTTGAAAAAGATTTATGTTGTTCTGGGAAAAAAAGTATATTCTCCAGCAAATCCATTTTTTTTTGCCTCCAGGAATCTACCAGTGCTAAATTGTTCATCATTTCAAAGAAAGTCTTTCGTTTGAAACAGTGGAGAATATTCATAGCTCGGGTTGTAGATTTTGGCAGTGGTTGGTTTTCCCAGCTTGCCATTTAGCTCCCAGACATTTCGTTACCAAACTAGGTAACATCTACAGCAGGACTTTGGGTGAAGTGTCTTGTTCTATTTCTCTTCCGTTTACAGTGAGGGAAAAAATTATTTGATCCCCTGCTGATTTTGTACATTTGCCCACTGACAAAGAAATGATCAGTCTATAATTTTAATGGTAGGTTTATTTTAACAGCGAGAGACAGAATAACAACAAAAAATCCAGAAAAACGCATTTCAAAAAAGTTATAAGTTGATTTGCATTTTAATGAGTGAAATAAGTATTTGACCCCTTCGCAAAACATGACTTAGTACTTGGTGGCAAAACCCTTGGTGGCAATCACAGAGGTCAGACGTTTCTTGTAGTTGGCCACCAGGTTTGCAAACATCTCAGGAGAGATTTCATCCCACTCCTCTTTGCAGATCCTCTCCAAGTCATTAAGGTTTCGAGGCTGACGTTTAGCAGCTCGAACCTTCAGCTCCCTCCACAGATTTTCTATGGGATTAAGGTCTGGAGACTGGCTAGGCCACTCCAGGACCTTAATGTGCTTCTTCTTGAGCCACTCGTTTGTTGCCTTGGCTGTGTGTTTTGGGTCATTGTCATCAAATATTTTTTCCCCTCACTGTATGTGTGTGTGTGTGTGTGTGTGTGTGTGTATACACACATACACACATACTACTGTACAAAAGCTATATATACCATGTTTCCCCAAAAGTAAACCCTACTCCAAAAGTAATAATAATAATAATAATAATAAAGTTGGAAGGGACCTTGGAGGTCATCTAGTCCAACCCCCTGCTCAGGCAGGAAACCCTATACCATTTCGGACAAATGGCTGTCCAGTCTCTTCTTAAAAACTTCCAGTGTTGGAGCATTCACCGCTTCTGGAGGCAGGTTGTTCCACAGGTTAACTGTTCTAACTGTCAGGAGGTTTCTCCTTAGTTCTAGGTTGCTTCTCTCCATCCGTTGCTTCTTGTCCTGCCTTCAGGCGCTTTGGAAAATAGCTTGACTCCCTCTTCTTTGTGGCAGCCCCTGAGATATTGGAACACTGCTATCATGTCCCCCCTCGTCCTTCCGCTTCATTAAACTAGACTACCCAATGTCCAGCAGCCGTTCCTTATATGTTTTAGCCTCCAGTCCCCTAATCATCTTTGTTGCTCGCATCTGTACTCTTTCTAGAGTCTCAATCTTTTTTACATCGTGGTGACCAAACTGGATGCAGTATTCCAAGTTGGCCTTACAAGAGCATTGTAAAGTGGTATTAATACTACTTCACGTGATCTTGATTCTATCCCCTGTTAATGCAGCCTATCACTGTGTTGGCTTTTTTGGCAGCTGACAGCACACTACTGGCTCATATTAAGTGATTGTCCACTATGACTCTGAGATCCCTCTCACAGTTACTACTATTGAGCAAGGCCCCCTATACTATACCTGTACATTTGGTTTTTCTTGCCTAAATGTAGAAACCTTTACTTTTTTCACCATGAATTTCATTTTGTTAAATAGCGCCCAGTGTTCAAGTCTGTCCAGATCCTCCTGTATCTTAAGCCTGTCTTGTGGAGTGTTGGCTATTCGCCAGCTTGGTGTTCGTCTGCAAATTTGATGAGTTCCCCATCTATCCCCTCGTCCAAATTGTTGATGAAGATGTTGAAGAGCACTGGTCCCAGAACAGAGCCCTGGGGCACCCCACTACACACTTCCCTCCATGTAGATGCGGTCCATGAGGACCCACGCTGATTACGGCCATCAGCCAGCTACGGATCCATCTGGTGGTGATGCTGTCCTAACCCACATTTTTCTATCTTATCAAGTAGTAGGTTGTGATCTACTTTATCAAATGCCTTACTGAAGTCCAAGTAAATTATATCCACAGCATTCCTCTGATCCACTAATTTTGTCACTTGGTCAAAGAATGCAATAAGATTTGTCTGGCATGATCTGTTTTTGACAAACCCATGTTGGCTTTTAGTAATGACTTTGCCTGCCTCTAGGTGTTCGCTGATTCGTTGTTTGATTATCTTTTCCAGAATCTTCCCAGGTATTGAGGTCAGGCTGATAGGTCTATAATTTCCTGGATCCGTTTTTTTTCCTTTTTTGTAGATGGGAACTACATCAGCTCTTTTCCAGTCCCCTGGTAGTTCCCCAGTGCTCCAGGATCTTTGAAAAATATAGTTCAGTGGTTCTGAGATCACACCTGCCAGTTCCTTGAGAACCTTGGGGTGTAATCCATCTGGTCCTGGTGATTTGAACTCGTCTAGGCTGGACAGGTGCTCACTTACTATTTTCTTGCCTATCTTAACTTGTGTTTCTATTGTTTTTTATGGCACTATTTTTGATAGGTTGGTCTGTTTTTTCCCTTTGTGTAAAGACAGATGCAAAAAATGAGTTAAATAGTTCTGCTTTCTCCCTGTTGCTTGTCACCTTCTTGCCACTTTCACCCACTAATGGACCAATCATTTCCTTCACTTTTTTCTTGTTTTTTACATGTTGAAAGAAGTTTTGGTGATTTTTGACTTTGGTCGCAAGCCTTAGTTCATTTCGAGCCTTAGCTTTCCTCACTTCATCTTTGCGGGCTCGGGCTATTTGCTGATATTCTGACTTAGTTATGTGCCCCTCTTTCCACTTTCTATACTTGTCCTTTTTATCTTTCAATTTATCAGAGAGTTCTTTATGCAGCCATGCTGGTTTCTTTTGAGAGCTGTTATTTTTCCTCTTTGTTGGTATTGTGCTAGACTGGGCTTTTATTATCACACTTTTCAAAATTTCCCAAGCTTCTTGAGTTGTTTTCCCCTTGAGGATTCTCATCCATGGAATCCTTCCCAAGCCCTCTCTAAGTTTATTGAAATTAGCTCTCTTAAAGTCCAAGACTCTAGTTTGACTCTGTTCTATTGCTTGTGCTTCCATAATGTTGAATTCCAAGTAAGCCCCAGCTGATTTTTGGGGGGTGGGCCTAATATAAGCCTTACTCCGAAAGTAAGCCCTAGCGTGGGGCGGGGCGAATTGGTCCAGATCTTCCATGCGACAGCTGGAGAGCCCCCCCGCCGCTGGCCTGCCAGGGCCCTTCGCCAGTGGCCGCCGGTGGAACCAGCCACCGTCGGCCCCGCCCTCTCCATCCCACTGTCTGCTTGCCTGCAGCCGCAACAAAACAAACCCTCGGCGAGCCCCATCCTCCGCCCGCCCTGCCTGTTGGCCCTACTGCTGCTG
Source organism: Azemiops feae (assembly GCA_023970755.1). Classification (NCBI taxonomy): domain Eukaryota; kingdom Metazoa; phylum Chordata; class Lepidosauria; order Squamata; family Viperidae; genus Azemiops; species Azemiops feae. The sequence goes on along the minus strand of JALGBA010001325.1, from coordinate 96,591 downwards.
GGACATTTCTCGGCCGCGTCAGGTGCCGTGAGATCTCACAAGAAGTTAGAAAGTCTGATTGAACTTTTTTTTTGTCCCACAAACACGCGGCGAAGGCTGAGAAGCGAACTGAGAAACGCAATGCAGCTGAAGCAGGTTAGTAAAAAAAATGCTTGAGGGAGGCAAGGGCATCTGGGTGGGGGCGGGGGCGGCAACCTTACCCTGCGCGGCTTTGGCAGGTGTCTGGCAGGTGTCTGGCAGGTGGAGGGAAGCAACTTCACCCCCCTGCTACCTGCCTCACCTCACGGCGGCGGCAGCAGCCGGCTGGGCGGAAGGCGATCCGGTGGGAGCAGCCGGTGGAGGCCAAAAGCGCCCAGCCAGCATGAGAGCTGTAGCGCACGCCAGGGCCCGAAGAGCACCAGGTTCAGCCCTTAGCCCGGCGCCTGCAGCGTGTAGGCGTGCAGGCTGACGCTCAAGGAGCCCAAAGGTGGAGGCGTGGCCAGTGCAGTTTCACCGGCGGCCGCTGGTAAAGGGCCCTGGCAGGCCAGCAGTGGTGTGGCACTCCGGATCTGGGCCAACTTGCCCTGCGCCAGGCTCGGCGCCCTTTCCGCCGCCCCCCACCACAGCCGCACTGGTACCGTGCCTGGTCCACCACCACGCTCTTGCTGCCGCGTTGCTTCTCCACACCATGTACAGGCCCTGCCCCACCCCCGCGCGCTTGCGGCCTACTGGTACCGGTACCGGCAAAAAGTAAGCCCTCCCCTAAAGTAAAACCTAGTGCTTACTTCAGAGCCCAAAAGAAAGTAAGACAGGGTCTTACTTTCAAGGAAACACGGTATATATATAAACATAGGAATAAACAATCTAGTATGTTCAGATACAGGTATTTCTTTTTCAGTGGGAAAACATACAAAATCAGCAGGGGATCAAATATTTTTTTCCCCTCACACATACACATACTACTGTACAAAAGCTATTCGAATTGCTATGGAAAGTTAAGGATCTTTTAAATTACTACCTCAGCACTAACAGACCACAAAAAATAATTCTTAGATTTGCTATTTATGCTTCTAAATTTAAATTATGATCTCTGCTACTCTTACTGTTTAAGTAGTATTGGTTTATTAATTCCTTCTTTATAAATGTTAAAAACAGGAGAAATAGAGAATAACTAAAATTGGATGGTTTAGCTTCCTTTTTACATAGCCTTAAGAAGAATATTTAAAACTTAAATCAGAAAAATATTAATTAATAATATAAGTGATATTCTAATAGAAATTATACCCAAGTACACGACTTAGCAACTGAACAAAATCAGCAAACAAAATGCATTTTTCATTTTTTCACTACAATTATACAGTAGAATGTCTTTGTGACTTGTGCAAACACAGAACCTCTTTGCCTGAAAAAAGATGCTGCTGTTTGAAGAGTCAGATTCTTAAAGTAGTTGGTCAATGCTCCCATGAGATCACACTTATTAAACCAAACATGGCTATTCTACAGAGACATGTGTATGCATTTCTAACTTATAACTGCAGCTATATCAGGATTATGATTTTAAATGTATTTTTAAGTCAAATGTTTGCATATGTAAATTTCACTTGAAAACAAAAAAAAGTACCAAAATTATAAATGAGGAAAAGGCAGATTTTAAAATTACTACTTATAACAGACATCTTATTATAAAGTTGTCAACTCTACAACGAACCTGGCTGTAGCCATTTTGCTCGTTCTAGGTTGCCACAAGAATAGGAGGGGGTGCGGAGGATTTTTACTAGTCTAAACAATTTACTGTCCCGTGGGAACCAAGGTCATTTCTGTCAGTTAGATGAGGGACGTGAGCATTTGGTTAGAAAGCCCGCCAAACTGTTCTATTGGGGAACGTAGCTGATTGCATAGCATTGGGGTGGGAAGTTCAGCTTTGTAATATTGCATCTCTTTGAAGGGGATTTCAGACTTGGTTTCACTTTTGACCGTGCCAATACTATGTAACCAATAAACATGTTCTTTGAGGAAATCTCAAGCCTCAGAGTTCTGATTTATTTGGTCTTCTCTATTGGAACCTTGACATTAAACCAAGACTCATTCAAAATGCCATCTTTCCTGGGGTGCTGAGCCCTGGCTGCGTACCCACCACTTTGGGAGGACAGCGAAGACTCAGTGAAGACCTGGCTATGGAGAAAAAAGAGGAATCCGCTGATGGTTGCAGCGGGGATTCAGCTATCGGAGCACAAACGGCTGCTCCAGCCACCGAAGAGGCCCTGATGACAGGGGCCCGGCCAAAGAACCGGATAATCCAGCCAGGGAAGTTGATGCCTCAAGAAGGAACCACCATCCTGGTGGACCTCTATCAATCAGAACCAATCCCTCAGCACAGAAGCACCCCTAAGCCTGCTGAAGAGGAGCTGTTGTTAATTCCGCTCCAGGGTCCATCTTCCGCAGTGCAAAAGAAGGGGAAGGGGTTGACTGGATGGGACAACTCTGCTGACTGGAAGTACCAGACTGCAGTTCACAGTCCTTCAGTCAACCAGCTAAAGGAGAAATTTGACCGGCTGGAAGTCAAAGAAGGGGTTCCTGCAGCCCAATGTGAGTGCGCGAAGGGGGGCAAGGCAAAGACTTATCCCTCGCTTCCATCCCCTCGCCAAAGTCCCAGTCCCGTTGCTGGGGCCTGTGCCGCTTTGCCCACTCCTCCATCAGTTGCAGGCTCGAGCTCTCGATCCCAGCAAAGCCCTTTGCAGCAGCCTCACTCTGCGAGCCCAGGTGCCCAGCAGAGAGGATTCCGGACAGTGGTACAGCCTCGGCCCTGAGATCCACAAGCTGCTCAGCAACCAGTGTACCTGGCACCACAAAACCTGGAGCCACTACCTATCAAGCCCACTTTCGATGGAGACCCCGAGAAGTTGCCATTCGTCCTAAACCAAGTGTGGGCTCATCTGGATCATTATGCCTACGCCTACCCTGACAATGCCACTATGGTGAATGCAGTGACAGCCAACTTGGAAGGAGAAGCAGTGGAGTGGATGACCAACCTTCATGGTGAAGGGGCTCCGGAACTGCTAGATGCAAATTTATTCATGGAACAGCTGAGGGCAAGATTTGAGGATGAATCCCAAGTCCTGCAAGCAGAAAAGGAGATCCATCACTTGAGGCAGAGAGGTCGCCCGGTGAAAGAATAAGTCCAAGAGTTCTGGAGAGTCGATGGTTGCCTGGGACAGTGGCCAGAGAGGTCCCTGATCCACTATTTCAAACAAGGTCTGGACTGCGACCTGCTCCAAGTATGCATCTACCGAGGGATCCCGAACCAGCTGCGAGAGTGGTATAACATGACAGTAACCTTGGACATCGAACTGGGTCATGTCAAGAGACCAATTACCACCAAGCCGAAGCCAAGACGAGGTCCTCAGAAGAGCCTATTTGGACGGCGACCCCAAGCCACACCAACCGCTGACCCTCGAGCGGCCGCTGGGGTTGCCATCAAATGCTTCCGAAGTGGGCAACAGGGTCATCGTGCTGCCGAGTGCTTAGCCCCTGCCCCCCAAGCAAAAGCCGCAGCAGTTTCAACTGCTAAGCCAAGAAAACCACCGCCACAAGCAGGACGGGAGAAGTCTAATTGGGCCAAGCAGGAGCAAGCTGTCCAAATCTCCTCCCTGCCCTAGGGAGAAGCAGGAGCCCCACCTGAACACCTGCCCCTACTGACGCCTTACGATAGCGATGAGGATGATGAAGATGACCTGATGGTAAGTCGACCCATCCCACCTTTCGCTATTCCCGCCAAGATTATAGTGCCAAAGACAGGGGCCCAAACCGATTTAGATGTTTTAATAGACTCAGGCTGCACCAGATGCTTAATTAACTTACCCACAGTTCTTAAGTTGGGGATTCGTGCCAAATTGTTGCCCCTAGCCATGAAGTTTAAACAGGCAGATGGGTCGCTTATTGGAGGTTCTCCAGCAACACACCTAACAGAGCCGTTGCGTCTGGAAATGGGACAGCACTGGGAGATCATTCACTTCGTGTTGGTCCCTAAGATGAAAGAGACTGTGATTCTAGGCTTGGCTTGGCTTGAGAAGTGGCATCCCAATATTTGGTGGGAGAACAGCGTGCGAACTCTGAATTAGCCACGGGACCTCTCCCACCAACCGACCTCAGTGAGATAAAGGGGGCTGCTGCCATCGGAGCTCGGGGGAGTCTATTGAAACATTAAAAGCTGCCATGGAACAATTGCCAGGGATCCAACTTATCCCCAGTGAGTATCGCTATTTGGCGGACGTTTTTAGTGAAAAGGAATGCGACACCCTTCCTCCTCATCGGGCTAACGACTGGGCAATTGAAATACTGCCAGGAGCCAAGCTCTCAAAGCCCAAAATGTACTCTATGACGCCTTGGGAGTTTGAGGAACTGCGGGACTATATTGACAAAAATCTGGCCAGAGGTTTCATCCAACCTGCAAAATTGCATGTGGCTGCCCCAGTATTGTTTAAAGAGAAGAAAGACGGGTCTTTGAGGCTCTGCGTGGATTTTAAGGGGTTAAACACTGTCAGCGTAGAAAATATGTACCCCCTCCCCCTGATGAAAGACATGTTAGCCCACCTGGCCAAAGGCAAAATTTTCACGAAACTGGACTTGAGGGAAGCCTATTACCAAGTGTGAATTAGGGAGGGGGATGAATGGAAGACAGCTTTCAATTGCCCCTTAGAGAGTTTCCAGTTCAAGGTGATGCCTTTCGGGCTCCAAGGAGCTCCTGCAGTGTTTATGCAACTGATAAATCAAGTACTGCATGATCACCTATACAAGGGGGTTTGGTTTTACCTTGACGATATCCTCGTCTATACTGAAACCATGGAGGAACATGTCAAGTTAGTTCGAGAGGTGCTTAAGAAACTGTTAAAAGCTAGTCTCTATGCCAAACTGTCTAAATGCAAGTTCCACCAAACGTGCCTCGAGTACTTGAGCTACCAAATTTCTAGTGAGGGGGTGGAAATGGACCCTGCCAAAGTCAAAGCCGTGCTGGAATGGCAGCCTCCACGGACCCGCAAGCAACTTCAAAGCTTTTTGGGGTTTGCGAATTTCTATCGGCAATTCATCCCCTTTGTGAAAATCGTCATGCCTATTACTGAACTGTTAAAAACCGGGAAGGGGGGGGGAAAGCCTCGACCTTGTCAGCCTTTACAATGGACTATAGAATGCCAAGCGACATTTGAGCAGTTAAAGAGAATATTTGCAGCAGAACCAGTTCTTAAACACCCTAACCCCGAGGAGTCTTTCCTCATCCAAGCCGATGCCAGTGATGTTGCTGTGGGCGCGGTCCTCTTACAAAAAAACCTTAGGGGGAATCTGCAACCCTGCACCTACACTTCACGAAAACTTTCAGAAACAGAGAGACGATGGGCCGTTTGGGAGAAGGAGGCATTTGCGGTGAGATGGGCTTTATTAACTTGGTGCAATTTCTTGGAAGGGAGCAAAGTGCCTTTTGAGATATGGACTGATCATAAAAATTTAGAGGCACTGAAAACCCCTCGAAAGTTATCTCCTAAGCAAGTTAGGTGGGCACAGTACTTCAACCATTTTAATTTCACTCTCAAATACCTCCCTGGGGGGAAGAACTTTCCGGCAGATGCTCTGTCTAGAATGTCCCAATATAAAAGCCGAGAGGAGGTCATTAATTCCATCATTCCTCTGTCCCAGTCAGCCTCTCAGGTAACCACAAGAGGTCAAACACAGAGGAGATCCAATGAACCTGACACTCAATTAATGTGAAAGCTCAAAGAGGAACTAAAACCAGACTCTTGGTTCAAGGACAATAGATTATTGACCTATCGAGATGGTCTAGCCTAGAAGGGCTCTAAACTGTACCTTCCAGCCTCCCTCAGAATTCAAGCCCTCCAACGTAGTCATGATGCAAAGCAAGCCGGTCATTTTGGATTTTTTAAAACTTTGCATTTGGTGCGGCAGCAGTTTTGGTGGCCAGGCATGAAAAAGGACATTGAAATTTATGTACAAAGCTGTGCTACCTGTGCCTCTATGAAAAAGTGTCCTGGCAAGCCTCCTGGTCTGTTACAACAAGTGGCAGATCCTTCCCAGCATTGGGAGGAGATAGCCATGGACTTTAATGTAGAATTGCCAGAAAGCAGAGGGAGCACAGTGATCTGGACTGTCATTGACCTTTTCTCGAAGCAAGCTCACTTCATTGCTTGTTCGGGACTCCCGTCTGCCCAAAAGCTACCCAAGTTGTTTTTAAAACACATCTATCGGCTCCATGGGGTGCCAAAACAGATTATATCAGATAGAGGGGTTCAATTTACTGCAAAATTCTGGAGAGAGTTTGTGAAACTCATTGGGTCTACCCAGGGGCTTTCATCTGCTTTTCATCCAAGTACGAATGGATCGGCTGAACGTTCAAACGCAATGGTGGAACAATACCTCAGATGTTATGTTAATTACCAACAGACTAATTGGGCGGACCTCATGCCTTTCTCTGAGGTGGCGTACAACACTGTATACAGTAACACTGGACTTACGCCATTTAAGATAGCTACTGGTTGGGATTTTGTCCCTATGCCCGAATACCCCCAGGAGCCTCCTGCTTCGCAAACCTTAGATCAGTGGGTGACCTCTTTGCAAGCGGTTTGCCAAATGTGAAAAAAGACATACAAGGAACAGGCTGATAAAAAACGATCTTCCCAGAAGCCATTTCGCGTGGGGGAGAAGATTTATCTTTCCACAAAATATCTAAGATTAAAATTACCGAGTAAAAAATGTGGACCTAAGTTCCTTGACCCTTTTCCCATAGTCAAAATTATAAATCCTGCCACAGTCCAATTGCAACTCCCACGACTATTAGGGAAAGTTCACCCTGTTTTTTATTGCAGCTTGTTAAAACCAGCCACGGAATCGTCCTTGCGGCCGATTCCCAAAAAAGCACCCGGCCCCATTCTGCTAGAGGGAGAGACTCATTATGAAGTAAAACGTATTCTTGACTCCAGATTGTATAAGGGTAAATTACAATATCTGGTCCAGTGGAAGGGCTACTCTTTATTGGAGGCTACCTGGGTAAAAAGTACTGACGTGAAAGCAGACAGATTGATTCAGAGGTTTTATGATAAATATCGACATAAACCCAGGGTGGATTCTTAACTTGCATTTTGTTTCGTTTGCAGGAATTGCTTTCTTCCTAGGGGGTCCGACTGTCAACTCTACAATGAACCTGGCTGCAGCCATTTTGCTCGTTCTAGGTTGGCACAAGAATGGGAGGGGTTGGGCTTCCGGTTTTGACATCGCAGCGATGCAGACGCAGGAAGACGGGGCTCCGTCTTTCGCGTTTGGTTTCACCCTGCTGGGGGACCCTGGAAAGGGTCGAAAGTCACCCCTGAAAATCTGCCCAAAGCACTCCCCCCGATGAAAGAGGGAAAGGGAATTTCCGCCCCATTCCCACAGAAAAGAAAAGCGGTGAATTAATTACTTGGGGAAAATGGCGAAACCTGTAAGACTTATTTGGAATTAATATATACATAGAGCTTGAAAATTTGGGGACTAAAAGTGTTTTTAAGACCTTTAAAAAAAAAAAAAGACTTGAAAAGTTTACAATATAAGTTTTGGTTCTAAAAATTGGAAAACGGTGTTCATAACATCTAGTGGTGAATTACGGCACTACAACTTATTTATGCCCAAAAGAAACCTGGCTCGAAGCCGAGAACTAGATAAGACTTTGGCTGACCTTGGAAGCTTTTACTATTGAGAATTGCAGCTGAGAAAAAAGTAACAGGCTTGGGGGCTGTTTATCTGTGTGGCAGAGATGATAACAACATTCTAAATTTGGCCTGTTTGAATTTTGAACATAAATACTGACTTTCAGAACTGTATTGTGGATTTACTTTCTTGTAGAAGAAACATATGGAACACTTTGGATTATAAATCTTGATTGTTAAACAACCTTCATTGGTTCTTTCTTCTCCCTGGACAGAAAAGATATATTTCTCACTGGACAGAATAATTTGAATTCTACTTACAGTGGGGCAAAAAAGTATTTAATCAGCCACCAATTGTGCAAGTTCTCCCACTTAAAAAGATGAGAGAGGCCTGTAATTGTCATCATAGGTAGACCTCAACTATGAGAGACAAAATGAGAAAACAAATCCAGACAATCACATTGTCTGATTTGGAAAGAATTTATTTGCAAATTATGGTGGAAAATACGTATTTGGTCAATATCAAACGTTCATCTCAATACTTTGTTATATATCCTTTGTTGGCAATGACAGAGGTCAAACGTTTCCTGTAAGTCTTCACAAGGTTGGCACACACTGTTGCTGGTACGTTGGCCCATTCCTCCATGCACATCTCCTCTAGAGCAGTGATGTTTTGGGGCTGTCGCTGGGCAACACGGACTTTCAACTCCCTCCAAAGGTTTTTTATGGGGTTGAGATCTGGAGACTGGCTAGGCCACTCCAGGACCTTGAAATGCTTCTTACGAAGCCACTCCTTCGTTGCCCGGGCGGTGTGTTTGGGATCATTGTCATGCTGAAAGACCCAGCCACGTTTCATCTTCAATGCCCTTGCTGATGGAAGGAGGTTTGCACTCAAAATCTCACGATACATGGCCCCGTTCATTCTTTCCTGTACACGGATCAGTCGTCCTGGTCCCTTTGGAGAGAAACAGCCCCAAAGCATGATGTTGCCACCCCCATGCTTCACAGTAGGTATGGTGTTCTTTGGATGCAACTCAGCATTCTCTCTCCTCCAAACACGACGAGTTGTGTTTCTACCAAACAGTTCTACTTTGGTTTCATCTGACCATATGACATTCTCCCAATCCTCTTCTGGATCATCCAAATGCTCTCTAGCAAACTTCAGACGGGCCCGGACATGTACTGGCTTAAGCAGGGGGACACGTCTGGCACTGCAGGATCTGAGTCCCTGGCGGCGTAGTGTGTTACTGATGGTAGTCTTTGTTACGTTGGTCCCAGCTCTCTGCAGGTCATTCACTAGGTCCCCCGTGTGGTTCTGGGATTTTTGCTCACCGTTCTTGTGATCATTTTGACCCCACGGGGTGAGATCTTGCGTGGAGCCCCAGATCGAGGGAGATTATCAGTGGTCTTGTATGTCTTCCATTTTCTAATTATTGCTCCCACAGTTGATTTCTTCACACCAAGCTGCTTGCCTATTGCAGATTCAGTCTTCCCAGCCTGGTGCAGGTCTACAATTTTGTTTCTGGTGTCCTTCGACAGCTCTTTGGTCTTCACCATAGTGGAGTTTGGAGTGTGACTGTTTGAGGTTGTGGACAGGTGTCTTTTATACTGATAACAAGTTCAAACAGGTGCCATTAATACAGGTAATGAGTGGAGGACAGAGGAGCCTCTTAAAGAAGAAGTTACAGGTCTGTGAGAGCCAGAAATCTTGCTTGTTTGTAGGTGACCAAATACGTATTTTCCACCATAATTTGCAAATAAATTCTTTCCAAATCAGACAATGTGATTGTCTGGATTTGTTTTCTCATTTTGTCTCTCATAGTTGAGGTCTACCTATGATGACAATTACAGGCCTCTCTCATCTTTTTAAGTGGGAGAACTTGCACAATTGGTGGCTGACTAAATACTTTTTTGCCCCACTGTATATCTGCTTAGGTGAGGTTCAGGAACGGACAGTTGGTTGGATAAATTTATAAAGGCTACTTACAAAAAATAAAATAAAAGGGGCGTTGTCTTACCTGAACGCCTTTTCTCAGCATGAATGGAGAATCCATGAATGGGTTAACTCTGACCTCCTGCCCAATTAGACCAAGTCAGTCAAAGTTGCCACGCCTGTCCTGGCTCAGGTCACGCCCCAGTTTCGAAGAGGGCAAAGCAATGACTGTACGACGTGTTGGCTCCCAGATCCCTAACACTGGACCTGACTGTGCAGAAAGGGATGGGTGTGGATTCTCCATTCATCATGCTGAGAAAAGGCGTTCAGGTAAGACAACGCCCCTTCTCCAGCATGAAGAATGGATAATCCACGAATGGGACATACCAAAGCCCTACTGTCCCTATGGGTGGGAAGCAGACTGGGCCAGTGTCCCTGTCGCCGGCACCACTTGCTATAGTACCCTGCGACCAAAAGAGGCCTCCGCCAAGGCAAACTTATCAAGCTTATAATGGCGTACAAAAGGGGAAGGCGAAGACCACATCGCCGCCCTACAAATGTCAACTATGGAGGCCTGTGTAGTCCATGCTGCAGAGGTAGCAGCACTTCGAGTGGAATGCGGCGTCACATGACGTGGAACCGATAAGGAGCACGCCTGATACGCCTCCGCAATACATGCCCTGATCCACCTGCCAATGGTAGAAGATGAAACCTTCTGACCCTCAGAGGCCGGCTGGAATGAGATAAAAAGGGCTTCAGATCTGCGAAAGGGCGCAGTCCGCTTGACGTAATATCGCAATGCCCTGTGGACATCCAAAGTGTGCCATTGTCATTCCAACTCATGAGACGGGTTGGGACAAAAATCCGGCAACACAACCTCCTGCGCCCTATGAAACAAGGTGTTAACCTTGGGAATAAAGGAGGGGTCTAAACGTAGGACCACCCTGTCCGTATGAAAAACACACAGGTCCTCTCTGACAGAAAGAGCTGCTAGCTCTGAGATACGCCTGGCCGAAGTAACTGCGACCAAGAAGGCGACCTTGAGAGACAAGGATCTAAGGTTGCAGGTCCTAATAGGCTCAAAGAGTGACCCAGTAAGGGCCTGCAAGACCTGCGGCAACTCCCAAGTTGGATACCTATGTACCACGGGCGGTCTACTGTTGGTGACCCCCTTGATGAAGGAGCGGACCATGGGGTGTTGAGCCAGTGATTCTGCATTATCACAGGTAAACACTGTGGACAGAGCCGCGACCTGTCTGCGTGTAGTGTTGGGCGCCAAGCCCTTGTTAACACCCTCCAACAGATAGTCCAAGAGCCGTGGAATAGTCACCTCTGAGAGAGCCAGGTGATAGCTTTTGCACCAACGGCAGAAATTCCTCCATGTGGAGTCATAAATGCGATTGGTCGCCGGCCTCCGGGAGGCTTGAATCATGGAGATCATGAGTAGGAGTCTTGAGTCAATAGCCGGCGTTCAAGTGCCAGGCGGTTAACTGGAGCCACTGAGACTCTGGGTGATGTATGACTCCCTGTATGAGCCTTATCCGATCCGGAGGAATCCTCCACGGAGGGGCCACTGATAGGCTCACAAGGTCGGCAAACCACGGTCGTCTCGGCCAGTGCGGTGCAATGAATACGACCTCTGCCCGTTCCTGCAGTACCTTCCTGATGACTGCCAGGATCAGAGGGAGAGGTGGAAAGGCATACAGCAGGCCCTGTGGCCATGGGCTGCGAAGGGCGTCCACCCTCTCCGCTCCCGGAGAGGGGAACCGGGAGAAGAATCTTGGGAGCTGGGAGTTCGCCGGTGAGGCAAACAGATCCAGAACCGGTCGCCCGAACCTCTCTGATATCTCCTTGAAGAGATCCGGGTGTAGGCCCCACTCTGAGTGGTCTACTGTAGCCCGGCTTAAGTAATCCGCCTGCCGATTTGCCTCTCCCGAGATGTGTTGGGCCTTCAGGCAGAGGAGATTGTGCTCTGCCCAGGATCCGAATAATTGAGCCTCGGCCATGAGAGACCGGGATCAAGTACCGCCTTGACGGTTCACATGGGTTTTTGCCACCACGTTGTCCGTGAGGACTAGCACGTGATCTAGCACGTGACTAGCAATCTCTTTGTGGAAGTGGCGGAGGGCCAGATGAATAGCTCTGAGTTCCAGCCAATTGATGTTGTGCTTCAGGTCTGATCGGGACCACCGGCCCTGAGCCAACTGAGACTGGAAATGTGCTCCCCAGCCAAACAGACTGGCGTCTGTAGTCAGGGTTAGCCGAATGGGATCCTTGAACAGCGATCCTCTGGCTACCGCTGGGGAGGTCCACCACAAAAGGGATCCTAGGGTCTGGAATGGAACCCGTACCCTTTGGTTGGAAGAGCTTGTGCCCAGTCGTTGAAATGGGAGCAAGAACCATTGAAGGTTTCTGGACTGTAGTCTGGCCCAAGGCACTATCGCTATGCATGATATCATCTTGCCCAGTAGCTGGGAAAGGATAGCCAGTGCCACTACACGCTCCCTGCGGACCTTGAGGACCATGGCTCGAATGCTGTTTTGACGTTCCCGAGACAGGTAGACCCGACAGAGGTCTGTGTCTATGACCGCGCCCAAGTGTAGAAGGCGGGTTGAGGGAATCAGCTGGCTCTTTTGAAAATTGACCGAGAACCCATGGTCCTGCAGTGTCTTTATAGTGAGAGCCAGGTCCGCCTGGGCTGACCGAGCCGAAGACGACTGGATGAGTATGTCGTCCAGGTAACACTGGATGCGCACCGGCACCAACTGTAGTTGTGCAGTGAGTACTGCCAGGATTTTGGTGAAAACCCTGGGAGCCGACGAAAGGCCGAACGGCAGGGCCTTGTATTGGTAATGGCTGTTGAAGTAGCAAAAACGGAGAAATTGCCGGTGGTTTGGATGTATCGGTATGTGGAGATATGCCTCCGTCATATCTATTGATGTCATGAAGTCTCCCCGTCTGACGCTGGCCAAGATGGACTGGAGCGTCTGCATTTTGAACTTCCGGTATGAAAGATGGGAGTTCAGGCCCTTGAGGTCGAGTATCGCCCTCCATCCCCTGAGGCCTTTGGAACGACAAAGAGGATGGAGTAAAAGCCTTTTTTTTTCTTTTTTTTTAGTTGATCCTCTGGCACCTTCTCTATGGCTCTTATATTTAACAGGTGCTGAATGGCTTCCCTCATAAGGCCCTTTCTGACTGGGTTCCTTGGAGGGGGACAGGACAGAAAGCGTCGAGGGGGCCAGGTCACGAACTCCAGAGACAATCCGTCTCTGATGGTGCTTAGCACCCAAGAGTCCGTGGTCGTGGTCTCCCATTGGTGGAGAAAGTATGTTAGTCTGCCACCTATGGGAGAGGTCCTCCCTGAGTCATTTAGACTTACGAAAGGGACCTCTGAAGAGAGAATAAATCAAAGGAGAAATGGGCCGTTCGCCACGCAGCGCCCACGACGATCGGCTAAATAATTTCAAGGCCCAAGGCAGCCTAGATAACAGGGAGCACTCCCTTTCCCCAAACTGCTCTCTTTAAAAGATAAATCAGTAATTACGAGTAATGACTATAAGGAGCCGGATCGGCCGAGTAATTTTCAAGGCCTGAAGAACGGGGAACTCTTTTTCCCCCAAAAGGTTCACTATAAGCAAGAAATCAGCACTGACAATAACGAAATAGAGAGAGAGGGGGAGAGGCACGAAAATCAACAAGAATCCACGAATGGAATAAACTTAATAAAACCTGCTGTTCTCAAGTAGCTGGGAGCCAAATCTACCACGTCTGTCTGGGCTGAAGACCAAATTGAAACTGGGGCGTGACCTGAGCCAGGACAGGCGTGGCAACTTTGACTGACTTGGTCTAATTGGGCAGCAGGTCAGAGTTAACCCATTCGTGGATTATCCATTCTTCATGCTGGAGAATGGATGTTCCATACCAGCTTTAAATAGTAAAACACCATCTGTAACATCTGTTCCCAGTAGCCTTAGCTTGCCAAATCACCAAGAAAATACTAATGATCCACAGAAAGAAATTCTCTCCATGTTGAAATTAATACAAAAAACAATTTCTTTCGCTTGTGATCGGGTTAAAAATAACACAAAGGAGATAAAAGAACAATTTTCTAATTTAAATCTACAAACTCAGAAAACAACTACAGAGAAGGAACCAGCAACCCAGAAAATAGAAGGAAAACTAGAGAATGCTGACACAGACATTGACGATCTAAAGCAGGGGTCGGCAACCTTAAACACTCAAAGAGCCACTTGGACCCGTTTCCCAGAGAAAAGAAAACACTGGGAGCCGCAAAACTTGCACGCACGCACGCGCGGGAGGGGGGGAGCTTGATTGAAGAGTTTAATTAAAAAGAAATAGAGGCTGCTGTGCATGAGTTCTCTCTCTCTCTCCCTCCCTCCCTCTCTCCCTCTCTTTGTCTCTCTCCCTCTCTCTCTCCCCCCCCTCTCTCCCTCTCTCCGATCTTCTGCTCACCTGGCAAGCTGGCTTCACGCTGTTCTCCGACAAGCTGACACACATTCTTATTGGGCTGGCTCTCTCCCCGCCCAATAAGCTTGTCAGCTTGTCGGAGAACAGCGTGAGGCCACTCTCTTTTTTACACACACACACACAGAGAGAGAGAGAGAGAGAGAGAGAGAGAGAAGGGAAGCGCAAGTGCCTCTCTCTGTCTCTGTAAATGGCGGAGGAGGCTGGGAGCCACAGGAGAAGGCTCAAAGAGCCACATGCGGTTCCGGAGCCGCGGGTTGCCGACCCGTGATCTAAAGGAAGAAACTAATGACCAGACTCAGATAAATGAAAACTTAGAAGACACAACGATATTATTGGAAACGGAAAAGACATTTTACAAACCAAGGTTTCAGAACATACTGGATGACAAGGAAGGAGAGCTGATGGAATGGAAGATAAAGTCGTTAACAGAACTGTGGGGAACTGGAGAAGGAGGGAGGCGGTTTAATGAATATCAATGGGCTAGCTCTTCCAAAAACACTGTAACCAAATTGTTTCTCTTGTCTCAAATAATATATACAAAAATAGAGGAAGAATTATTTGATGATCCAAATGCACTGACTTGGAAAGTTAGTTGGCAAAGAAAGAAAGCTAGAGTAAGATTGAAGGAAACAGAAGCTTTGACCTATTAGAGGGGATGCTATATTACTAATTAGAGGTTTGAATATGGTTAAGAATAGATTGTTAAAAATAGAAGTATTATTATAACTAGATAGTTAGGATTTGTAATCAGAATATTATATCTTGGTATGAAAAGGGAAATAAGAATATGCTAAGAACTTTGAATAAGGGATGTTTTTGGTTGCCCAAATATAACTTGTTTTGAAATTATAAAATGATTGGGATACTTTGAACATGGATGGGAAATTAAAATTGAAAAAAGCAAAAATAGGATATGGATTAAATAAGTGGAAATTGAGTGCAAATGCAATTAAGATATGCTTTGGTTAGAAAAGATATTTTAAACTGATATTATTGATATTAGAAAAATGTAACAAATGCTGATATGCAATTGTATGTTTACTAACAATAATAAGAATTGTATTTGCTTAGTGCGGAAAAATGGTTATTACCAGAAGAAGAGAGGATGTACTGGCGGGTGTAATATTGGACTTAGTTGGAAGAAGCTTATATGTACCACAGAATCACTAATGGACTCAGTCATCATGTTGCCTATTGAGCACTTGTTTGTGAAAATAGAAAATTAATAAAACATTTATAAAAAAAAAGAATGGGAGGGGTTGCGGAGGATTTTTACTAGTCTAAATATTTTACTGTCCCGTGGGAACCAAAGTCATTTCTGTCAGTTAGATGAGGGGTGTGAGCATCTGGTTAGAAAGCCCTCCAAACTGTTCTATTGGGGAACGTAGCTGATTGCATAGCATTGGGGTTGGGAAGTTCAACTTTGTAATATTGCATCTCTTTGAAGGGGATTTCAGACTTGGTTTCACTTTTGACCGTGCTGATACTATGTAACCAATAAACATGTTCTTTGAGGAAATCTCAAGCCTCGGAGTTCTGATTCATTTGGTCTTGTCTATCGGAACCTTGACAAAAGTTGTGTTACGTATTCTAAAGGTTATAAATTGTTTAGATACTAAACTTATACACAGTTATTTAAAATTTAACAAAGCACAGTTGTATCATCATTAAACACATTCAAAAGATTCTTTAACTACTTTCATTTATGCTAGTAAGTGCCACTCTCAAATATTCTGTGCTTACAGTTTCACTGGCCTCTCCCCCCATCCCCACCCCAAGAGCATTTTAGAACCAATTTCATTGTGGATAGTACTGAAACAGAACAAGCACAACCATGCACTCTGCTAATTTGCCTGGCTTTTCATTTTTCATAGATGTTAGCATTGACAGCGTTGACAGAAAGCTTATAATCCATCTACAAAGTGTGGTCAGGCACAGCTAGCTGAGTCAGTTTAGAGAGAAGAATTTCTGGAATGATGGTACTGAATGCTGAGCTGAAGTCTACAAAAAGGACCCTTGCATAGGTCCGTGGAGGTTCAAGATGTTGTAGGATATAGTGCAGAGCCATATTAACAGCATCATCTGCCGATCTATTTGCACGGTAGGCAAATTGCAAGGGGTCTAACAGCAGATCCGTGATGGTTTTCAGGTGGGCCAGCGCTAACCTTTCAAAGGTTTTCATAACTACGGATGTCAGAGCAACCAGTCTGTAGTCGTTCAGCTCCTTGATGGAGGGTTTCTTCGGCACTGGGATGATAGTAGAGCGTTTGAAGCAAGAAGGAACATAACACATCTCTAGTGATTTACTAAAGATGTGGGTGAAGATAGGGGCCAGTTAATCAGCACAGACTTCCAAGCAAGGAGTTACCTTGTCTGGGCCTGGTGCTTTTCCAGACTATTGTCTGTGAAATCAACCTCGCACCTCTTTTTCTAGCATCACCAGAGGTGGGGGGGGCAGAGGAATCGAGTCAGGTGTAGGAGACTTGGCTGTTGGTGTATCTGAGATTGGGGGGTAGCAATAGTTGACAGTGGTTTCCTCTCAAATCTACAGTGGAACACATTCAGGTCATCTGCCAGTTGCCGATTCCCTTCAGTAAGGGAGGGAGGTTTGCTGTAGCCAGTGATATTTTCCAGGCTTTTCCAAACATTTGCTGATTCATTTCCTGAAAGCTGTTTCCTCAGCTGTTCAGAGTAGCTTCTTTTTGCTGCCCTGATCTCCCGTATTAATACATTCCTGGCCTGATTGTACAGCATTCTATCTCCTTTCCTGGAGGCTTCCTGTTTGGCACGATGTAGCTGCTTGAGCTTAGCTGTGAACCAAGGTTTATTGTTACTGTAAATGCGTAAGCTTTTGGTCGGCACACACAAGTCCTCACAAAAACTAACGTATGATGTCACAATATCAGTGAGTTCATCCAAGTCCGCTGAGGCAGCTTCGAAAACACTCCAGTCTGTGCAGTCGAGGCAAGCCTGTAGCTTTAACTTTTCCTCCTTAGTTCAAGACTTCACTGTTTTAACTATGTTTAACTAAGTCTTTGTCTATAAACAGGTACAGGGAGAATCATACAGTGATCAGTGTCCCACAGCCGCTCTTGGTAGAGAGCAATAAGCATTTGAATACTCAGCAGCAGTGGTCTAAAATATTCTTGCCTTTAGTGAGACAGCTGACATGTTGAGTGTATCTTGGCAAATCCTGGCTTAGGTTAGCACTGTTACAATCGCCTAAGACAATGAGTAGGGAGTCTGGATATCTCTGTTCAGCCCACAGGATTTGGTAAGCTAGGGTTTGCATTGCATTGTTTATGCAAGCTTGGAGTGGACTTGCTCAACTTATCAGGAGGGCTTTAAACTAAAAATGAGGGGGGAGGATTATCAATCTTTAGATCTCTAGTACAATCTTTAGGAGCTTTGGAACTTAACTCCAAACATAAACCCAAAGATAACCAAGGACATAACGAGGTAGAGAGTGATGGGACAAAAAAAAAAAAGTTCCATGAGACTTTCTAACTTCTCGCGAGATCTCGCGAGAAGTTAGAAAGTCTCATGGAACTTTTTTTTTTTACCGATAGTCCCACAAACACGTGGCAAAGGCTGAGAAGCAAACGGAGAAACGGAATGCAGCTGAAAGGCAGGTTAGTAAAAAACGCTTGGGGGAGGCGAGGGCATCTGGGCGTGGGCAGGGGCGGCAACCTTACCCTACACGGTGGCGGGAGGGTTAACAGCGGGCGCGGGGGGCCCAGGAGGAGCTGCGCAAAGCAGGCAGAGGGGAGACCGGGCAGATTGCAGGTGGTGGTGGCAGCGGCGGCGCGGAGGCCGACCACAGGCACAAGCAGGACAGCCGCGCAGGGCAGAGGCGCTGCCTGGGGCTGGAGCAGAGCCGGGCGGGACTGCAGCGGCAGCTCCGCTCTGGCCCTGGGCAGCGCCTCTGCCTGCGCGGTGTCCCGTCACGCCTGTGATCGGTCTCCGTGCCGCCGCCCGCAATCTGCCTGGCCTCCCCTCCGGGGAGTCCCGCAGTCCCACCCGGCTCTGCTCTGGCCCTGGGCAGCGCCTCTGCCCTGCGCGGCTGTCTCGCTCATGCCTGCGATCGGCCTCCGTGCCGCCGCCACCGCTGCAGAAGTCGCGCAACGGGGGAGTGTATCTTGTCAGCTCCGTTGAGAAGAAGGTGGGCTTCGTAGGGCTGGACCCCGGCGCCCCTGAGTCCTCCCGTGACGGGGCCCTGCTGATCGCCGGCTCCGAGGGCGGTGGCGGCGGCAGCAAACACGGCTCGATCCTCAGCAAGCCCCATTTGCCACCTCCTGCCCAATGCCGCTGCCATGAGGCCGCGGAACAAGCCGGGCAGAGGTAAGGAACCGGGTCGGGACGGCGGGAGAAGGGTGCTCTGTGAGGGTTGGGTCCGACACACGTGGGGCTGCTGCCTCGCTTTTCCGTGCCGTGCCGGGGCTGGACTGGGTGTGGAGCCTCCTTGCCGCTTCTTCCCCCGCGGACATAGGGAGCGCCCACCCCACCTACTGCTCGTCCCAGGGCACCTGCGGCAATCCCACGCTCTCCAGCCCGTCGCTGGCCAGCCGGGTGCACTGAGCTCGGGCCTAAGGCAGATGGAGGCCGGAGGGGAGCGAGAGCCGTGGCTGCCCAGCTCCTATGCCTGAGGACGCATGCGGGGAGAGGCGCCGCCCGGCTCGGTAAGCCGCGGTCTGCCTGCAGAAGGAGCAGAAGGATGGAAGAGGAGGGCTGGCCAGGGACGGGCGCAGGGCTGCCCACGGGGGGAATCTGACCAGCCCCAGCCTGGAGGGGAGGGGAGAGGCCAAGGGAGCCCGAAGGGAGGCATCCTGACACACCCGGCTGGCTGGCGACGGGCTGGAGAGCGCGGGACGGCAGCAGCTGCCCCGGGACGAGGGATAGGCGGGGTGGGCGCTCCTGATGTCCACGGGGGAAGAAGCCGTGAGGAGGCTCTGCGTCCAGTCCAGCCCAGGCACGGCACGGCACGGAAAGTGAGGCAGCAGCCCTATGTGCATCCCCGTGCGTGAGCGCGCCCCCGCCCTGCCAGGCAAGCAGAGCCGCGGCATCTTCGGCAGAAGAGAGCAGGCGGACAGAAGGCATGATGAGCCCCAATCCCAGCACAGCCCCTCCCCTCTCCTCCTCCCCCCCTCGGAAGAGCTGTGGGGCTCAGGAGCCTACCCCCATGCCCCCCACCCGCTGAGCAAGACGCCCTCCTGCCCACTGCCCCACCCGCCAGAGCAACATCGAGCTGGCCACGCCCACCCTGGCCACACCCACCCAGTCTGCCATGACCACCGTAGCCACGCCTACCCAGCGGGCCACGTCCACCCAGCAGGCCATGCCCACCCAGCACCCGGCGATACATAAGTGGGTTTTGGGTTGCAGTTTGGGCACTCGGTCTCTAAAAGGTTCGCCGCCACTGCTATATGTCAACCTTGCAACAGACCTGACCGAAGCCA
Source organism: Azemiops feae (assembly GCA_023970755.1). Lineage (NCBI taxonomy): Eukaryota > Metazoa > Chordata > Lepidosauria > Squamata > Viperidae > Azemiops > Azemiops feae. Next base: position 77,050 of record JALGBA010001325.1, on the reverse strand, counting down.
TTTTCTAGGGGTCCTCAGAGTGCCTCCAGGTTATGATCAGTCCACACTTCAAAAGGCACCTTGCCTCCCTCCAGGAAATGGCGCCACGTTAATGCCCATCTCACTGCGAAAGCTTCCTTTTCCCATATTGCCCACCGCCTTTCAGGGTCAGTCAATTTCTTGGAGGTGTAGGCGCAAATAAACTCTCTAAGTGTGAATTCCATCAAACTCTAATCAACTACCTTGGATACAGGATTTCTAATGAGGGGGTGGAAATGGACCCCGCCAAGGTCACAGCGGTGCTCGAATGGCAGCCTCCACGAACCCGATAGCAGCTTCAAAGCTTCCTAGGGTTCGCAAACTTCTGCTGGCAATTAATTCCTTCGTTTGCCAAGATAAGTTTTACCAATTACCGAATTGCTAAAAACCAGACAAGGGGGGGAACACCGCAGCCCTGTCGACCCCTGCCTTGGTCGCTGGAGTGCCAAGCGGCGTTCTAAAACCTCAAAAGACTATTTGCTGCTGAACCTGTTCTGAATCACCCTGATCCTGAGGAGCAGTTCATAGTCCAGGTCGATGCTAGTGATGTTGCAGCGGGAGCTGTCCTGCTGCAGAGAAATCAAAAAGGGGACCTACAACCCTGCGCCTACACCTCCAAGAAATTGATTGACCCTGAAAGGCGGTGGGCAATATGGGAAAAGGAAGCTTTCGCAGTGAGATGGGCATTATTAACGTGGCGCCATTTTCTGGAGGGAGGCAAGGTGCCTTTTGAAGTGTGGACTGATCATAAGAACCTGGAGGCACTGAGGACCCCTAGAAAATTGTCCCCTAAACAGGTCCGTTGGGCACAATACTTCAATCGTTTCAATTTTGAGTTAAAATACTTCCCTGGGGGGAAAAACCTCTTGGCTGCCGAGAGGACATTGTTAACTCTTATCATTCCCTCTCCACAATCAGCGGCACAAATAACTACCCGGAGCCAGACACATGCACCCTTTGACTCCTCAGATAGTCAGTTGAGAAAGAAGCTCAAAGAAGCATTAAAAACCGACACCTGGTTCCAGGCAAATAAGACTATAATGACCCAACGGGATGGGTTAGCGTGGAAAGGCTCTAAATTGTACCTGCCTGACACTCTCAGGTTCCAGGCGCTTCGGCGCACTCACGACGCCAAACTAGGCGGTCATTTTGGATTTCTGAAAACTTTGCATTTGGTTCAAAGGCAGTTTTGGTGGCCAGGGATGAAGGAGGACATTGAAAGCTATGTAAAAAGCTGTGCTGTTTGCGCCACCATAAAAAAACAACCCAGGGAAACCCCTGGGTTGTTGCAGCAAGTAGCCGATCCCTCACTGCCTCGGGAGGAGATAGCTATGGCCTTTATTGTTGAGCTACCAGAAAGCAGAGGTAATACGGTAATATGGACTGTCATTGATCTCTTTTCCAAACAAACTCATTTTGTAGCCTGCTCAGGGCTTCCTTCGGTGCAGAAATTAGCAAAAATGTTTTTGAAACATATATACTGCCTACATGGTGCCCCCAAGAGAATCATATCGGACAGGGGAGTATAGTTTACTGCTAGGTTTTGGAGAGATTTCCTCAATCCGATTGGATCCATTCAAGGACTTTTGTCGGCTTTTCATCCGAGCACGAACGGATCGGCCGAACATACGAACGCAATGGTGGAACAATAAATCAGATGTTATGTTCATTATCAACAGACTAATTGGGCTGACCTCCTGCCTTTTGCTGAAGTGGCATACAACAATACAGTGCACAGTAGTACTGGTCTTACTCCATTTAAAATAGCAACCGGCCGTGAATTCGTTCCTATGCCTGAATATCTCCAGGAACCACCTGTCTCACAAACCTTGGATCAATGGGTTGCTTCATGGCAAACTGTTTGGACTAATGTGAAAAAAGCTCTAACACAAGCCTCTAAAACGTACAAGGAGCAAGCCTATAAGAAGCGGTCCCCTCAGAGACCATTTCGCATTGGGGACAAAGTTTATTGGTCAACTAAATATTTAAGACTCAAGCTACCCAGTAAGAAGTTGGGGCCGAAGTTTATTGGTCCTTTTCCTATAATCAGAATTATAAATCCCGTGTTGTTTGAGCTGAAACTCCTCAAAAGACTCGGGGAGATTCCTAATGTCACCTTTTATTTCTCCACAGGATCTGTTTTCTCTTTAGGGGATCCAACTGTCAACCTTGCAACGGACCTGACCACAGCCATTTTCCTCGTTCCCGGTTGCCACAGGATAGGGGGGAGAATGGGAAGTTTTCTATTAAACAGTTTTCTGTCCCCTGGGAACCAAGGTCATTTCTGTTTCCCTCAGCTGGAGAAGATGAGCCTAGTGTTAGAAAGGCCACCTGGATGTATTATTGGGAAACGTAGTTGATTGCACAGCCAGTGGGGTGGGAACTGTAACTTTGTATTACTGTTGCTTTTGGGAGGGGGTTTTAGTCTTGGTTTCACTTTTGACCGTGCTGATACTTTGTATCCAATAAACATGTTCTTAGAGGAAAACTCAAGCCTCAGAGTTCTGTTCTTTTTTTTTTTTAATTTTAATTTTTCCTTTTTCACTTTACAATTTACAAAACAAAATACATTTTTTTCTTCCTTAACAGTACTGTGTCCTCTATTTCTTACATTTATTTACAGTTGGTTACATAGCTTTCCTACTTTTTTGTTCTTTGATCTAAACAAACATAGCACTTGTTCCATATCTCGTAATATTCTGTTGCTTCCTTATCCTTTATTTCTAAAGTAAGCTTGTACATTTCAGCGCATTCTAGTATCTTATAAATGATCATGTCATTTGGTGGTACATTCTCACATTTCCAATATTGCGCGTATGCGATGCGTGCCGCTGTTATTATGTGTACAATGATGTATCGAAGTTGTTTTTTTATCTTTGGATTAATTATGCCTAATAAAAATAGCTCCGGTTTAAATTCAATTTGTTCTTTGGTTATCTCTTGTATCCACCCCCTTATCTGTTCCCAGTAGGTCTTTGCCTTTGGACATTGCCACCACATATGGTAAAATGTTCCCTCTTTGTTTTTGCATTTCCAACAGTCTGGGTTCATGTTTTTATACATCTTTGCCAGTCTCGCTGGTGCTAAATGCCATCTATGAAGCATCTCAATTAATGTTAATGGACTGAACGCACCCGCTAAAAGAAAACAAATATTAACAAAATTACTAAAACAAGATGTAGATATAGTCTGTCTACAGGAGGTACATATAAAAGAACAACATAGGAACTATTTGGAATTTCCGAAACTAGGAGTACTATACACAGCACTAGCGCAACAAAAACAGAGAGGAATAGCGGTTTATATTAGGAAAGAAATTAAAGCCAATTTGAAGTACCAAGATACAGATGGAAGAGTATTAATAATAGAATTACAAATCGAACAGAAATCATGGCTATTGGTGATAATATATGCCCCAAACGAAAACCAAAAAGAATTCTATAATAAATTATATGAAAAACTTATAGAAATTGGACAAGAAAATATCTGCATGGTAGAAGACTATAATGCAGTAGTGGATCCAAAAAAGGATTATATTAGTAATATGAAAAATAAAAAGAAACGGAAAATACTACCAAAGACGTTTTTTGAGATGGCACATGAATTTAACCTACTTGATCAATGGAGGAAACGGAACCCAAATAAAAAGGAATACACTTTTTTCTCAAATCCACATAAATCCTGGTCTCGCCTTGATATGGCATGGATGAATGGGGAGGTAGGACAAGATATAGATACAATAGAGATAATGTCAAATACATGGGCTGACCATAACCCCCTGAAAATAGTCTGGAAAGGTCAGAAAAAAGTAAGGAGAAGGTGGACATTAAACTCCCACATTTTAAAGGAAAAAGAATTTATTGTACGGACTAGAAAAGAAATGGAATTATTTTTTAAAGAAAATACTAAACAACAAACATCATTACAAATTATATGGGACACGGCCAAGGCATATTTGAGAGGAATAGCGATAGCTTATACAGCAAAAAAGAATAAGGCAAAAAGGCAAACACAAAACATACTTCAGGAGGAGATCAAAGAACTCGAATCTAAATTACAAAGGGAGCCCCAAGATGAAATGATTAAGATGGAAATGGTTTTGGCTACACATAAATTAAATATAATAGATCAAGAGGAAATGGTAAGGGAACTGAAAATAGTAAAACAAAATTTTTTTGCACACGCAAACAAGCCTGGGAGATGGCTCGCTTATAAATTAAAAAAAGAGAAGGAAAAAAGATTCATTCAGGAATTACAAGACGAAAAAGGAGAGTTGCAATATAAAATAGATAAAAAGAAAGAAATTATTCAGAACTACTTTGAGTTATTATACAAAAAAGAGGAGATAGAAGTGGAAAATATAAAACAATATTTAAAGGTAAACGGCTTGCCAGAATTAAAAGAAGGACAGAGAGAAATATTGAATAAGGAAATAACAGCTAGGGAATTAAAAATCGCAGTGCAAAAACAAAAAAATAACAAAGCCCCAGGGCCAGATGGACTACCAGGGGAGGTGTATAAGACTTTCTATGAGGATTTCGAAATGACTTTATTAGAAGTGTACAATGATGTATTAGAAAAAGCTAAATTACCGGATTCATGGATAGAAGCCAACATATCCCTCATCGTAAAAGAAGGTACGGACCCCAAACAACTAAAAAACTATAGGCCAATCTCGTTGTTGAATGCGGATTATAAAATCTTCACCACCATAATGGCAGAAAGACTGAAATTAACATTAAATGATATAATACACTCAGATCAAAATGGTTTTTTACCCACAAGACAAATAAGGAATAATACGAGAATGGTGCTAAATGTCCTAGATATTATGAAGCACACCCTGAAAAACAGGTGACATTAATTTTCTTAGATGCCCAGAAAGCATTTGACAATCTTAATTGGCAGTTTATGTTCCAACAGATCGAGGACATGAGATTTGGAGAGAAGTTCGAGAAAATGATAAAGGCAATATATAAAATACAAAAGGCTAGGGTGATAATTAATGGGGACAATACAGAGAAATTCGAAACAAACAAAGGAGTAAGACAGGGATGCCCAATGTCACCTCTACTTTTTATTTTGACTTTAGAAGTGTTATTAACCCAAATTAGAAATAATAAAGAGATAAAAGGATTACAGGTGAAGACAGAAGAATATAAGACACAGGCATTTGCGGACGACTTGGTGTTTTTCGTAGAGGAACCATTAGAGAGAGGAAATATTCTAATGAACGAAATAGAAAAATATGGAACAGTGGCAGGATTAAAAATCAATAGAGAAAAGACTAAAATGTTAGTTAAAAATTTAACTGAAAAACAAAAAAGGAAATTAGAAGAGGAGTTGGGACTAAAAATCGTAAAAAAGATTAAATACCTAGGAATTTGGCTTACTATAAGATGTTCTTCATTAAAAGAGGATAATTACAAAAAACTGACACTACAAATTAAAAAAGATCTAGAGGTCTGGGAGAAATTACAACTATCACTACTAGGAAGGATTTCAGTGATAAAAATGAATATACTACCAAAACTATTATATCTATTTCAGACAGTCCCAATAAAACTAGACAAAAAATTCTTTGCTGAATTAGACAAAATGATTAATAAATTTATTTGGTTAGGTAAAAAAGCACGAATAAATATTAAGACATTACAAGACAGTAGAAGTAGAGGTGGCCTCGGGCTCCCAAAATGGGAAACCTACTATCAAGCAGTGGGGTTACTTTGGATTAGGGATTGGATATACCTAGATAATCAAAGGGTTTTAACAATAGAAGGACATGATCTATAAGCCGGTTGGCATGCCTTTTTATGGGGAAAACATAAGAGCATACACACATACTTTTACCGACATCAGATAAGGAACGCGCTGATTTGGACGTGGGAAAGGGTTAAAAAGAAATACTACACGAAAATACCAAATTGGGTCTCTCCGATGGAGGCAGTGATTCATCCAAATACATTAGACAAAAAAAGATGGAAAGATATGAAGAACTATTAGATAATCAAGGGAAGCTCAAATCAAGGGAAGAATTAAAAGAACAGGGAATAATTATAGATTGGTGGCCATACATACAGATTCAGTCAAAATATAGTAAGGACATGGCAGAATATGGAATAAACCGAGTACCACAGCAACTGGACAAAATATTGATGGGTAGGGGAGAAAAATTATTAACAAGAACTTATAAATATCTACTGGAGGTTGAATTGGAGGAAGAAATAGTAAAAGGGTCAATGATAGCATGGGCCCGAAATGTGGGTCGAACTATAGAATTAGAAGAATGGGAAAGAATTTGGAATAAAAACTGTAAATTGACACTGTCAACTGCGTATAAGGAAAACCAATATAAAATGCTTCATAGACGGAGTTCTGTTCTAATTGGTCTCATCTATCGGAGCCATGACACTATACACTAATGCTCAAAGTTTAGGGAACAAACAGGGTGAACTTGAAGTATGAGTACATGAAGGCAGTTATGATATACTTGCCATTACCAAAACTTGGTGGGATGAAACTCATGACTGGAATGTACTGATGGAAGGATACAAACTATTCAAAAGAAACAGACCTAACAAAAGAGGAGGTGGAGTTGCATTATATATAAAAGATCACTACAGCTCTACAGAAATACACAAAACCAATGATGAAAACCTCCTAGAATCCATATGGGTCAATATAAAAGGAAAAAAGAATGACATTGCTATAGGCGTATACTACAGGCCACCCAACCAAGCAGAAGAAATAATGAACTTTTTGCTAACCAATTAACTAATGTATGTAGGAAACATACCAAAGTAGTAATGGGAGACTTTTAACTACGCTGATATCAACTGGGAGACAAACTCTGCAGCAAGTGGGAGATTGAACAGATTCCTAACCAACTTAGGTGACAACTTTACTGGACCTAATTCTTAAAAACAGAGAAAAGGGGCATTGTCTTACCTGAACGCCTTTTCTCAGCATGATGAATGGAGAATCCACCAATGGGTTATCTTGGACCTCCTGCCCACGTAGACCAAAACAATCAAAGCTGCCACGCCTCTCTGGTTGAGGGCACGCCCCCAGTTTCGAAAGGGCGAAGCCAATGACTGTACGACGTGTTGGCTCCCAGACCCTAAACACTGGACCTGACTGCGTCCAAGGGATGGGTGTGGATTCTCCATTCATCACGCTGAGAAAAGGCGTTCAGGTAAGACAACGCCCCTTCTCCAGCGTGAAAGAATGGAGAATCCAACAATGGGACTTACCAAAGCCCTACTGTCCCAATGGGAGGGGAGCAGACTGGGCCAGTGTCCCTGCCGCCGGCACCACCTGTTGCAGTACCCTGCGGCCAAAGGATGCCTCCGCCGAGGCAAACTTATCAAGGCGATAATGGCGCACAAAAGGGGAAGGCGAGGACCATGTTGCCCCCCTGCAAATGTCCTCAATGCTGGCCTGTGTGGCCCATGCTGCTGAGGTAGCAGCACTACGAGTGGAATGGGCCGTCAAGTGACCTGGAACTGGTAAAGAAGATGTCTGATACGCTTCGGAAATACAGGCCCTAATCCACCTCCCGACGGTAGAAGAAGATACCTTCTTACCCTTGGAGGCCGGATGGAAGGAAACAAAAAGGGCCTCAGATCTACGAAAGGACTCCGCTTGACGTAACAGCGCAACGCCCTGCGAACATCGAGAGTGTGCCATTGCCTTTCCAAAGTATGAGACGGATTAGGGCAAAAGTTCGGTAACACGATCTCCTGTGCCCTGTGGAAAATGGTGTTCACCTTAGGAACAAATGAGGGGTCCAGGCGTAGGACCACTCTGTCCGTATGAAAAACACACAGGTCTTCTCTGACAGAAAGAGCTGCAAGCTCCGAGATGCACCTAGCCAAGGTAACTGCAACCAAGAAAGCAACCTTAAGAGACAAGGACCTAAAAGTGCAGGACCTAAGGGGTTCAAAAGGCGCCTGCGTAAGGGCCTGTAAGACCCGGGGCAACTCCCAAGTGGGATATCTATGAACTACCGGCGGTCTACTGTTGGTGACCCCTTTTAGAAAGGATCGTACCTTGGGGTGATGGGCCAGTGGCTCTAAGGTGTCACAGGTAAACACCGTGGCTAGAGCCGAGACCTGTCGGCGAATAGTGTTAGGCGCCAAGCCTTTATCAACACCCTCCAACAAATAGTCTAATATCCGTGGAATGGTTACCGCTGAGATAGCTAAGTGATTGCTGTCACACCAACGGCAGAAATGTCTCCAAGTGGAGTCATAAATGTGATTGGTCGCCGGTCTCCGGGAGGCCTGAATCATAGAAATCACTCCTGAGGAATAAGATTCTTGGGTCAAGGCCCTGCGTTCAAGTGCCAAGCGGCTAACTGCAGCCACTGGGGCTCCGGGTGTTGTATGGCCCCCTGCACTAGTCGAATCCGATTTGGAGGAATCCTCCACGGAGGGACCATGGAGAGGCTCACGAGGTCGGCAAACCACGGTCGTCTCGGCCAGTGCGGGGCAATGAATATGACCTCTGCCTGTTCCTGCAATACCTTCCTGATAACTGCTGGGATCAGAGGGAGAGGTGGGAAGGCATACAGTAGTCCCCCTGGCCAAGGACTGCGAAGAGCGTCCGTCCTCTCTGCCCCCGGAGAGGGGAACCTGGAAAAGAACCTTTGAAGTTGGGAGTTCGCCGGAGAGGCGAATAAGTCTAGGACCGGCAACCCGAACCTTTCCGAAATCTCCCTGAAGAGATCCGGATGTAGGCTCCATTCCGAATGGTCCACTGTTGCCCGGCTTAAAAAATCCGCCTGACGGTTTGCCTCCCCCGAGATGTGTTCTGCTTTCAGGGAGAGGAGATTGCTTTCTGCCCAAGACCCCAATAGCATGGCCTCGGCCATGAGAGAGCGGGATCGGGTACCGCCCTGACGGTTCACATGGGCCTTTGCCGCCACGTTGTCCGTGAGGACCAGCAGTGCTGCCCCGCCACCTGGTTGCAGAAGTGGCGAAGGGCCAGATGAATGGCTCTCAGTTCCAGCCAGTTGATATTGTGTGCCAGATCTGCTCTGGACCACCGACCCTGAGCCAACTGAGATTGGAAATGGGCCCCCCAACCAAACAGACTGGCGTCTGTGGTCAATGTCAGCCTGCTGGGCTCCTTGAATAGTGACCCTTTTGCCACCTCTGGGGAGGCCCACCACAGAAGGGATCTTAGGGTCTGAAGGGGGACCCGTACCCTTTGGTTGGAAGAGCTTGTGCCCAGTCTTTGGAATGGGAGCAAGAACCATTGCAGGTGTCTGGAGTGTAGCCTGGCCCAAGGCACTATCTCTAGGCAAGATATCATCTTTCCCAGTAACTGGGAGAGGACAGCCAGTGTTGCTACACGCTCCCTGCGGATCTTGAGAACCATGTCTCGAATGCTGTCTTGTCTGTCTCGAGACAGATAGACCCGGCAAAGGTCTGTGTCTTATTATCGCGCCCAAGTGTAGCAGGCGTGTTGCGGGAGTCAATTGACTCTTGTGAAAGTTGACTGAGAAACCGTGACCCTGGAGGGTCCTTATGGTGAGGGCCAGTTCCGCCTGGGCGGCCAGAGCGGAGGACGACTGGATGAGAATGTCGTCCAGGTAACATTGGACGCGCACCGGTACTAGTCGTAGGTGTGCGGCAAGTCCCGCCAGGATCTTGGTGAAGACCCTGGGAGCTGAGGACAGGCCGAAGGGGAGGGCCCTGTACTGGTAATGATTGTTGGAATAACAAAACCGGAGATATTGCCGATGGTTTGGATGAATAGGGATGTGAAGGTACGCCTCTGTAAGGTCTATGGATGTCAGAAAGTCCCCCCGTCTGACGCTTGCCAAGATGGACCGAAGCGTCTGCATCTTGAACTTTCTGTACGACAGGTGAGAGTTCAGGCCCTTGAGGTCTAGTATCGCCCTCCATCCCCCTGAGGCTTTTGGAACCACGAATAGGATGGAGTAAAAGCCCTGTTTCAGCTGATCGACTGGAACCTGTTCTATGGCTCGTATGTGTAATAGATGCCGGATGGCCTCCCCCAGGAGGGTCTTCCTGACTGGATTCCTGGGGAGGGGACAGGAAACAAAGCGCCGGGGTGGCCTGGCCACGAACTCCAGAGACAGCCCGTCTCTGATGGTGCTTAGCACCCAAGAGTCCGTGGTGGTTTTCTGCCACCTATGGGAGCTTCCCTCCCCGAGTCACCTGGATCTACGGAAGGGACGGCCGCCCCTGCCTCGAAAGGTTCTCTTACCCTGAGCCTGCTGTCTGTATCTGTCCCTGTACCCGGACCGGTCAAAGGAACGGTCCGGGCCTGCAGGAAATGGCCGGGTGACCTGTGCTGAGGCCGAATCTGATCCCGTCCGAAAGGGCTGTCGACGGGTGTACGGGGAGAAACGACGGCCCGGTCTCCTGGAAAGGTGATAGAGAACCCTTCGTTTCTCCTTGTTTTCGACTAAGTAGGGGGTCAGGACCTCCCCAAAGAGGCGGGCACCGCGGTACAGGGCGGAAGCTACGCGCCATTTGTGTCTAGTCTCAGCCTTCCAATTTCTAAGCCATAGAAGCCTGCGTGCGGAGACGTTGGATGCGATGGCCCGGGCAGAAAATCTTGCCGCCTGCAAGGAGACGTCCGCCACGTATTGGGATGCGGCCATGAGCTTTGTCAAGTCCTGGTGGACTCTTACCTCTTCCGGGGGAATTCTAGCCTGCAATTGGCGGAGCCACATAAGAGAGACCCTGGCGAAGAATGAGGCTGAGGTAGAAGCTCTTATTGACCAAGCTGAAGCTTGGTGTGTCCTGCGGAAAGAAGCCTCGGATTTTTTATCCTCGGGCTTCAGCGCCTCCGCCATATCTCCAGGTACCCTGGAATCAGAATATAAGGGTAGTAAGGATTCATCAACCTCAGGCACCTCCAGGGCCTCATTCAGAACTGGTTCCGTGTCAAGCAGCCTGTGGTCTATTCCCCCAGTAGAGGTGGGAGCACCTGGGGCCTCCCATTGAGCCCTAATGGATTTTAAAAACATGGGGGGACAAGGTATATGCTTGTGTAACACCACCGGTTCTAAAAACAGCGGATCTGTGTCTTGGCCAGGAGGCTGTTCAGGCACCTGTTCAGGTACCGGAGGCTGAGCCGAGTGTATCCTACCGGTCGCGCAGGCCTTGCGGAGCAGAGACGGAAATAGCGAGGGATTAAACAGTCCTATTAGAGGGGGAGGTTCCTGAGTAGGCTCCTCATCGTCCGACCACTCTCCCTCCGCCTGACTGTGCTCCGCGTATTCCGAGCCCCCGCTGGCAAAGGAATGAGGAGGAGAATCAGAAATTGGGTACTGTAGGGCACCTGACCCCGCTGGGTCAGGCAATGGCCTAGGAATTATGGGAGCGGGAGTCTCGAGGACGCCTCATGGGCGCCATGGCTTGGGCAACTGCCTGAGAAACCAACTCTTGCAGATGAGCTTTGAAGGACGGATCCTCCAGCTCACGAAGCCCCGCTGCTGTGGGGGTAAAGGTGGCAGTTGGAGCCTGGCCCACCAGGGGTGATCCCTCAAGGGGCCGTAGCCCCGCTGCAGTTGGTGTAAATGTGGCTTCTGGAGCCTTAGGGTCCTGAAGTCCCTGTTCCTCTTCAAAGAGGGAAAGGAGTTCCTGATAAGGACCAGTTGAAGGAGCCCCTTCTGAATCCCGCTCTGGTGACCATGGGGCCTGAGGCTCAGGTTGAGGGCCACAAGGGAGTGCCACCATTGTGGTAGGGGGCGGCTTAACCGTCTCCCCTACAGCCAGTTTTTGCGCTCGTGAGAACTGTCTCTCCAGGGCACGATGCCTACGATTGGCCTGTTTATCGGCCGCCTTGGAGGCTGCTTTCTTTGAGCCGGCCTTGGTCTTGGCCTTGATTTTTGTGGCTGCCTCCTGACTAGAGGACTTACGCTTTCCGTGCCCACTGGAGGTGGAAGCCTGTGGCTCGGTGTTGTCTGCCATTGTAAAGCGAGAGTTTTCAGTGGGGTGCTGAAGCGTCTCGGTCTGCAAGAGATGCGGCTGTTCCCCACCTGAGTGGGACTTGCCTCCACGTGGATCAGTGATGGTCCGGCCCACTGGCAAGCACGGACTCACACTTAGCGACGGCTGTCGCGGGTCACCAGCGATGATGAGACTGAGCGTGAGACCTACTTTGAGGCCAATTTCGCGCTTAGTGACAGGATCAACACATGTCTCACTTAGTGACGGCAAGCTCAGTATTGACCGTTCACTAGATGCAGACTATGGCAACAGGCTACAACTGGCAAAGGCCCAATGGGTGCAGCTGCTAAAAGGTAAACTGCTGGTTGTTTTTTTTTTTTTTTTTGCCTAGCAATACAGGGGACTCCTATATCCCTGATTAGGGACTAAATCTCTGGACAGACCCCTGACTGATGATTCTGAAGGGTAAAAACAGAAGTGGGGCCTTTTGGTCCCTCCCTGTTTAGTGGCCAAAGATGGCGGTCGCCAGAAGGGAAAACGAAACTAACCAATCCTCCTGGAGTTGCTGGGCCTCCTTTCCGTTCTCTGAAGGGAAAGGGAAAGCGAGGTAAAAGGGCCGTTTTCCACGCAGCGCCAAAAATGGCGGCCGCGACGATCGGGAAGGAATTTGGAGACCCCGGGGCAGCCTGCAGAATAGGGGCTCCCCCCTCACAGCAGCAGCTCTCCAAACAAAAAGCCAGCACCTCAGTTTAGAAAGAGAGAGGCCGATCGAGTCGCGGCGTCCAAAATGGCGGCCGCGACGATCGGCCGAAAAAACCAAGGCCCGAAGCGGTCCGAAGAGGAGGGGAACGCACTCCCACCCCCAGGGGACACCCCCCCCTAGAAGCCTAGCAGGCGAGAGAGCAAGAGAAACCAGGGAAAATCCGATGGGGATCGGATCGCCTCGCAGCGCCCAAAACGGCAGCCGCGAATCAGCTGTGGGGGGGGAAACACGAGTTCAACAAAAAAGACACTGACAACAAATAAAAGATGATTTCCCCTTCTAGAACAGCGCTGATCCCAGCGCTGGCCAGAGGAGAAACAGAAAAACAATGAAGAATCCACCAATGGTATAGAAATAAATAAACCTGATTCTCAAATTGCTGGGAGCCAAAACTACCACGTCTGTCTGGGCTGAAGACCAAAACGAAACTGGGGGCGTGCCCTCAACCAGAGAGCCGTGGCAGCTTTGATTGTTTTGGTCTACGTGGGCAGGAGGTCCAAGATAACCCATTGGTGGATTCTCCATTCCTTCACGCTGGAGAAATATTAACACTACTATCATTAAATGTAAATGGACTAAATTCCCCGGCTAAGAGAAATATAATTTTGAATAAGCTCAGTAAGAAAAACTTAGACATAACAATTTTACAAGAAACACACATAAAGACTCAAGATCAGGATTTACTAAATTACTCTAAGTTAGGAATCAAATTTGTATCGCTTTCACAGCAGAAGAAAGGAGGAATTGTGATATATGTTAAAGAAAAAATCCCAGCAAGACAAATCTATCGAGATGAGGAAGGCAGAATACTGATTATTGAAATTTCCCTGAATAAAAGAAAGGTCGCCCTGGTAGGAATTTATGCTCCCAATGAAAAACAAAGACAATTCTATAAAAAATTGCATAAGGTTATTGCTGATATGGAATATGAGAACATTTGTATAATTGGCGATTTTAATGCAATTATAGACAGAGAATTAGATTATAAGAGTGGGGAAGTAAGGAAACGAAGCAGGAGAATACTACCTGGTACTTTTTTTAAAATGGTGGAAGAATTAAATATTCAGGATAGTTGGAGGGAGAGAAATTTGAATGAAAAGCAATTTACATACTATTCAGGGCGGCACCAATCATGGTCCAGAATTGATATGGTCTGGACAACGAAAGAATTAAATGCAGATATTGATGATGTAGTAATAGACATTAATACTTGGGCAGACCATAATCCTATTATAATTAAATGGAAAGAACAGAAGATAACAACAAGGAGGTGGACGCTAAAAAAGGCAATCTTAAACCAAATAGAATTTAAACATAAGATGGAGGAACAAATGTGGATATTCTTCCAGACAAATAAGAAAGAGGAGACTAGCACTCAAAATTTATGGGACACGGCCAAGGCTGTTATGAGAGGAACTGCAATTGCGTACATGGCCAATGAATATAAAAAGAAAAGGCAACATTGGAAAAGCTTAACAGAAGAAAACAAAAAATTAGAATTAGAATTACAAAAAAACCCACAATGTAGAGACCTAAAACAACAGCTAGATTTAAATAAGCACAAATTGAATATTATAGAAAAGGGAGAAATGGCAAAAAAATTAAAAAGTATTAGACAAAAATTTTTTGAACAGGCAAATAAACCCGGGAGATGGTTGGCTTATAGATTGAAAAAACAAAAAGATAAAAGATGGATTAGTAAATTATGTAATCAAGCAGGGGAGATGGTATAACAAAATGAAGAAAAAAAACGGGTGATATATGACTTCTATAAAAACCTTTATAAAGAGGATGGAAAGGTTACTGAGGAAAGAATATCACAATATCTTATGAAAGCGGACTTACCGAAGGTCCCAGAAGAATTTCAAAATATATTAAATAAAGATATAACAGTCCAGGAAATTATAGAAGCAATTAAAAAGCAAAAAAGTAATAAAACACCTGGCCCTGACGGATTACCATCTGAAATATATAAGAACCTCCAAGAACTTTTGGCCCCAACTTTACTGGGCATATTTAACGATGTATTAAACATAGCAAAAATCCCAAACTCATGGAAAGAAGCAATCATCTCACTAATTCCTAAAGAAAACTCTGACTTGACCTGCATTAAAAACTATAGGCCCATTTCTTTACTGAACACGGATTATAAGATTTTCATGACTATAATGGCAGAAAGATTCAAAAAATATTTAGTTGAATTCATTCACACCGACCAAAATGGCTTTTTGCCTAAAAGACAAATTAGACATAATGTTAGGATTATACTAGACATCTTAGAATATTATGAATTACATAGCGAAAAACAAATGGCATTGATTTTTGTGGACGCTCAGAAAGCGTTTGATAATGTTAAATGGAATTTTATGTTGACTAAACTTAAACAGATGGATTTTGGGGAAAAAATTATAAACATGTTTAAAACAATCTATTCCAAACAAGAAGCAAAAGTAATTATAAATGGAGAACTAACAAATAGCGTCCAAATACAAAAAGGCACAAGACAAGGTTGCCCACTATCCCCTCTATTATTTATTCTTTCTTTAGAAGCACTCACAAGAATAATTCGAAAGGACAAGCTGATCAAAGGATTAGAAATTAGAAAAGAGACATTTAAATTACAGGCTTATGCAGACGATTTAGTTTTCATTTTGGAAGATCCCTTAGAATCTGGAACAAGATTCTGTCCTGCATTGGGTCCGCAGCCTTCAGGGTCGTTGCCTGGGAAGACTGTACAGCCACTGCGGAAGGCGTCGGAGAAGTCAAGGGCCGTGCAGCAGCCGGCTGGATCTGGACGTCCACTCGTGCAGGAGGAGGAGGAGGAGGCGTATTCTGTGGTGCAATGCTGCCAGGAGGAGGAAGGCAAGGATGGTGATGCTGCGGATGACCCTATGGTGAGTAAACCTATTCGGCCATTTTTGTTACCTGTCACTCTTAGAATCCCCCAGACAGGGCGACAGGGGGAATATCGGGCCCTAATAGATTCTGGGTGTACCCGCTGTCTGATAAGTAGGCAGGTAGCTATGGAGGTGGGCGTCCGGGTTCGACGGTTAGCGCAACCCATTCGGTTTGAGCAGATGGATGGGTCTTTGTTGGGGGGGCTCCGGTCACCCATGTTACAGATCCCCTCCGGTTGGAGATGGGAGCACATTGGGAGGTCTTACGGTTTATTGTAGTACGTGACATGACCGAGGCTTTGATCCTCGGCTTGGCCTGGCTGGATAAGTGGGGTCCTACTATATGGTGGGAGGGTGGTTATCGGAAGCTGCGTTTTGGCGTAGGTCCCCAACCACCTAGTCAGGTGGCAGAGGGGCGAGGGGCAGAGTGTCGGGAAGGGGGGTTTGATCGGGACACGGTTAAGGGGACGGATCTCTTCCCTACGGTGTATGCCGATCTTAGGGAAGTATTTAGTGAAAGGGAGTGTGATATTTTGCCTCCGCATCATGCAACTGATTGTGCCATTGATATCATCCCAGGGGCTAAGTTACCTAAGCCCCGGATGTATGCAATGACACCTGGAGAGATGGAGGAGTTACGGCATTATATTGACCGGAATTTGGCCAGGGGTTTTATTCAACCTGCCCGTTCACGGGTTGCCGCACCCATACTGTTCAAGGAAAAGAAAGACGGCTCACTCCGCCTTTGTGTGGACTTCCGGAGCATTAACGGTGTTTGTGTGGAGCATATGTATCCTCTGCCACTTATGAAGGACCTCCTGGCCCATCTGGCTAAAGGACGTGTCTTCTCAAAGTTAGATCTGCGAGAGGCCTATTATAGGGTCCGGGTGAAACAAGGGGATGAGTGGAAGACCGCCTTTAATTGTCCACTTGGCAGTTATCAATTCCGGGTCATGCCATTTGGCTTGCAGGGGGCTCCGGCTGTGTTTATGCAGCTAATTAATGAGGTTTTGCACAAGTATTTATATCGTGGGGTGTTGGTGTATTTGGATGATATATTGATCTACACCACCACCCTGGAAGAGCATGTGCGCCTTGTGCGGTGGGTATTAACGAAGCTATTGGAGGCCCAGTTGTTTGTTAAGCTGTCTAAGTGTGAGTTCCACCGAACCCAGTTGGATTATTTGGGGTTCAGAATATCGGGTGATGGGATAAAAATGGACCCCAATAAGGTGAAAGCGGTGCTGGAGTGGTAGGCCCCTCGAACCCGGCGGCAATTACAAAGTTTTTTGGGGCTCGCTAACTTTTATAGGCAGTTTATCCCCTCTTTCGCTACAATAGCCCTCCCCTTAACGGACTTATAACGTACCCGGCATATGGCTGTTAAGCCACGACCTGGTCTGCCATTGGAGTGGACCATGTCTTGTCAAAAAGCCTTTGAGGATTTGAAGGCATTGTTTGCTCAAGAGCCGGTGTTACTCCATCCAAATCCGGAAGTTCCATTCGTGGTTCAAGCTGATGCTAGCGACGTAGCGGTGGGAACTGTACTTCTTCAAAGAAGCAACCAAGGCGTCTTGCAACCTTGTGCTTATACCTCCCGTAAGTTCACAGAGACTGAGAGGGCATGGGCTATATGGGAAAAAGAGGCGTTTGCTGTACGATGGGCACTTTCAACATGGCGACATTTCCTGGAGGGGGCGAAGGAAATGTTCGAGGTGTGGACGGATCATACGAACCTAGAGGTGTTGCAAACCCCGAGGCGTTTGTCGCCGAAACACGTTCGGTGGGCTCAGTATTTCCGCCGTTTCCATTTTATTTTGAAATATGTACCGGGACATAAGAACTTCCTGGCAGACGCCCTATCGCGTTTACCTCAATACAACAGTGAACGGGAGGTGGTTGTGCAGGATCTAGTGCCCTCTTATCAAGTTGTTGCCCGGCTTTATCTGCGCAAAATGGGAGACGATTTGGTCCAGCAGTTGCATACAGCAGTGGTGGATGACCCGTGGTTGCAAGCTCACCCACATCTCACAAATCAGGATGGATTAGCATGGAAAGGTGACAAAGTATATGTTCCTGAGACCTTGAGGTTGGCTGTATTACGACGTTGCCATGATGCCGAATAAGCTGGCCATTTTGGATTTCTGAAGACCCTTCATTTGGTGAGGAGGCAGTTTTGGTGGCCCCGAATGAAGAAGGACGTGGACGCTTATGTTAAAACCTGCCATGTCTGTGCGGTGTCCAAACCTCGCACCGGAAAGCCCTTGGGGTTATTACAAAGAGTGGCAGATCCGGGTCGGCCGTGGGAGGAGATTGCAATGGATTTTGTGGTCGGTTTGCCGGAGAGTCATGGGTGCTCTGTTATATGGACGGTTATTGACCTCTTCTCCAAGCAAGCCCATTTTATTCCATGTAAAGGGCTACCGTCAGCTAAGCGGTTGGTCCGGTTGTTCATCGAACACATATATCGTCTTCATGGGGTACCCAAACGAATTGTCTCAGACCGGGGGGTACAGTTTACAGCTCGTTTCTGGCGTGACTTCCTTCGGCATATTGGATCATCTCAGGGCCTTAGTACAGCGTACCATCCGAATACCAACGGAGCAGCTGAAAGGGCCAATGCTATGGTGGAGCGCTATTTGCGTAGCTATGTATTGGGCCGGCAAACGGATTGGGTTCATCTGTTGCCGTTTGCGGAGGTGGCCTATAATAACGCGGTGCATAGTAGCACCGGGTTTGCCCCATTTCGGGTGGTGAATGGGGTGGACTTCGTGCCGATTCCCGAATGCCCTGGGACCTCCCCCCCTGGGAATTCAGCCCCGGATTGGATAACCCGTATACAGGGGTTATGGGGGCAGGTTAAGAACGCTCTCACAAAAGCGGAGGCCGAGATGAAGACGCAGGCTGACAAAAAGAGAGGGGTCCCTAAACCATTCCAGGTGGGCGATTGGGTATATTTGTCAACGAAGTATCTGCGTACAGCAGCAATTGGTAGGAAGTTGGGCCCAAAGTACATGGGGCCCTTCCAGGTGATCAAGGTAATCAACCCAGTGACGATGCAATTACGACTACCCCGGTTTATGGGGAGGATCCACCCGGTGTTCCATTGTAGTTTACTGAAGCCGGTGGGGAGTCCCCCAGGGGGACACGTGGGAATGCCACCAGGGCCTGTGGCCGGTGACCGGTTTGAGGTCCAATCTATCTTGGACTCCCGTGTGCGAAGGGGCCGGTTGCAGTATCTGGTTGGGTGGAAGGGTTACCCTCTGTCAGAGGCATCATGGGTGGGGAGGGACGATGTAGAGGCTCCCCGGTTAGTAAAGGCGTTCCATCGCAGACATCCAGGGAAGATGGGGGGTGGACCATAAGAATCCGCTGGGGCGGACATTGTTTTATTTGTTGTCTTTCCCTTCCAGGGAGAGGTCTGGTATGGGAAGCCGCCTGTCAAGCCCCACAGGCTCGACATACATTGGTGGGGCTGGAGAGCACAGTGAACAATGTTAGCCCAAGCTGCCGGCGACTCACGCGGATCAACTTACCGCCGGAGGATGCCGCCTGCCACCGTCTGCCGCCTGTCGGGCATGGTGGCGGCGTTCCGGTCGGGGTTTCTGCGGTCGGCCCGCAACTATGGATCGTCATCTCCGGGGCCGGATGTGCGGTGCCGGCTTCCTGTTTCCGTCGGCCGGCCGGCATGTGACGTTGGAAGCCGATGCAGCTGTGAGGCGCATTGGGTGTGAGGGGGGGTAGTTAGGGTGTTGGTTATAGGTGTGGTTGTGGGCGTGGTTGGGGTGCATATATACGGCGCTGGGTGATGTTCACGCCCAGCGCCGACTTTTACTAATTCGAATAAAGAAGTGTCACTTCGTTCCTGTGTCGGCCGTTTGTTTTTCCCCGGCGGAGGACCTTGACAATTATTACAGGAGCTGGAAAATTATGGAGATGTCGCGGGGTTGAAGATTAATAAAGAAAAAACTAAAATGTTAGTTAAAAACATGTCCAATTTACAAGAAACTGAGCTAGTAGACAAAATCAATATCCAGACATCTAAAAAAGTAAGGTATTTGGGGATCCAACTGTCGGCAAGATGTACTACACTCAAAAGAGAAAATTATGACAAATTAATAGACCAAATTATGGTAGACTTAGACAGATGGAAAAATTTGCAGCTCTCCTTTATGGGGAGAATAGCGACAATCAAGATGAACATACTTCCCAAACTACTCTTTTTATTCCAATGTGTTCCAATTAAATTAGGTAAGGCTTTTTTTGAAAATTTAAACAGAGTTACATCCAAATTTATCTGGCAAGGTAGAAAACCGAGAATTAAATTAAAACTATTACAGGATGCAAAGGAAAGAGGAGGGCTCGGCCTCCCAGATTGGGAAAAATATTATCAAGCAGCAATATTGGTATGGATAAAGGATTGGATACACTTAAGGAACAGAAGACTCCTAGCATTAGAAGGCCATGATATGCAAATAGGGTGGCATGCCATAATGTGGGACGAGAAATATAAGGCTCACCAGTATTTCCAGAACCATCATATTAGACGGGCATTATTAGACGTGTGGATAAAAATTAAAAAATTTAATTATATAGAGAGCCCCAATTGGCTATCCATATTAGAGATATTTATGCACCCCAAATTCATAAATTTAGGAAGAGTAACCACATATAAAGATATCTTAGATGAGAATGGAGACCTGAAAACAAGGAAAAGACTATTAGAAGATGGTATAGAGTTGGAATGGTGGGCATACTTACAAATACAGTCGCGATACAGAAAAGACAAAAAAGAACCAGGGATAAATTTAGAGTATACCCAATTAGATAAAATCCTTCTAGGAACAGAAGATCAAATGATAAAAAAGATATATCAATATTTATTAGAACAAGATTTGTTAGAAGAACAGGTAAAAGAAACAATGTTAATCTGGAGCAAAAATTTTGGTTATAATATTGACTTAGATAATTGGCAATCATTATGGGACAGAAATAGGAGGTTAACGCTAGCCACCTCTTATAAAGAAAATCTATACAAGATGTTTTATAGATGGCACTTTCCCCCTACAAGGCTAGCAAAAATAGATTAAAAAATCTCACCTACATGCTGGAAATGTAGAAGGTTTCCAGGGACTTATTATCACATGTAGTGGGAATGTTCAAAAGCGAAAAATTTTTGGCACCAGATAAAAAATTGGCTGGAAGAAATACTACTACAAAAAATTGATTTAAAACCAGAAATCTTCTTATTAGGGATTATTAATGATAAATTTAGCAAAGCATCTTTCTACTTACTATTGCATATTTTAACGGCAGCAAGATTGGCATATGCCCAAAAATGGAAAAGAAAGGAAGCCCCCACTGAAGAAGAAATAATAAATAAAATTTTGTCCTGCGCTGAAATGGACAGGTTAACTCTAGAGATCAAAAATAAAACTGAAACAGAGTATTATGAAATTTGGGAAAAATTGTATGATTGGTTAGAGATAAGGAGAATCGCTGAGATGATTATTGATTATTGATTGATTAGTAGATAACGCAAGGATCTCTCATTAGCATCTATATCAGGACACAACGGAAAGATATGTAAATACATGTATGTATAGCTTGTTATACTCTGTCCTGTTATAGAAGGTATTTTAAGTTTTTGTTTTTTCTTTCTGTAATAGCAGTGTTATATTCAGGGAGGTTGAATCATGTCCACTTTTGTTTTTAAATGTATATTTAATAAAATCATTTAAAAAAACAAACATGTTTATTGGTTACAAAGTATCTGCACGGTCAAAAGTGAAACCAAGACTAAAGTTCCCTCCAAAATGTAACAGTATTACAAAGTTAAACTTCCCACCCCATAGCCTATGCCAGTGGTGGCGAACCTATGGCATGCGTGCCAGAGGTGGCACTCAGAGCCCTCTCTGTGGGCACGCGCGCCATCGCCCCAGCACAGAGATCGCCAGAGTAGGAAGCAAGCGGCGTTTGGAAGCGACGGGGCACTGAGTAAGCAAGCGAGCAAGTGGTGTTTGGAAGCGACAGGGCACTGAGTGAGCAAGCGAACGAGCAAGTGGCATTTGGATGCGACAGGGCATTGAGTGAGCGAGTGAACGAGCAAGTGGCATTTGGATGCGACAGGGCATTGAGTGAGCGAGCGAGCATGTGGCGTTTGGAAGAGATGGAGGAGTGGGGGAGAGACCGAGCGAGAGGCCTTTGAAAGAGACGGAGGAGTGAGTGGGGGAGAGACCGTGCGAGAGGCCTTTGAAAGAGACGGAGGAGTGAGTGGGGGAGAGACCGTGCGAGAGGCCTTTGAAAGAGACAGGGGAGTGAGTGAGAGCGAGTGGAGGCTTTTGCGAGCAAAGTGTGAGTGAGTGAGGGGGGGGGTTGCGAGTGAAGGGTGAGAGAAAAAGGGAAAAGTGAGGGGGAGAAGGGAAAAAGGCATTGACTTTTTTAATTTTGTGTTTTTCTAGACTCCAAGTCTTGAACACCCAAAAATGAGTACAGCAAAAAAAGCAAAAACAGATAGTGGAAGATCATTCCAAGAGGCCTGGACAGTCATTTGGAGTGATTGAACGCAATGGGAAAGCATTATGTATTCTGTGTAATGAAAGTGTTGTGTGTTGCACATCAGGTGTCAGACGGCACTTTGACACCAACCACAAAAGTGTTGCCAAACTTGGTGAAACTGAAAGAAAAGAGTTTCTTGAAGGGAAATTGAGGAACTATCATTCCCAGTATCTTAGTTTTTGCAACTATCAAATTTCACTGTGCATAGCAAAACATGGTAAGCCCCTCTCTGATCGGGATATTATCGAAACGGCCATGTTGTCTGGGAGTAATTTCCCTTTTTCATGATTTCCCAAACAAGGATAAAATTATTCAACGCATCTCTGAGATGCCACTTAGCAGAAATACTGTTAAAGATCGAGTCCAGCACATGGCAAGTGATGTTAGTCAGCAGCTCACCACTGACTTACAAAAGACAGCCTGTTACTCCATGTGCTTGGATGAAAGCACAGATATAAATAATCATGCAAGGCTAGCAGTAATTTTGCGTTATGCTGTTGGTGACATCATGAGAGAAGAGCTGGTGAAACTGGTGTCTTTGCCTGAAAGAACACAAGGGATAGTTATCTACAATGCTGTGATGGAGGCTTTTTTGTCACAAGACATAAGACCAGAAAAAGTGGTTTCAATTACTAGTGATGGGGCACACCTTCTATGGTGGGGGCAACATCTGGTTTCATACAATTCTTTGTTAAAGAAACAAAACATCAAGTCATTCAGTTCCATTGTATTATACATCAAGAAGCTCTTTGTGCCAGGGAAAGCAGCAAAAAATTTGACGATGTCCTCAAAGGTGTCACAAAAAATGTGAATTACATCATGGCTCGTGCTCTGAATTGTCGACAGTTTCAAGCACTTCTTGAGGAGGTTCAGGCACAGTATAATTGTTTACTTATGTACAATAATGTCCGGTGGCTGAGCAGAGGACGAGTCCTGGAGAGATTTGTAGCCTGCTTGGATGAAATTAGGCTGTTTATGAATGAAAAAGGGCAGGGATATCCACAGCTCACTGATATGGCCTGGCTTACCAACCTCATGTTTTTTTACAGATTTTACACTACACTTCAATGTACTGAACAAACAACTACAAGGTGTAGGGAAAACAGCAGAAAGGATGTTTTGTGATATCAAAACATTTGAGAGAAAACTGCAGGTTTTTGAAAGAGACCTTAAAAGTGGGCAGCTGAAATATTTTCCAAATCTAAAAATGCATTTAGAAAATTCTACAACATTTGCAGACAATCCTACAAGCCATCAGAAAATCTACAAGGAATTTTCTAGCATTGTAGCAGCTGCAAAGGTGAATTTTAGTAACAGATTTTTACAGTTCCGTAAGATGGAGACAACCCTGTGTTTTCTTACTTCTCCAGATAAAGCCAAATTTGAAGAACTTGATCTTTCCTGCTTACACTAGTTAGATTTAGGAAATCTGGAAATGGAGCTATTGGAATTTCAAGAAAGCTCTATCTGGAAAAATAAATTCTATGACCTGCGTGAAACACTTGAGAAGATAGAAGGGATGACAAAGGACAGCACAGTTAGTTCTGAAAATGAAATCCTTAAAGTGTGGAATTCTCTGCCAAATAATTTTAAGTCAATGAAAGCACTTGGGATTGCTTTCCTTACTTTATTTGGATCATCTTATGCTTGTGAGCAGCTGTTTTCAGCTTTGAATTATATCAAATCTGACACCAGAAACAGACTAACAGATGACCTGAGTGCTGCATGTGTTGCTCTCAAACTTACAAAGTATGAGCCAAGGTTAGACAAATTATAAGCATGCATACAACAGCAAAAATCACATTAATTGTTCAAAAGCATGCCAAATGCACTTTTAACTTTCAATAAAAAGTTGTTTGTATCATTGAAAGCTCTGTTATTGTGTTTTTCTTTTAAGACAAAAGATGTTAATGTAAACTCTAACCCTAACCCTATCCCTAAAACCTCAATATTCAGGTTAAATTGCCATGTTGGGTGTTGGGTTGCAGTTTGGGCACTCGGTCTCTAAAAGGTTCGCCATCACTGCTATAGCCCAACCTACCAAAAACATAACCGTAAAAGCCAGACTAGAAATAAAAATTAAAATAAGCAACAAATGGTAGGAGAATACCTGTCAGATCTTGACGACTTTAAATTACTAGGACCTAACAGGTTACATCCCAGAGTTCTGAAGGAGCTGGCAGATGTTATCTCAGAACCATTGTGCCATATCTTTCAAAAATCCTGGAGCACCAGGGAAATACCTGAGGGTTGGAAAAGGGCTGATGTGGTTCCCATCTTGAATAAAGGGGGGAAAAACAGACCCAAGAAACTACAGACCAATCAGTCTAACAGTAATACCTGGGAAGATCTTGGAAAAGACAATAAAAAAACAGATCTGCGAACAACTAGAAGCAAACAAAGTTATAACTAGTAGCCAGCACGGGTTTGTTAAAAACAGATCATGCCAAACCAATCTTATTTCATTCTTCGATAAAGTGACTAAACTAATAGACCAGCGAAATACTGTGGACGTAGTATACTTAGACTTCAGTAAGGCATTTGATAAGGTAGACCACAACCTACTCCTTGGTAAGCTAGAAAAAGGGGGAATAGACAACACCATCATCAGATGGATCTGTAGCTGGCTGACAAACCGTACTCAGCGAGTAGTCCTCAATGGTACTACATCCACATGGAGAGAAGTAAGCAATGGGGTACCACAAGGCTCCGTCTTAGGCCCAGTACTCTTCAATATCTTCATTAATGACTTAGATGAGGGAATAGAAGGGGAGCTTATCAAATTTGCAGATGACACCAAACTGGCAGGAATAGCCAACACCCCAGAAGACAAGCTCAGAATCCAAAAAGATCTTGACAAACTTCAACAATGGGCCCTATCCAACAAAATGAGTTTTAATGTGGAGAAAAGCAAAGTTTTACATTTAGGCAGGGAAAATCAAAGGTATAAGTACAGATTAGGTGAGACCTGGCTCAAAAACAGTAACTGTGAGAGGGACCTTGGAGTCTTAGTGGACAATCACTTGACTATGAGCCAGCAGTGTGCAGCAGCAGCCAAAAAAGCTAATACAATCCTGGGTTGTATAAACAGAGGCATAGAATCAAGATCACGCAAAGTATTAATACCGCTTTATAAAACCCTAGTAAGACCACACCTGGAGTAGTGCAACCAATTTTGGTCACCCTACTACAGAAACGATGTTGAGACTTTGGAAAAAGTTCAGAGAAGAGCAACTAAGATGATCAAAGGCCTGGAGACTAAAACATATGAAAAACGGCTGCAGGAGTTGGGTTTGGCTAGTCTAAAGAAAAGAAGAAATAGGGGTGACATGATAGCAGTATTCCAGTATTTGAGGGGCTGACACAAAGAAGAGGGCATCAAACTAGAAGAGGCTAGACAGTCACTTGTCTGAAATGGTATAGGTTCTCCTGCTTGAGCAGGGGGCTGGACTAGAAGACGTCCAAGGTCCCTTCCAGCTCTATTCTATTCTAGAAGACCTCCAAGGTCCCTTCCAACTCTATTATTATAAACTGTTCCATTCATACAAAATAAATAGCAAAACAATGTATTCAAGCAAACAAAGACAATTGATACACAATATGGATATTCACATTTTCAGGTTCAAATACAAATTATTTCAAAAAAACAATGGAAAAGTCTTGGAGCATTCAGAAGATACTTTTTCTCAGACTTCCGGTTTGCCATCGGCGCCTGCGGACGCATGGAGGCGAACTCCGTCTTCAGCATCCGATTTCATCCCACCGGGGGACACTGGAAAGGGTCAAAAGTCGCCCTGTAGGGGCAACAAGCGAGGAGGGGACGCCCGCTTGATCGCGGGAGGGCGGCAGCCCTTCCGCTTGATCCGGGGCAGCTCTCCAAACCGGTGGGAGAAAGACCGGCCATAGCAATATGGCTCGTCATTAAGCTGCTGACAGCCGAAGTCAAAATTACTACCAAGCACTTTTAAAGCAACGCAGATGAAACTGGGTGAGATCTGATCTTCTCTTTAAGACTCTAAATATCTTTCCTGCAAAAGCTGCCCAAAGTATTTTTCCCCCTGTGAGGAGAGAGGGAAGGGAATTCCTGCCCCACCCTCTAAGAACAGCGGCGACTGACTACCCAGGGGAAACAAAGCAATTATAAAAACTTTAATCTAATTGGATGCATATACTTTTGAAATTTGGGGACTAAAAAGTTTTCCTAAAAGTTTTCCTATTCCTATTTCTACTGGAGACGCTGATTTTTGATCTAAAAAGAAAAGAAATAAACTTTGAAAAACTATTATAAAAACGCGGGACTTAAAAAGTTTTAAACGGCATCGGTGACATCTTGTGGCGAAGTATGGTATTACAACTTGTTATTGACTAAAAGAGACTTGGCTTGAAGCCTAGAATTTAGAAAAAACTCTTTGACATTGTCAGATACCACCTGTGAAAAACTCAGCTGTAAAGAAGGAACTGCAGGGTGGCATATCTGACCTGTTTGAACTATGAAGATAAACCTTTACTGATTTTCAGAGCTATATGTGGGAAATTGTTTTCCTATTTCTTTACGTGAGAAGTATCTGTTATTATACAAGATGATGGAATACTTTGGACTATAAATTCTTACTTGGCAAACAATTTCCACTATAAAGACTACCTACAACACGTGAAATAGATGTCCCATACCTAGCTATAAAAAACAAACTATTTTTAACGTTTGATTTTAAAATTTACAACTTAATACATTATCAAGAGAATATGGATGAAGATCAGGAAAAAATCCTTTTTATGTTGAAATCAATACACAAAACCATTCTTTCAGCCTGTAACAAAATAAGAGGCAACATAAAGGAACAAGATGCCAGCTTAGATATACAAACCCAGATCTTGACTACAACCAAAGAACTAACAATGCAGCAAGTAACAGGAGAAGTGGAACAACTAAATACTAAGACAGAAGACCCAACTGACCAATAGATCCAGCCAACGGGAAAATTAGAAAAGAGAGTGACAACATTGAAAACGGAAAAGACTTTTTACATAAATCAGAAGAAATTTGAGGAAAAGGAAGAACAGATTGAATGGAAGATAAATTTATCAGGACAATTGTGGGAAATTGGAGTAATAGGGAGGAGATTAAATGAATACAATTGGGCTAGTCCTTCCAAAAAAACTGTAATTAAATGGTCTTTCTTATTTCAAATAATACATATAATAAGAGAGGGAGAACTGTTTGAGGATTCAAAAGTACTGACATGGAAGGTTAGTTGGCAAAGGAAAAAAGCCAGAGTAAGGCTGAAAGAAACTAGGGTTTTGATCTAGTAGAGGGGCTTTTATACTATTGATTAGTGGGTTGAATACGGTGGAAAATAGATATTTTTTAGAAAATAAAGTAACATTATAATTGAATACGTAAGATGTGTAATAAAATTAATAGACTTTTGGTTTAATATGGTGAAAAATAGATAACTTTTAGAAAATAGAATAAGATTATATGCAAATAGACAAGATGTATATTTACAATTTTAGATTTTGTTATAAAAAGGGAAAAATGTACAAGTTGAGATAAGGGAAACTCTGGTCGCCTAAAGCTTGAAAATTATAATATACCAAATGTTAACTTGAATATTGAAGGGAAATTAAAGCCTGGGAAAAAAGCAATAACAGGACATTGATTGTATATAAGGATTGAATGCAAACACAATTAAGATATGTATAAGCTAAAAACTATTGATAAATGTAACAAAGATGGTTTTACTTAGTTGATAACAATAAGAACTATATTAGCTCAATATGAGATAGTAGATATTAAGGGAAAAAGAGAGGAAATATTTGATGTTGTAACTTGAGATTTGTGCTAAAGATTTATGTATGTTATTGAATTATTAACTACCCAGCCACTACGGTGCTTTTTAAATGTTTAATTGTAAAATTAGAAAACTAATATATATATATAAAAAAGATATTTTCTCCAAAAAAAATCACTTAAGTTGTATTGAATAGTACTAGAGTTTATAATTATGTTCCTGAAATTTACTTTATACAACTAAAAAAACCTGATTAGGTAGGTAGTTGTAATAAGAATTTAAATGATTTATATAGAATTCAATGTATTTTAATTGCTTCAATCAAAATAGCAATTTGCCTTTTTTAAACAGAATATCACCTGAAATATAGGAAGATAATCTGAAACCAGTATCCTTGCATATATATTGAAGTTAAAACAGTCATCTTCTAATCTACTACAGAAGTAGAGACTAGCAATGAAATAATCAGTAGTTTTTTTAAAAAAATAAACCCTTCGATTTCCAATAGTTTGAATCTCACATCAGTTCCACAGGCCAATTAGATGAAAAAGCCACATCAACCCAAATGTCGAGTCGGCGAGCAACATTCTTGCCCTACCTGTATATCGGGGCTTTTCAACCAGTGGTACGGGTACCACCTGTGGTACATTGGCACCTGGCAGGTGGTACGCGACCATCCTAGAAAAGTAGTGGGGGAGGGGAATGAGCTGAACCGGTGGCAGCACCGCACAAGCCTGAGCGAGAGATGGCTGGAGCTGCAGGGCTGTCAGGGCTCAGCAGAAGCGCCAGGATCAGTGCCCCTTTCCAGCTGATCAGCGCTTCTACGGGGCTGTCAGGGCTCAGTGGGAGCGCCAGGATCAGCGCCAGGCTCCAGCTGGAGCTCAGCGCTGATCCTGGTGCTTCTGCTGAGCCCAGAAGAAACGCTGATCAGCTGGAATGTTGCAGCATCTCCAGGGTCTTGTGATTTACATTCAGATGTTTGGCAACTGATTCATATTTATGACGGTCACAGTATCCCAGGGTCAAAACCTGCTGCAACCACCCAGCAGATGGGGGGAATAAAAACCAAACACCCCCATCCCACCCCTGCTGCCAATCCTCAACAGAAATGCTCACAACAATGAAAACCTCGGACAGGAGGAAGAGCGCCGCCGGGCGGGCAGGCAGGTGTCTTGCTCGGCTGTGGCTTGGGGGGCACTTTTTTCAGTGCCATTGTAACTTCGAACAGTCACTAAGCGAACTGTTGTAAGTCGAGGACTACCTGTACTTTATCACTTTTTTCCTTTTTTTTTTTTTGGTCATCAAATTTTTGACACCTTGCTAGGCGACTGGTGGTACTCGGATGTTGCCATATCCTAAAAGTGGTACAATGGGTGAAAAGGTTGAAAAGCCCTGCATAATTCCATGCCACCTTTAGTACATCTTTGCTGCAAATTTAGGAAGCCTAAACTCATTAATGAGTTTTCCTTTAGGGAATTTTGCATACCTACAACCCTTCTAACCTCTCTCATCAAAGAAAGAAAATTACATTATGGGAACTCCAAGATAGAGGTCCGTAACTTTCCTTGGCTTCCGTGTTTCATCCCCTCTTCGAAAAGATGCCCTCCTGTATTCCAAAATCCCTTCTGCCCCGCGACATCGCCTGTGTATTTCTCCGCTTGTTCAGTAGCCCTGCCCCAGGAATAAGAGGAAGTGGGAGAACTGGGAGCGCCATTTTGAGGGTGAAAGGGAAAACGGCTCAGTTCTGTCTTTGCCGCATCTCCTTCCACTTCTACGCCGATTCGAGGGATCGTGGACGCAGCTCAAAAAAAGAAGGGGGGGAGCGCATGCAGCGCAGGCACCTACCCTTTTTGTTCACGGCCCGGTCTGTTCCCCTCCCCCATTAGGTGTGTCTTTGATGTATCTTTACCTGTCTGTGACAGAAAGCCGGAGCCTCTTCGCCACTTCCGTTCCGCGCGAGCAAATCCTTGAGAAAAGAAAGGATGCCACCGAACGCAGGGTATTGTGGTTTATGGCACAGGGGACAAAGAAGCGGGATTCTTCCGTGTCCCACGATGGGGTGAACGCAGTCTCCCACTTCCGTCTTTCTCTCCTCTTTCTACTCCCGAACCAAAACATAAACACGCAACTTCCTCTAGCCGTGCCACCTCCTTTTGCAATGTCATCGCACCCGTCCTCATGCGATTCCGCTTTACACAGTCACGTACTAGTCAGGCCGTAGTTACAGGTCGAGACTTTAGCGAAGGGCGTTTTCTGTGAAGCAGCCGTCTCGCGCTGTTAATTCTGGGAGATGGAGGGATCGTTATGTCTTCTATTAAAGTGTCAGATGTGACCAACAGAACTGGCGCAAAATTTCCACAAGGAGCCTTCATTCCATATCTCACCATTGACATTTCAGAGCTAGTCGCTTATTTATTGATGATTTCATTTGATTTATATAGCCTCCCATCTCAACTGTGTGAGATTATTGTAATTTTATTGTTGTGAGCTGCTCAAAGTCGTTGACAGGTGGGCAGCATAGATGTTTAACAAATAATAACTGGGCAACTTACAACAATTTAAAAATGCAAAGAACAATTCAATCAAACCAATAAAATATGGATGAAACCAATGCAAATGAAATTAACAAAATCCACAGCTAGGGTCTAAAAACAGTCGATGCTCAACAGAACCACTGTATGGACTCCGCTTTGCATCTAGATCCCCACGTCTGGTGTCACAATCATGTTGGCCTTGTGGAAGGCCAATTAGGGCCATGTTAGAAATGCGATTAAAACACTAACAAAATTGGATTGGTAAGAAAAGAGTTTATTCTACATAAAATAGAAAAAGCAGTTTGCAAAGTGCGGTGGATCTCTAAGACACTTCCAACATGAAGTTCTAAATAGGAGACCACACCCAATTGTTCAGAATCAAAGCATTATATACATCCCTATCGCGACGCTCCCACTCCCCTCCCCTTCAGTCCCTGTTGATAGGACTTCAAAGGTTTACAATCTTATCCAAAAATGCGCCTAACCTAACCAGAATACATCACACACACCCCTTTGATTACATCCGTTTCAAAACTTCCCTTGGCCACCTTTTGTCTTGTTAAAAATAACATCAGCCTGTTTCTAACTCACATTGTAGCGGATACAAAGAGCCATAAACAATAGTTAAAAGGGTATACAGATCAAAAGGTAAAGTAAATAGAGGAAGCAATAAACATTCCCCCCCTTTCCCCTCTTGGAGACATAGGATGGGAATGGGTTTGAAGAATCATTTTATTTTTAAACATGTATTTCTAACAATGTCAAGTACCTAGGAAATGAGATTCAGGCAGTTCAAATGAGTATAAAGATTTTGTAGAAAGTCAGTACCCACCCACCCTCCTAGAGAAGGAAATATTTTGGGGGATATTAAAAAAGGACAGAATATTATATTTCCCCAAAGGAATAATGGAGAAAAATCTCAAGCAGAAACTGAGGAGGCCACCTTTTAGAAATGCAGATTTTGCAATCCTTTCAGAAAGACTGGAGCACACCATTCACAAGCAAAATGCCTTCAGCCTCCACAACTCAGACATTTTGTCAGCTGTCCCAGAACCACATGCTGCTGGTGTTTCTGCTCATCATTGAACCTTCTTTCCAAACAGCCAGCCTCCATTTTATTTCCAGTGTCTTAGCCTCCATTTTATTTACTCCCAGCTTGGACCTGGAACTGATGATTTTTCTTTCCACAATTTATTGCAAGCTTAAGTTCTCTACAAGAATCTGAACTACTAACGGTCAAAGGAAATAAGTGGGAGTTAAGAAGGAATTCAAGGTGGGCTGGACTTACATCTCTTGTGGGCGTGCAGGGACTCATGACTGATGAAGCATTTGACCCACTCCCTTGGGCTCAGCCTGGTAACCTCCTACATTACCCATCCCTCCATCTTGGCCCCCCTCTCCTTCCATGGGTTTTTCTATGCTGCTTTCCCCTTCCAGCACTGTTTCTTCAAAGTCTGAGTTCTCATGGGAACTTGGCAAGGGTGGAAGGGAGGAAGTCTGAAAGGAATTCTCCTCCCACTCCTCTGCAGGAGCTGGTGAGCCAGGTTGTGGTTGCTGATGGGGTGGTTCCCTCCCCTCCCCTTCCTAGGAATTGAAGGCCAGATGTGGAAGGCCCATTGTAGGTGAGTCTCCCTCCCCCTCCCCAAAGGAATGCAGATGGAGTGGTTAACCTCTTCCTCAACAGGATCCTTAGGCAAAATTGGGCGGGGCGCTGGTAGCTTGGTCGGCCTTGGTTTGTCAGCAAAGCGCTGGTGAAACTGACGAACTAAATCAGGGGCATGAACATACTGTGTGTTTTCCCAGGAGTGCTCTGCAACCGGGTAGCCTTTCCAATGAATCAAGTACTGGATGCCTTTGCCTCTTTTCCTAGAGTCTAGGACAGTGGTGGCGAACCTTTTAGAGACCGAGTGCCCAAACTGCAAACCAAAACCCACTTATGTATCGCCGGGTGCTGGGTGGGCATGGCCTGCTGGGTGGGCATGGCCCGCTGGGTAGGCGTGGCTATGGTGGTCATGGCAGACTGGGTGGGTGTGGCCAGGGTGGGCGTGGCCAGCTCGATGTTGCTCTGGCGGGTGGGGCAGTGGGCAGGAGGGCATCTTGCTCAGCGGGTGGGGGGGCATGGGGGGAGGCTTCTGAGCCCCACAGCTCTTCCGAGGGGGGGGAGCAGAAGAGTGGGGAGGGGCTGTGCTGGGATTGGGGCTCCTCGTGCCTTCCGCTGCCCACCTGCGCTCTTCTGTCGAAGATGCCATGGCTCCGCTTGCCTGGCAGGGCAGGGGCGTGCTCGCGCACGGGGACGCACATAGGGCTGCTGCCTCGCTTTCCGTGCCGTGCCGGGACTGGGCTGGACTGGACGCGTAGCCTCCTCGCAGCTTCTTCCCCCGTGGACATCAGGAGCGCCCACCCCGCCTATCCCTCGTCCCGGGGCAGCTGCTGCCGTCCCGCGCTCTCCAGCCCGTCGCCGGCCAGCCGGGCGTGTCGGGATGCCTCCCTTCGGGCTCCTTTGGCCTCTCCCCCCCTCCAGGCTGGGGCTGGTCAGATTCCCCCTGTGGGCAGCCCTGCGCCCGTCCCCGGCCAGCCCTCCTCCTCCATCCTTCTGCGGGCGGAGCATTAGTGTATAGTGTCATGGCTCCGATAGATGAGACCAATTAGAACAGAACTCCATCTATGAAGCATTTTATATTGGTTTTCCTTATACGCAGTTGACAGTGTCAATTTACAGTTTTTATTCCAAATTCTTTCCCATTCTTCTAATTCTATAGTTCGACCCACATTTCGGGCCCATGCTATCATTGACCCTTTTACTATTTCTTCCTCCAATTCAACCTCCAGTAGATATTTATAAGTTCTTGTTAATAATTTTTCTCCCCTACCCATCAATATTTTGTCCAGTTGCTGTGGTACTCGGTTTATTCCATATTCTGCCATGTCCTTACTATATTTTGACTGAATCTGTATGTATGGCCACCAATCTATAATTATTCCCTGTTCTTTTAATTCTTCCCTTGATTTGAGCTTCCCTTGATTATCTAATAGTTCTTCATATCTTTCCATCTTTTTTTGTCTAATGTATTTGGATGAATCACTGCCTCCATCGGAGAGACCCAATTTGGTATTTTCGTGTAGTATTTCTTTTTAACCCTTTCCCACGTCCAAATCAGCGCGTTCCTTATCTGATGTCGGTAAAAGTATGTGTGTATGCTCTTATGTTTTCCCCATAAAAAGGCATGCCAACCGGCTTATAGATCATGTCCTTCTATTGTTAAAACCCTTTGATTATCTAGGTATATCCAATCCCTAATCCAAAGTAACCCTGCTGCTTGATAGTAGGTTTCCCATTTTGGGAGCCCGAGGCCACCCATTTTTATCACTGAAATCCTTCCTAGTAGTGATAGTTGTAATTTCCCCCAGACCTCTAGATCTTTTTTAATTTGTAGTGTCAGTTTTTTGTAATTATCCTCTTTTAATGAAGAACATCTTATAGTAAGCCAAATTCCTAGGTATTTAATCTTTTTTACGATTTTTAGTCCCAACTCCTCTTCTAATTTCCTTTTTTGTTTTTCAGTTAAATTTTTAACTAACATTTTAGTCTTTTCTCTATTGATTTTTAATCCTGCCACTGTTCCATATTTTTCTATTTCGTTCATTAGAATATTTCCTCTCTCTAATGGTTCCTCTACGAAAAACACCAAGTCGTCCGCAAATGCCTGTGTCTTATATTCTTCTGTCTTCACCTGTAATCCTTTTATCTCTTTATTATTTCTAATTTGGGTTAATAACACTTCTAAAGTCAAAATAAAAAGTAGAGGTGACATTGGGCATCCCTGTCTTACTCCTTTGTTTATTTCGAATTTCTCTGTATTGTCCCCATTAATTATCACCCTAGCCTTTTGTATTTTATATATTGCCTTTATCATTTTCTCGAACTTCTCTCCAAATCTCATGTCCTCGATCTGTTGGAACATAAACTGCCAATTAAGATTGTCAAATGCTTTCTGGGCATCTAAGAAAATTAATGTCACCTGTTTTTCAGGGTGTGCTTCATAATATTCTAGGACATTTAGCACCATTCTCATATTATTCCTTATTTGTCTTGTGGGTAAAAAACCATTTTGATCTGAGTGTATTATATCATTTAATGTTAATTTCAGTCTTTCTGCCATTATGGTGGTGAAGATTTTATAATCCGCATTCAACAACGAGATTGGCCTATAGTTTTTTAGTTGTTTGGGGTCCGTACCTTCTTTTACGATGAGGGATATGTTGGCTTCTATCCATGAATCCGGTAATTTAGCTTTTTCTAATACATCATTGTACACTTCTAATAAAGTCATTTCGAAATCCTCATAGAAAGTCTTATACACCTCCCCTGGTAGTCCATCTGGCCCTGGGGCTTTGTTATTTTTTTGTTTTTGCACTGCGATTTTTAATTCCCTAGCTGTTATTTCCTTATTCAATATTTCTCTCTGTCCTTCTTTTAATTCTGGCAAGCCGTTTACCTTTAAATATTGTTTTATATTTTCCACTTCTATCTCCTCTTTTTTGTATAATAACTCAAAGTAGTTCTGAATAATTTCTTTCTTTTTATCTATTTTATATTGCAACTCTCCTTTTTCGTCTTGTAATTCCTGAATGAATCTTTTTTCCTTCTCTTTTTTTAATTTATAAGCGAGCCATCTCCCAGGCTTGTTTGCGTGTGCAAAAAAATTTTGTTTTACTATTTTCAGTTCCCTTACCATTTCCTCTTGATCTATTATATTTAATTTATGTGTAGCCAAAACCATTTCCGTCTTAATCATTTCATCTTGGGGCTCCCTTTGTAATTTAGATTCGAGTTCTTTGATCTCCTCCTGAAGTATGTTTTGTGTTTGCCTTTTTGCCTTATTCTTTTTTGCTGTATAAGCTATCGCTATTCCTCTCAAATATGCCTTGGCCGTGTCCCATATAATTTGTAATGATGTTTGTTGTTTAGTATTTTCTTTAAAAAATAATTCCATTTCTTTTCTAGTCCGTACAATAAATTCTTTTTTCTTTAAAATGTGGGAGTTTAATGTCCACCTTCTCCTTACTTTTTTCTGACCTTTCCAGACTATTTTCAGGGGGTTATGGTCAGCCCATGTATTTGACATTATCTCTATTGTATCTATATCTTGTCCTACCTCCCCATTCATCCATGCCATATCAAGGCGAGACCAGGATTTATGTGGATTTGAGAAAAAAGTGTATTCCTTTTTATTTGGGTTCCGTTTCCTCCATTGATCAAGTAGGTTAAATTCATGTGCCATCTCAAAAAACGTCTTTGGTAGTATTTTCCGTTTCTTTTTATTTTTCATATTACTAATATAATCCTTTTTTGGATCCACTACTGCATTATAGTCTTCTACCATGCAGATATTTTCTTGTCCAATTTCTATAAGTTTTTCATATAATTTATTATAGAATTCTTTTTGGTTTTCGTTTGGGGCATATATTATCACCAATAGCCATGATTTCTGTTCGATTTGTAATTCTATTATTAATACTCTTCCATCTGTATCTTGGTACTTCAAATTGGCTTTAATTTCTTTCCTAATATAAACCGCTATTCCTCTCTGTTTTTGTTGCGCTAGTGCTGTGTATAGTACTCCTAGTTTCGGAAATTCCAAATAGTTCCTATGTTGTTCTTTTATATGTACCTCCTGTAGACAGACTATATCTACATCTTGTTTTAGTAATTTTGTTAATATTTGTTTTCTTTTAGCGGGTGCGTTCAGTCCATTAACATTAATTGAGATGCTTCATAGATGGCATTTAGCACCAGCGAGACTGGCAAAGATGTATAAAAACATGAACCCAGACTGTTGGAAATGCAAAAACAAAGAGGGAACATTTTACCATATGTGGTGGCAATGTCCAAAGGCAAAGACCTACTGGGAACAGATAAGGGGGTGGATACAAGAGATAACCAAAGAACAAATTGAATTTAAACCGGAGCTATTTTTATTAGGCATAATTAATCCAAAGATAAAAAAACAACTTCGATACATCATTGTACACATAATAACAGCGGCACGCATCGCATACGCGCAATATTGGAAATGTGAGAATGTACCACCAAATGACATGATCATTTATAAGATACTAGAATGCGCTGAAATGTACAAGCTTACTTTAGAAATAAAGGATAAGGAAGCAACAGAATATTACGAGATATGGAACAAGTGCTATGTTTGTTTAGATCAAAGAACAAAAAAGTAGGAAAGCTATGTAACCAACTGTAAATAAATGTAAGAAATAGAGGACACAGTACTGTTAAGGAAGAAAAAAATGTATTTTGTTTTGTAAATTGTAAAGTGAAAAAGGAAAAATTAAAATTAAAAAAAAAAAAGAACAGAACTCTGAGGCTTGAGTTTTCCTCTAAGAACATGTTTATTGGATACAAAGTATCAGCACGGTCAAAAGTGAAACCAAGACTAAAACCCCCTCCCAAAAGCAACAGTAATACAAAGTTACAGTTCCCACCCCACTGGCTGTGCAATCAACTACGTTTCCCAATAATACATCCAGGTGGCCTTTCTAACACTAGGCTCATCTTCTCCAGCTAAGGGAAACAGAAATGACCTTGGTTCCCAGGGGACAGAAAACTGTTTAATAGAAAACTTCCCATTCTCCCCCCTATCCTGTGGCAACCGGGAACGAGGAAAATGGCTGTGGTCAGGTCCGTTGCAAGGTTGACAGTTGGATCCCCTAAAGAGAAAACAGATCCTGTGGAGAAATAAAAGGTGACATTAGGAATCTCCCCGAGTCTTTTGAGGAGTTTCAGCTCAAACAACACGGGATTTATAATTCTGATTATAGGAAAAGGACCAATAAACTTCGGCCCCAACTTCTTACTGGGTAGCTTGAGTCTTAAATATTTAGTTGACCAATAAACTTTGTCCCCAATGCGAAATGGTCTCTGAGGGGACCGCTTCTTATAGGCTTGCTCCTTGTACGTTTTAGAGGCTTGTGTTAGAGCTTTTTTCGCATTAGTCCAAACAGTTTGCCATGAAGTAACCCATTGATCCAAGGTTTGTGAGACAGGTGGTTCCTGGAGATATTCAGGCATAGGAACGAATTCACGGCCGGTTGCTATTTTAAATGGAGTAAGACCAGTACTACTGTGCACTGTATTGTTGTATGCCACTTCAGCAAAAGGCAGGAGGTCAGCCCAATTAGTCTGTTGATAATGAACATAACATCTGATTTATTGTTCCACCATTGCGTTCGTATGTTCGGCCGATCCGTTCGTGCTCGGATGAAAAGCCGACAAAAGTCCTTGAATGGATCCAATCGGATTGAGGAAATCTCTCCAAAACTTAGCAGTAAACTATACTCCCCTGTCCGATATGATTCTCTTGGGGGCACCATGTAGGCAGTATATATGTTTCAAAAACATTTTTGCTAATTTCTGCACCGAAGGAAGCCCTGAGCAGGCTACAAAATGAGTTTGTTTGGAAAAGAGATCAATGACAGTCCATATTACCGTATTACCTCTGCTTTCTGGTAGCTCAACAATAAAGGCCATAGCTATCTCCTCCCGAGGCAGTGAGGGATCGGCTACTTGCTGCAACAACCCAGGGGTTTTCCTGGGTTGTTTTTTTATGGTGGCGCAAACAGCACAGCTTTTTACATAGCTTTCAATGTCCTCCTTCATCCCTGGCCACCAAAACTGCCTTTGAACCAAATGCAAAGTTTTCAGAAATCCAAAATGACCGCCTAGTTTGGTGTCGTGAGTGCGCCGAAGCGCCTGGAACCTGAGAGTGTCAGGCAGGTACAATTTAGAGCCTTTCCACGCTAACCCATCCCGTTGGGTCATTATAGTCTTATTTGCCTGGAACCAGGTGTCGGTTTTTAATGCTTCTTTGAGCTTCTTTCTCAACTGACTATCTGAGGAGTCAAAGGGTGCATGTGTCTGGCTCCAGGTAGTTATTTGTGCCGCTGATTGTGGAGAGGGAATGATAAGAGTTAACAATGTCCTCTCGGCAGCCAAGAGGTTTTTCCCCCCAGGGAAGTATTTTAACTCAAAATTGAAACGATTGAAGTATTGTGCCCAACGGACCTGTTTGGGGGACAATTTTCTAGGGGTCCTCAGTGCCTCCAGGTTCTTATGATCACTCCACACTTCAAAAGGCACCTTGCCTCCCTCCAGAAAATGGCGCCACGTTAATAATGCCCATCTCACTGCGAAAGCTTCCTTTTCCCATATTGCCCACCGCCTTTCAGGGTCAGTCAATTTCTTGGAGGTGTAGGCGCAGGGTTGTAGGTCCCCTTTTTGATTTCTCTGCAGCACGACAGCTCCCACTGCAACATCACTAGCATCGACCTGGACTATGAACTGCTCCTCAGGATCAGGGTGATTCAGAACAGGTTCAGCAGCAAATAGTCTTTTGAGGTTTTAGAACGCCGCTTGGCCCTCCAGCGACCAAGGCAGGGGTCGACAGGGCTGCGGTGTTCCCCCCCTTGTCTGGTTTTTAGCAATTCGGTAATTGGTAAAACTATCTTGGCAAACGAAGGAATTAATTGCCGGCAGAAGTTTGCGAACCCTAGGAAGCTTTGAAGCTGCTATCGGGTTCGTGGAGGCTGCCATTCGAGCACCGCTGTGACCTTGGCGGGGTCCATTTCCACCCCCTCATTAGAAATCCTGTATCCAAGGTAGTTGATTAGAGTTTGATGGAATTCACACTTAGAGAGTTTAGTTGCGCCTACACCTCCAAGAAATTGACTGACCCTGAAAGGCGGTGGGCAATATGGGAAAAGGAAGCTTTCGCAGTGAGATGGGCATTATTAACGTGGTGCCATTTCCTGGAGGGAGGCAAGGTGCCTTTTGAAGTGTGGACTGATCATAACCTGGAGGCACTCTGAGGACCCCTAGAAAATGGCTTCGGTCAGGTCTGTTGCAAGGTTGACATATAGCAGTGGCGGCGAACCTTTTAGAGACCGAGTGCCCAAACTGCAACCCAAAACCCACTTATGTATCGCCGGGTGCTGGGTGGGCATGGCCTGCTGGGTGGATGTGGCCCACTGGGTAGGCGTGGCTACGGTGGTCATGGCAGACTGGGTGGGTGTGGCCAGGGTGGGCGTGGCCAGCTCGATGTTGCTCTGGCGGGTGGGGCAGTGGGCAGGAGGGCGTCTTGCTCAGTGGGTGGGGGGGCATGGGGGCAGGCTCCTGAGCCCCACAGCTCTTCCGAGAGGGGGAGGAGGAGAGGGGAGGGGCTGTGCTGGGATTGGGGCTCATCATGCCTTCTGCTGCCCGCCTGCGCTCTTCTGCCGAAGATGCCGTGGCTCTGCTTGCCTGGCAGGGCGGGGGCGCGCTCACGCACGGGGATGCACATAGGGCTGCTGCCTCACTTTCCGTGCCGTGCCGTGCCTGGGCTGGACTGGACGCGGAGCCTCCTCACGGCTTCTTCCCCCGTGGACATCAGGAGCGCCCACCCCGCCTATCCCTCATCCCGGTGCAGCTGCTGCCGTCCCGCGCTCTCCAGCCCATCGCCGGCCAGCCGTGTGTGTTGGGATGCCTCCCTTCGGGCTCCCTTGGCCTCTCCCCCCCCTCCAGGCTGGGGCTGGTCAGATTCCCCCCGTGGGCAGCCCTGCGCCCGTCCCCAGCCAGCCCTCCTCCTCCATCCTTCTGCTCCTTCTGCAGGCGTTCCGCGGCTTACCAAGCCGGGCGGCGCCTCTCCCCGCATGCGTCCTCAGGCGTAGGAGCCGGGCAGCCATGGCTCTCGCTCCCCTCCGGCCTCCATCTGCCTGAGGCCCGAGCTCAGTGCGCCTGGCTGGCCGGCGACGGGCTGGAGAGTGTGGGATGGCGGCAGGTGCCCTGGGACGAGCAGTATGTGGGGTGGGCGCTCCTGATGTCCGCGGGGGAAGAAGCGGCAAGGAGGCTCCACGTCCAGTCCAGCCCAGCCCCGGCACGGCACGGAAAGCGAGGCAGCAGCCCCACGTGTGTCGGACCCAATCCTCGCAGAGCACCCTTCTCCCGCCACCCCGACCCGGTTCCTTACCTCTGCCTGGCTTGTTCCGCGGCCTCATGGCAGCGGCATTGGGCAGGAGGTGGCAAATGGGGCTTGCTGAGGATCAAGCCATGTTTGCTGCCGCCGCCACCGCCCTCGGAGCCGGCGATCAGCAGGGCCCCGTCACGGGAGGACTCAGGGGCGCCGGGGTCCAGCCCTACGAAGCCCACCTTCTTCTTACCCAATGTTGTGAGTCCGTGCCAGCCAGTAGACCCGGCAGCTGAGTCTGGGGAATCAGAGGGGGAGGGGTTGGAAGAGCCAGCAGAGTCACAGAGAGATTCTGATGAGTTACAAGACTCACAATCTGATGAAGAGCCTGGCCCCTCCAATCATGTTCCAGATGAAACTCAGCTGTGTGGAGAGGATGAGTCAGACCTTGAGGATTCACAGCTGGCAGACATTATTGATGCTCGTAGACGCAGGCAAATATCTAGAGCAGGTCAGCAGCAGTCAATACGACAACTCCAGGGGAGTCGGAGAAGGCTTTGAGAAGCCACGCCTTGGGAATGCTTTATAAAAAGGGAAGGTGTGGGCGGTGCTGGTTGCTGAAGGCAACCGTTTGTAAACAACTTTCAGGGATCATGGTCTGTTTGTTTTACCGGTGAATTTCTTGCTTAACTCCTGCTCTGTTTTGCTTTTGTAACCACTTATCTGTTGGGAAAGTCTTTTGTGTTTTGGTTTTGGAGAAAAACCTATCAGCACTGTTTTTGAAATAAAAAGAGGTTGGTTTTTCCAGCCTACTGTTAAAGCGGGGTTGTTCTTGTGACGCAACAAGGACGGACGTAGGCTGGAACAGAACACCCGAGCTGCCCGGATACACTCCCCCACTGCGTGAGTTCTGCAGCGGTGGCGGTGATGCGGAGGCTGATCGCAGGCGCGAGTGGGACAGCCGCGCAGGGCAGAGGCGCTGCCCGGGGCCGGAGCGGAGCCGGGTGGGTCTGCGGGACTCCCCAGAGGGGAGGCCAGGCAGATTGCAGGCGC
Organism: Azemiops feae; assembly: GCA_023970755.1. Classification (NCBI taxonomy): domain Eukaryota; kingdom Metazoa; phylum Chordata; class Lepidosauria; order Squamata; family Viperidae; genus Azemiops; species Azemiops feae. The sequence goes on along the minus strand of JALGBA010001325.1, from coordinate 35,549 downwards.
CGGCGGCAGTGGCGGCACAGAGGCCAATCACAGGCGTGACGGGACAGCCGCGCAGGCAGAGGCGCTGCCCGGGGCCGGAGCGGAGCCGCCGCTGCAGTCCCGCCCGGCTCTGCTCCAGCCCCAGGCAGCGCCTCTGCCCTGCGCGGCTGTCCTGCTCGTGCCTGCGATCGGCCTCCGCGCCGCCGCTGCCGCCACCACCTGCAATCTGCCCGGTCTCCCCTCTGCCTGCTTTGCGCAGCTCCTCCTGGGCCCCCCGTGCCCGCTGTTAACCCTCCCGCCACTGTGCAGGGTAAGGTTGCCGCCCCCGCCCCCCCAGATGCCCTCGCCCCCCCAAGCGTTTTTTTTACTAACCTGCCTTTCAGCTGCATTCCGTTTCTCCGTTTGCTTCTCAGCCTTCGCCACATGTTTGTGGGACTATCGGTAAAAAAAAAAAAAGTTCCATCAGACTTTCTAACTTTCTAACGTCCCACAAACACGTGGCGAAGGCTGAGCAGCGAATGGAGAAACGGAATGCAGCTGAAAGGCAGGTTAGTAAAAAAATGCTTGGGGGAGGCGAGGGCATCTGGGCGGGGGCGGGGGCGGCAACCTTACCCTGCGCAGCTTCGGCAGGTGTCTGGCAGGGGGAGGGAAGCAACAGGCCCTGCCCTACCCCTCGCATGGAGTGTCCTGCTCCCGCCACTCCCCCCACCCCCACACGGCACCTTTTTTCCAGCTCCGACGCGTCACTTCCTCCGCCACTGTGTGGGACTGAAAATAAAGTTCAATCAAGCAATTCCAACTTTGCAAGATCTTTTTTTTTCCCGCAAGAAGTTGAAATTGATTGATTGATTGAACCTTTTTTTTTTTGTACACGGCGGCGGAGGCCTAGGACTGGGGCGATGGCGTGCGTGCTCACAGAGAGGGCTCTGAGTGCCACCTGTGGCACGCGTGCCATAGGTTCGCCACCACGGGTCTAGGATTTCTTCCACCTTGTATTCTGGTTCTCTCGCTACTATGACTAGTGGTGGAGTGTGTCGCTGAGATCTTATTGTGCTTGGGGGGCATCTTTGGATAGTAATGCTTGGTGAAATACTGGATGCACTTTTATTGGAGGGGGTAATTGGAGGTGGAAGGCTACAGGATTGATTTGCCGGAGAACTTTGAATGGGCCCAGAACTTTAGCATCTAGCTTCTTGGAAGGTCTTGAAGTGGCTAAGAACCTGTCAACTGTCCAGTTGGCATTTCCAGAAAAAGAAACTCCTGGACATATTTTTACCAAGAGTATAATACTTTACTGAAAAACCTACATTGGCACAAAAGAAGCGAAACCAGCTCTGGGTTTCCCGAGCAAATACACTCATTGTATTTAAAAGGGGTAAAACCTGTGCTGCTGTGCACTGAGTTGTTATATGCCACTTCTGCAAAAGGCAGGAGTTCAGCCCAGTTAGTCTGCTGATAGTTTATATAACAGTGCAGGTATTGCTCTACTAATGAGTTGGCTCCTTCAGCTGCCCCATTGGTATTCGAATGATAGGTGGAGCTACTGTAAGTCCCTGGGAGGAGCCTATCATTTTCAAGAATTCCCGCCAAAACATTGCAGTGAATTACGGTCCTCTGTCCAAGATAATGTGCTTCGGGACCCCATGTAATTGGTAGATGTGTTGCAAAAACATCTTGGCAAGGGCCTGGGCTGAAGGAATATTCAGACACGCCACAAAGTGCTTGCTTCAAAAATAGGTCGATGACAGACCAAATTACTGTGTTTCCAGCACTCTCAGGTATCTCCACAATAAAGTCCATGGATATCTCCTCCCACAGTTTAGCTGGGTTGGCTACCGACTGTAGCAAGCCTGGGGGCTTCCCAGGTAGGCACTTCATGGAGGCACACACGGGTCAACTGGCCACATAGACTTCTATGTCCTTTTTCATCTTCGGCCACCAGAACTGTCTCTTCATCAAGTGAAGGGTCTTCACGAACCCAAAATGCCCTGCAGGTTTTGCATCATGGCTCCTCTGCAGGACCAAGGTTCTCTGGATGGCTGGGGTGTACAATTTGCTCCCCTTCCATGCCAAACTCTCCTTTGTCATCAGGTCATCTTTACTGTATGTCTCTGGAACCATTCATCCACCCCCAAGGCATCTTTTAACGGTTGCGACAATGAAGCTCCAGCCGGCTGCAGAGTGGCTGTTCTCTGCTGTCTTGTAAGCGCTGGTGCTGCGAGCTGCCTGGATGGAATGATGGAGTTAACTACTTCCTCTTGGGCACTTCTGTACTGGGGCATGCGAGAGAGGAAGTTCTTCCCCCCCTGTAAGTAGCAAAGGGTGAAATTGAAGCGGTTAAAATATTAAGCGGTTAAAATATTAAGAGTTGCTTTAACTTTTACTGGCCGATCTTTTCTCCGACGGCCCTAAGGAGCTGGCTCAGACTGAGGAAGGAGCTGCCGCCCTTCCCCAGTCAAACGAGGGCCTCCTCAACGGTGGTCGCCCCTCCAGGGCGACTTTCGACCCGATTGAGGGTCTACCGGCGGAGGGAAAACAGCCAGTGGGAGAGAAGGATCTCTCCGTGCGACTGCGTGTGCCGGAACCGGAACCGGAACCGATCACTTTGCTGCACCAGCCGAAAGTCAGAAGAACAACTAAGCATAAAGAACCCCCGTGGAGAATCTGGGTGAGACCTTTCCTCCCCCTTCTTTCCCTAATTACTCTCCTGTAAAAAGCTTTTGTATTTGAATTACTTCCCTGCTGTGAGAGAGCAGCGTTTGGGCACTTGGGAAAAACAGCTTTGGGAATTGAAAAAACAACAACAAACCAGTTAATTTTTTATTGACTATTCAACTCCTGGAATACTGAGGGAGCCTGAAAACATTTCTATTTTTGATTATTACTATTATAACTACGCTATTCACTATTTTGGAGAGGCCTCTCTTCTTTATTTTTTTAATGTGAAAAATAAAAAATCTATTAACTTGGAAAGAAAGACCTTATAGCCTGCTGAGGACATCTTGTGACGAAAAGTGTTACTGCAACTGTATATATTTTTTTCATTGCTGGAGGATGGCTTTAACCTTCAAAGGATGATAAGAGTAAGATAACTGAAACAGCTGTGTGGTGATTTGGTCTACTAAGAATTGGAGGTGAATATTTGTTGACTTTTATGAAATATAGCCTTCACTAAAAGATTAAAAGATCCTTTCACCACTGACATGGAGGTACTTAACACACAGCTGGATTATGAGCTTATACTGGAAAAAATCTTGGAAGCCACGGAGGATATGAACTCTTACTTCCAAATTTTGACGGATCAAGTTATAGGTCGAAGAACAGTGGAGAAGGAGCAGAGTGGCGCTAAAGAGACTAGTGAGCAATATATACAACTTAAAGAGGAACCATATCTACAACTCAACTATGAAACTACACCGGGAGAAATTGTGGAAACTAAGGAACAAATCAACTTTATACAACCCCAAATGCAATCTATGGAGAAGCTTGATGATCAAAGAATAACTTTAACTGAGATGCCTGAAGCATCAACATCAATAGAGACTGATACTCAGATACAAGTTATTGAAAATTGTGATAATGTGGATAAACAACTAGTAACTACAACATGGAATAAAACGGCTTCCACCATCCAAAGGCTACTAGAAGAAAGGGAAGAGAACTTTGACCAATCTGAAGCGTTGAGGAATACTGACTTTTTAATATTGTGGTTTGATGATGCAGGAATTTTATTATGGAAACCGGTGTGGCACAGAAAGAAACCTAGAGTTAGATTTAAAAATGTGTTTTAAAATTTTATTTAATGGGTTTAAAAAGGCTTTTGAGATTTTGATTGATTTAATAACTAACGGAGTACGTGAATCCTGTAAGAGGATATCCTTTGTAATAATATTTTGTTTTAGATATGATAACTACTTGGAGAGGTAAACTTTATCTACTGGATTAAAAAGACTTTTTATAGATATAGATGAATTGATAAAATATATATTTAAATCAGATAGAAATGTATCTATTGGACTGATATTTTTATTTTAAATAAGATAATTATTTTGTAATAGAAGAAGAATAAGAGGGATTGGTGACAAGAGAAGAAATGGTATTAATGAAGAAAACATAAGAATGTTATTGTGGGAATAATATACTCATTTTAGATATAATTATTATGTTAAAAAGGGAAATGAAGGACACCCGAAGTGTTAATAATATGTCTATTTAAGGCTAATTGGAATATGGTAACTGTAAATTAGTAAAGCCTAAAAACAGGATTTGGATTTTTATAATTGAAATGTGATTGATGTTTGATAGGATTGTTTGAAGTTTATTTAGAAATGTATTAATTTTAATATGCAATACTATATGAGGGAATTAGAGAGGGAATTTTCAATGAATCAATTTGAGCTATATATCTGTGATTTTTTTTTGGATGTTTGATATACCCATCTCCACGGTGTTTCCTAAGCACCTTGATGTAACCTTTTTACCCCCATAAAAATCCAATAAAATATATTTAAAAAAAAAAAAAAAAGAGTTGCTTTAGCTTCTTGAAAGCCGCTTGGCATTCGATGGACCAGTTTAGTGGCTGACTCGGTTTGGGCTTCACTCCCCCTCCCATCTTGAGCAAATTGGTGATAGGCAGGGCTATCTGGGTAAATGTGGGGATGAACTGCCAGTAAAAGTTCACAAATCCCAGGAAACTCTGTAAGTGCCTCCTGGTTCAAGGGGCCTCCCATTCCAGAATTGCTCTCACCTTACCTGGGTCCATTTCCACCCCATCCTGAGAGATGTGATACCCCAGGTAGTCTAGGCTGCTCTTGTGGAAGTCGCATTTAGTTAACTTCGCATACAACTGGGCTTTACGCAACTTCTCAAGTACTGCCCTAACCAGCTTCACATGATCTTCCATGGTCTCGGTATAGATTAGAATGTCATCCAAGTATACCAGCAGCCCTTTGTACAGGTGCTCATGCAGGACCTCGTTTATTAACTGCATGAATACTGCTGGCGCTCCTTGCAACCCAAATGGCATCACTTGAAATTGGTAGCAACCCAGAGGGCAGTTAAATGCGGCTTTCTATTCATCTTCTTCTTTAATCCTCACTCGGTAATAGGCTTCCCTTAAGTCCAGTTTGGTGAAAATCTTCCCCTTGGATAGGTAACCCAGCATGTCCCTCATGAGGTGGAGGGGATACATATTCTCTACACAGATACAATTCAGTCCGCGGTAATCCACGCACAGCCTAAGAGACCCATCTTTCTTCTTTTTGAAAAGCACAGAGGCAATCCAGTGAAAGGGAGAGAACTCCGACCCACAACGAGCCTGGCTTGGTCTTCTACAAGAGTGACAGTGAAGGGGAAGATGACCCGATGGTAAGTGGCACCATCATCCCTATGGTGACCTGGGTGGAGATTCTGGTGCCCTCCTTGGGAGTAACCGGTGTCCTCATGGCCTTGTTGGACTCGGGGTGCACCCGGTGCCTAATCAGACTTCGGACAGTGAAGAAACTAGTACTGAGGCTGAGGAAGTTAAGACTCTCCCAGCTAGATGGTTCCCTTACCGGGGGGGGGGGGGGCACCAGCAACTTGCTTAACAGAGCCGGTGAGCCTCAGGGCTGGGACCCACATAGAGACTATCCATTTTATTGTGGTTCCTAAAATGACTGAGACCATGGTCCTAGGACTAGCTCGGTTGAAGAAGTGGAATCTGTCAGTAGACTGGGACAGCAACAAGTGGCGAATGAGAAAGAAAGCGGCTAGCTGCACAAATACATTCATCGTTATTTTCCCCTTTCTCTCTGAGCGACCCACAGTTCATTATGCTCACCAAACACTTCTGTTCATTTTGTTATGAGAAAACAGCTAGCCAAGCTCGGAGTCCTTGAAACTTTCCAGAAAGCAGCCAGAGATGCCTCAGTTGCCTGGATACCATCCCTCCCAACTTTGCATTCCTTTCTTTGTCAAGATATGAGCACAGGAGAAATGTAGGTGAAAGGTGAACCAAGCTTGACTGAACCTAGTAGAAAGCCAAACTTTGTTTCATACTGCTATGGGTGGGCTGTCCTAGTGATGGGCATCTGTTGCCTTCTTGTAAGCCTGTTTTGCTTGGTCAAGTTGCTGTTTCAAAAGATCTAGTTGCTCTTGTAAAAAGTCAACTGCCTCTGGAACAGTGGAGTCCAGTGGATGGTGGTTTGGCAATACCTTAGGGTGTGTGCCATACATGGCTTGAAATTGTGTCATTGAAGTCGATGAGTGCAGCAAAATTCTGCGAGTGGCAGTAACAATGGCCAGTTGTCTTGGCTGTAGGTGCAGTAGCAGCTCAATTACTGCTGGAGGAGCTGGTTAGTTTTCTTAGCCTCCCCTTTCGTGGCAGGGTGGTGAGCTGAGGAGAGGTTGACCTTGACATTTAGTAGCTGGAAAAGTACTTTCCAAAATCTAGATTGGAATTGCATGCCTCTGTCTGAAATGAGTGCTGAGACCATGCCATGGTAGTGAAAGACACGGTGTAGAAAAAGTTCGGCTGTGTCTTTGGCACTGGGCAATCCCTTGCAGGGTATGAAATTAGCCATCTTGGTGAAAAGGTCCACCACCACTAATATGGTACTAAAGCCTTGGGCAGAGGGTAAATCAGTAATGAAATCCAGAGAGACCTATGCCAAGGGTTGGGGAGAGCATAGGTAGTGGCTGCAAAAGACCTCCAGGCTTCTAATGGAGGGGTTTGGCCCTCCTGCACGTTTGGTAAGAGGCCACATATTTCTTGATGTCTGCAGCCATCTTAGGCCACCAAAAGTCTCTTAATATTCTGTGCAGGGTTTTGAACACCCCCCCCCCCCCATTTCCAGCCATTTGATTATCATGGCAAAGCTGCAGTACCTCTTCCCTGCATTGGGGGGAACCACTATTCTGCCTCTGTGTTTCAGGGCACCTCCCTCCATTGTAAACGGGGTTACAGTACTTGCTGAGGTCTCCTTGGGGTCATCTGTCCTGGCCCATCAGAAGCAATCTAGTTTTTGCTGCGTCTTTATCCTTGTGAATAAGTCATGGTGCAGTTGTGCAGCTCCCAACCTCTCAGTGGTTGGTGGTAATTGGTGAAGCTGGAAATTAGAAGGTTGTAGCAATAGCAGTAGCACTTAGACTTATATACCACTTCACAGTGCTTTACAGCCCTCTCTAAGCGGTTTACAGAGTCAGCATATTGCCCCCAACAATCTGGCTCCTCATTTTACTGACCTTGGAAGGATGGAAGGTTGAGTCAACCTTGAGCTGGTGAGAATCAAACTGCCAAACTGCTGGCAGTTGGCAGTCAGCAGAATTAGCCTGTAGTACTGTATTCTAACCACTGCGCCACCACATGGGATTGTTGTTGGTGCTGGAGTCTGTTGAACAAGGGAATATTCTGGTTTGCGAGAGAGCACATCTGGCATTAAGTTCTTGGAGCCTGGGACGTACTTAATGTAGAAATCAAAACATGAGAAGAATTGGCTTCATCTGACTTGTCTGGGCGAAAGCCCAGAGTGTTGCAGGGTGTGTAGATTATTGTGGTCAGTGTTGACCTCTATAGGAAAGCATGCACCTTCTGGAAAGTGTCTCCAGTGCTGGAATGCTGATTTAACAGCAAGGAGTTCTTTATTAAAGGTGTCATAATTGCGTTCTGAGGCAGTCAGGGTTCTGGAAAAGAAGGTACATGGCAGAAGGCTGTCTTTTGTCTCCCCCTCCTGTAAAAGAACAGCTCCAATGGCAACATCTGAGGCATCCGTCTGGACAGTAAATTTCTTTGATGTGTCCGGGTTCTGTAGGAGGGGCTGGCAAGTGAAGAGCTCCTTTAACTCTTTGAATGCTGATTGGTGAGTAGAGGCCCAAGCGAATTTAACTCTCTTCTTCACCAGTTGGGTCAGTGGTTTGGCTTTATGAGCAAAGCTTGGTATAAATTTCCTGTAGAAGTTAGCAAAGCCCAGGAAGTGTTGGACGTCTTTGGCTGTGCAAGAGCTTGCCAGTCTAGTACAGCTTGGACCTTCTGGGGGTCCATCTGGATACCTCTTGTGGAAATGCGGTAGCCCAAGAAGACTAGTTGTTGTAAATCAAAGGCACTTTTTTCTGGCTTGGCAAAGAGGTGGTTATCTTTTAGTCTACTGAGGACTGTGCACACATGGTCTGTGTGGTGAGCTTCATTCTCAGAGTAGATTAAAATATCATCTAAATATAGGACCACAAATTTATCTATTAAATCTGCAAAGACGGCTTCCGGTTCCGGATCGCGACACGCGCAGTCGCACGGAGAGAGCCGTCTCTCCCACCGGCTGCTTTCCCTTCGCCGGTAGACCCTTAACCGGGTCGAAAGTCGCCCCGTAGAGGCGACCACCGCTTGAGGAGGCTCCTGCTTGACTGGGGAAGAGCGGCAGCTCTCCCTAGTTCGAGCTATCTCCTTAGGGCCATCGGAGGAAAAGATCGGCCAGCAAAATGGACGATCACTTCGTCGCACCAGCTGAAAGCCAGAAGAACAACTAAGTGTAAAGAACCCCCGTGGAGAATCCGGGTGAGACCTTTCCTACCCCTTTTTTCCTTAATTACTCTCCTGTCAAAAGCTTTTGTGTTTGAATTACTTCCCTGCTGTGAGGGAGCAGCGTTTGGGCATTCGGGAAAAACAGCTTTGGGAAAAGAAAAAAAAAAACCAGTTAATTTTTTATGGACTATTTAAATTTTGGAATACTGAGGGGACCTGAAAACATTTTATTCTTGATTGTTATTGTTATAACTACGCATCTATTACTTTGGAGAGGCCTTTCTTCATCTTTTTCAACACGGAAAATAAAAAATCTATTAATTTGGATAGAAAAAAAAAAAGATTTTATGATCTGCTGAGGACATCTTGTGTCGAAAAGTGGTACTGCAATTGTATATTTTTTTATGGCTGGGAATGGCTATGACCTTCAAAAGAGGATAAGCATAAGATAACCGAAACAGCTGGTCTATTGAAAATTGGAGGTGAACATTTGTTTGATTTCTACGAAATAGAGCCTTCTCTAAAAGATTAAAAAATCTTTCTACTACTGATATGGAACCTAACACACAGCTGGACTATGAGCTCATATTGGAAAAAATTCTGGAAGCCACAGAGGATATGAACTCTTACTTTCAAACTTTGACAGATCAAATTATAGACCGAAAGACAGCGCAGAAGAAGCAGATTGGCGCCAAAGAGATTAGTGAACAATATGTACAACCTAAAGAGGAACCACGTCAACAACTCAACTATGAAACTACACTGAGAGAAACTGTGGAAACCAAAGAACAAATTAACTTTATACAACTCCAAACACAATCTATGGAGAAGCCTGATGATCAAAGAATAACTTTAACGGAGATGTCTGAAGCATTAACATCAACAGAGACTGATACTCAGATACAAGTTATTGAAAATTGTGATAATGTGGATAAACAACTAGTAACTACAACATGGAATAAAACGGCTTCCACCATCCAAAGGCTACTAGAAGAAAGGGAAGAGAACTTTGACCAATCTGAAGCGTTAAAGAATATGGACCTTTTAATATTGTGGTTTGATGATGCAGGAATTTTATTATGGAAACCGTCATGGCACAGAAAGAAACCTAGAGTTAGATTTAAAAATGTATTTTAAAGTTTTATTTAATGGGTTTAAAAAGGCTTTGATTTTTTGACTGAGTTAATATCTAATGGAGCACGTGAAATTTCTAAGAGGATACCCTTTGTAACAATACTTTGTTTTAAACATGATAATTACTGGAGAGGTAAATTTTATTTACTGGTTTAAAAAGATTTTCATAGAAATAGATGAATTGATAGAATATATACTTAAATTAGATAGAAATCTATTTGTTGGTTTGATATTTTTACTTTAAGATAATTATTTTGAAATAGAAGGAGAACAAGAGGGATGGGTGACAAGAGAAGAAATGGTATTAATGAAGAAAATATAAGAATATTATTGCGGGAATAATATACCAGATATAATTACTATGTAAAAAAAAAAAGGACACCCGAAGTGTTAATAATATGTCTATCTAAGGCCAATTGGAATATGGTAATTGTAAGTTAGTAAAGCTTAAAAACAGGACCTGGATCTTTAGAATTGAAATGTGAGTGATATTTGATAGGATTGTTTGAAGCTTATATAGAAATGTATTAATCTGAATGTGCAAGACTAAATGAGGGAATTAGAGAGGGAATTTTAAATGAATTGATTTGGGCTATATATTTGTGATTGTTTTTCTTTTTTTTTTGGATGTTCAATATACCCACCTCCACGGTGGTTCCTAAGCACTCTGATGTAACCCTTTTACCCCTATAAAAATCTAATAAAATATATTTAGAAAGAAAAAAAAAAAATCTGCAAAGACTTGATTCATGAATCTGGAAAATACAGCCAGTGTCAAGCTTTAAAGAAATCTTATTTTTCTTTAGCCATTGTTATTTCTTAGCTTGCCAACAGATGCAGATGGGAGGGGGAATGAGTGGAATGTGTGGAGAGGTTTAGTCTGGGAAGCAAGGTCATTGTAGATTGTTACTAAACAACAAAGAATTTTTCTTATAACAATTATCTGGTGCTTAATTGGGGAATGTTACTTGCACTGTCAGGGGGAAGTGGAGTTTCTATACTTTTAATTTACTGTTCTGGCGCCAAATTGCCAGAGCTGTTTTTCCATTCATCAGTGCCAATATGCTGTGCTCAGTAAAGTTTTGTATTAGAGATTGGAATGTCTCAGATGTGCTCACTTCGTTGGGATCATCAGTCGGAACCTTGACAGCCAGGGTGTTGCACAGTCCAAAAGGCAGCACTGTGTATTCAAATTTGCCATATCTGGTGTCAAAGGCAGTTAAGTATTCATGGCCTTGTTTGATTCGAATGAGGTTGTAAGCATTGCAAAGATCTAGTCTCGTAAACATGCTTGCTTTCTGCAGTCTATCTAATAGGTCTGGAATTAACGGCAATGGATAATGGTCTCTTACTGTGACTGTGTTTAAAGCCTTGTAATCATGGACCACTCTCGGGGGGGAGGTTCTCACTGTTATTAGGCTCACTGGGGTCTTGCTTCTTTGGTACGAAGAAGGTGGGAGCTGAGGCAGGAGACTGGGAGGGTCTTATGAAACCCTTTTGCAAATTAGATCACGTGAAGTGTTAATACCACTTTACAATGCCTTGGTAAGGCCACACTTGGAATACTGCATCCAGTTTTGTTCACCACAATGTAAAAAAGATGTTGAGACTCTAGAAAGAGTACAGAGAAGAGCAACAAATATGATTAGGGGACTGGAGGCTAAAACATATAAGGAACGGCTGCTGGAATTGGGTATGTCTAGTTTAATGAAGAGAAGGACGAGGGGGTGACATGATAGCAGTGTTCCAATATCTCAGGGGTTGCCACAAAGAAGAGGGAGTCAAGCTATTTTCCAAAGCGCCTGAAGGCAGGACAAGAAGCAACGGATGGAAACTAATCGAGGAGAGAAGCAACCTAGAACTAAGGAGAAACTTCCTGACAGTTAGAACAATTAACCAGTGGAACAACCTGCCTCCAGAAGCGGTGAATGCTCCAACACTGGAAGTTTTAAAGAAGAGACTGGAAAGCCATTTGTCCGAAAAAGTATAGGGTTGCTGCCTGAGCAGGGGGTGGCCTAGATAATCTCAAGGTACCTTCAAACTTTATTATTATATTATTATGATTATTAGTATATTATTATTAGTCTTATATTCTTATTTTATGATTATTATTATTATTATTATTATTATGATTATTATTATTATTATTATTATTATTATTATTATTATTATTATTATTATTATTATTATTATTATTATTATTATTATTATTATTATTATTATTATTATTATTATTATTATTATTATTATTTAGAGTTTCTAATTCTGTAGTAGACATTTGGTATTGTCTCTTGGTGGGAATTTTGGCACCAGGGGCCAGGTTTATGGCACAATTGCAGTCTCTGTGTGGGGGGCGGTCCGAGGCTTCCTCCTCTCCAAAAACATCAGCCAAGTCTGTGTATTTACTTGGCAGATTGGGAATCTCTCTGTGAACCTTTGGCGGGGGCTGGGGGGGCTTCGGCAGCCTGATCGCAGTGAGAAAGGCATTCAGGATTTTCAAAGGCAATATACCTGTTTTTCCACTTCATAGTGGGGTTGTGGTGTTGTAACCAAGCAGTTCCCAGCACTAGTGGAAGATCAATGTGTTCAGCTACGAAGAGGGTTAACTCTTCAGAAGGCTGATTCTGCTGATTGTTAACTTCAAAGGCACTGTGGCAAGAGTAATGGGGCCTGCTTTTAAAATTTGGCCATCAATAGTTATCACTGGCAATGGAGACTTCAGGGAAACTGTAGGAATCTTAAGTTCCTGGACTGCGGCTAGGCTTATGAAGTCAGAGGTTGAGCCAGAATCTATCAAAACAGGGATGGTGGTTTCCTGACCATTGGGAAGTGTCAAGACAGAATCAAATGTTATTAGTGTACTTGAGCATGGAGGTAATTGAGCTCCGTTCAGTACTTGGGTGCCCCCCCGAGCTCGTGGAGAGGGGGCATTTCTTGTTTTGCTGGCCTTGGGGCTTGTTGTCCAGGCAGTGAGTAGTGGAGACATTGCTGGGCTGTCTGGTACCTCTCCTGGGAGGTTTAGTAGGGCAATTCTTGACCATGTGGTCAGGCTCTCTGCAATAGAAACACAGGGCGAGCTCTCTGTGCCTTTGCCATTCTTTTGCTCTCAGGGCTTGTCTGGCTGCTCCAATTTGCATCGGCTCTTCAGCGTCCAAATCCAAGGGGGCAGAGAGGCTAGGGGTAGTGACAGGGGAAGTCAGCTTTGGAAGCGGTTGGCTGGGGCTGCCGAAAAATGCTTTAAGTTCTGCGAGTCAAGACTCGGCTGTTATAGCGGCTAGGTAGAGGTTTTGTAGGCCTTATGGAATACCTTGTTGTATCAGTTGTGTGATTATGGACTTGTTGAGCCCCTTCTTGAAGTTTGATCTTAAGGCTGGCTCATTCCAATCTACATCTGCTGCAATGAGTTTGAAATCTTCAATATATGCTCTCTCAGAGTTGTGACCCTGGCAAAGTTGATAGATGTGTTGTTTGGCAGTTTCTATCACAATGGGGTCTCCAAAATGCTCACTAAATCTATTGAGGAAGTTTGGGTAACTATCCAGGATGGGGTCATTGGTTTCAATGAGTGGAAGTGCCCATTTGGCAGCGGAGTCGATTAAAAGCATGAGGATGAAGGAAACTCTTGATCTGTCTGTTGGAAATTCCCCAGGTTGGGTGCTGATGAATACATCGCATTTTGCTAGGAATGTTCTCATCTTATCAGACTCATCAGTGAATCTCTGTGGTAGGCAGCTGGGAGACTTCGGGATGAGTTCTCTTAATAAGCAGAGTTTATATTTAATTTTACACATTACTACAGCAGCGAGAATAATCTTTGCACAATATTGGAAGAATGAAGGATTGCCATCAGAAGAAGAAATAATCAGAAAAATATTGGAATGCGCAGAGATGGACAGATTAACTATGAGATTGAAAGATAAAGAAGACACAGATTACTACCAAACTTGGGACTTATTTTATTGTTGGTTAGAGGAAAGAATGAAGGATTAGGAATCGAATATGTATTAGCATAGCTAATCCCAGACAGCTCGTTGATTGGAAAATTAACATATGTATGTAAAAGAAAATCAATAAAATCTTTATATAAAAAAAAGGAATGTTCTCATCTTATCAGACTCATCAGTGAATCTCTGTGGTAGGCAGCTGGGAGACTTGGGGATGAGCACATCAGGAACAGGCAGTTGTGCCTGGATGGGTAGAGCAGGTGGTTGTGGTTGCAGAGTAATGCCTTGTTGAGTCAGGATCTGCATTTGCTGCATCATTTGTTGAAAATTGGCTGCAAGGTTCCTGATTTCATCTTCAATACCATCTTGGTGTCTGCTGATAGAGTGGAGGTCTGGCTCGTCTGCTATTGCTGCAGCTCTGGGATATGAGGTCATGGCTAAGGTATTCTGGAGCCCATGAAAATTTTTGGTGAAGGACAGTAGTTCAGATTAATGACAAATGCTGGGGAAATCAGGAGATTCAGGCAGTTCAAATGAGTATAAAGATTTATTTCAAGCATAAGTTCTCTACAAGAATCTGAACTACTAATGGTCAAAGGAAATTAGTGGGAGTTAAGAAGGAATTCAAGGTGGGCTGGACTTAGATCTCTTGTGGGCGTGCAGGGACTCATGACTGATGATGTGTTTGACCCCTCCCTTGGGCTCAGCCTAGTCATCTCCTACAGATCAGGGCCAATCTAACCTCCAGGGTGGATGATACTGTATTCATGTTAAAATAATTTTCCTGGGTCCCTTTCTCTGAGCCGGAAAAACACAGGCAAATACATGCTGCTGGTGGAAAGGAGGTTGATCTGTTTATTTCCCCAAAACAAAGGGGTTTGTTCTTGGGGGTAGCTACAGAGAAAAATGGGGTTCTGAGAATTTTTATAGGGGGACTGGTCCTTGGTGTGGGCTTGGGATGTGTGGGTTGCATACGTGCTGGTTCTAGTGTGGGCATGGGGGGGCATGGGTTGCCTATGTGCTGGTTCTAGTGTGTGACTGTGTCAACAGCTAAATCTTAATTGTCCTTCCTGGTGTCTGTTGGTTTGCCTTTTGTTATGTAGATGGTGTCTGGGCAGCCTCTTTGTGGGTGTGGGGAAGTGTGACTGAACAAGTTCTTTGGTTAATTACTCTTGCCCAGGTACTTGGTTTTGGTACTTGGTTTTGCTATTGTCAGTTGATGGCTTAGCTGAGGTGCAGTTTACCAATCTATTGTTACAATGTATCTCCCATAGTTTCCAGTCTCAGTGGATCATAGATTTTGTGTTAATGGTTGAAGGATAGCTCAGACAGTGAGAGAAATAAAGTTAATTTTGGAATAGAGAATCTCTTATGATTATTATTGATTATTAAAATAAAATACTTTCCTCATTCCACAGGGCCTATTAAAAGATTTGTGTTATAAAATGTTTATCAATCACTGTGACTTCTTAGTACAATCTCAGATTAGAAGTTGTGTACCTTACTGACTTAGTGTATCCTTTTTGCAGATTTTGAAAGACAATGGTATTGGTAATGGGCAGACTGAATAAGCAGGGTGTTTTGGACTAGTTCCATCAGAACAATCTGTTGGAAGAAAAGTCTTCATCATGGTTCATCCAAGCTGGGAATAAACATGGCAACTGCTTTGGGAAGAAGGTTGTAGTTTATTGGAGAGGAGAGCCAGACAGGAAGATGGTTCTGGCAGCAAGAGAAGTGGAAAAAGGGCTGAGCACATGTAGGAAGTGGATTTTTATACTCTCTGGAGCCTTTTGTTTGGAGTTATTTCCTGTTCCTGTTTTGAGGCTATTTCCTGTGTCATGTATTCTGACCTGAGCTTGGGTGTGCCCTTTGGCCTTTGTGAGTTAATCCTACCCTGTCCTGTCCCAGGTGGGGTATGCAGATTTTAGGTCTTTGTCTTCTTAATCTCCTAGCTCCCTGGATTCACATCTGCATCTCTATAGAACTGGTTTCTGCTTGGGGAAGGGAGACCTGGGGCTATTAAGAAAACTGGGCATGCTTTCCTGCTTCTTTAAGATCCTTGGAGGAAATATATTTTTCTGCCCTTTCCTTCTCTGAGGGGCTGACTTCCCACAATCCCCGCTTTGTGCCATAATGGTGTGGATGACACACTTTTACTGGCACAAGATTAAAATTGATCTGATCAGGGATACTTGGTAGACAAGCTTTTAAACTGTTAAGCCACAAAAAAAGAAGACACTAATGGAGGCAAGCAGAAAAAGATCCCTGCAGTGGCTCCCAAAAGGGGAGCTTCCAACCCATAAAGTTTTGTTAGGTGGAAGAGAAATTTATAATTTCCAATATTCTGTGCCAATCATTTCCAAATGTTGGATGTCACTTTTAGCTTCCAGTCAGGTTCGCACATTCCTCCCAAAATTCTTCACAGCCATGGTTTGCCTCAGTACATAACCACTGGTTTCCCATTTTCAAGGGTTGTTTCCTGCCTTAGCTGTTAGTTCAGTGCATCCAGGTTTGTAATGTCCAATTGAGGTTAGCCAGTATGCAAGCCAGGCTATTACATTTTTTTTTAAATTGCACATAGTGAGCCCTAGGACTTCCAATCTGAGTCCACCAGTGCAAGATATTCAGGGCTTAGGTTTGGAGATCTCTTTCCTGCTACCTCCTCAGTGAGGGCATATGAATTGCAAATCACCTGAGGGGGCCTGATTCCCTCCCCCTTGGAATTTTTCAGGAAGTTGTGCCTGCAAAGCTTTGGTGCAATAGAGCAAAAATCAGCCTGGGAACTTTATTGAAGGTAGGTGGAAGAGACTCAGTGTGATTATGAATGGTGTGTGTGCATGTGTGTGTATGTGCAGCTACTAATACAAAACAGGCAATACAAACATTCTGGATAAATTTTCCCTCCCACCAGATAGAAGTCCAAGGTGTTCAGTACTTGCTGTGCCAACTATTCCCAAATGCCATCACTCCATGAATCCATTCAACTGGCTTATTACAATACAAATCAGGCAAGAAAGAAAACTTTACAATGAGTTTCCACCCTCCCCCCATAGTCTTCCTAAATTTCTTCTTTCACATGGGGACCAATGGCTCCAGGACTCCTTCCTTCTTCTGCAGCTCTTACAGGCATCTGGGGGAATGGTAGGACTTGGGAAGATGTTCCACTCAGGTTGCATGGTGGCTTTTTTAGTGGATGGCTGAATTAAAAACTCAATTCCATGGCTCAAATGGATGGAGGCAATATCTGGGTCAGTGTGCTCTGCTTTCAAAGGTTGGGGGGGTCATCTGTGCAGGGCTGAAAGACATGAGAACAAGGTCCCCTCCCCCCTTTCTGGGTGGACTCTCCCAGGAGAAGCAGACAAAGGCATGGAGAACAGAGATAAGAAAAGGAGAAGTAGATGGGTGTGGGGGGGTAGCTTGCAGGCAGAGTTTGAAAAGGCATTAATACTGCAGTTGTTAAACAGATAGGCAGACAAAATGAAATCACAGATAAAGACAAAAGAAAGCTGGATTCTGGTAAGAGAACAACAAAATGAAATGCTTCACTTCTGAACTTGAACATTTGCAACATGTTAAAGACAAGGACTTGCAACTTGAAAAAAATGCTGGGCAGCTTGAGAATGCTGAAAGCTCCAAATAATTTTAAAAGCCTAATATTTTAAGGTGTGCAACTTGCCAGGGGCAGGAGGATCTACCCTTAACATTTATTCTGAAATAGACCACATTATTTTAGAGATTGGAAAATGCTTATATGTTCCAGGATTAGCTTCATAGTAGTTTCACCAATTAGTGATAGGATAAGAAAAGTAACTTAAGAAGAAAATTATTCCCCACCCAAGCAAACTTGAGCTTCAGGAGGCTCTTGTAGCTAGACACACATTTTTCAGGAAAAGGATAGATAGATAAAACACATACAGTAAATGCAAGTGAAACCTTTCCAGCAGATGAACTTAAAACAATCCCTCCTGGTAACTTTTGGGCTGTTCTTAAAGAGTACAGAGAGAGAAAGGGGAAAAGAAAAAAACAAACAAACAAACAAACACATTTCTCTTCACTCTGTTTGTTGGCCAGACAAACAGAGTGAGGGTATTTCCTTTTTTTGGGGTGGTGGCTTGTTTTAAGCAGAATTTCTAGCAGAATTTTAGAATTCTTTTATCTTTGGGTTAGAAACAATAAACAGTCACATTTACCTCACACACAAAGACTTTGACAGACATATATACACAAAGACAAGGAAAACAGAAAGGGAAACAGAAGTATTAGTTTTACACATCCTAGTCATTCCCACCATAAATCTCAGATAACTCAAATTAGGGAAGGCACAGACCTTAAACATACCACGTGGTTGCATAGAAAGGAGAGAGAGAGAGAGAGAGAGAGAGAGAGAGAGAGAGAGAGAGAGAGAGAGAGAGAGAGAGAGAGAATCACTATTTCTTATTTTCCCTTTAAGTACCTTTATTTAGCCAAATTGGTTTCCCAGCAAAGCCCTGAGCAAAGTCCATTTCTTACATATTTCTCTTGCTCTTTGTTTTGAGCAAATCTCCTAGGGGAGTCCTAACTGTCACCTTTGAACTGCTGCTTCCCATGTTCCCTCTCAGATGTGGGGCTCACTTTGGCTCAGTCAGGTACAAAAGGGGGAAAAACTTCCAGTTTTCGGACAAAAAAGCGTCCGGGAGGACTTCGGTTCCCTGACGAAGTACAAGAACCTCCTTTCCTGGGAACTACCTATCACGGTTTTCGGACTCTTCACTAGTCCAGGAGGACCTGCCGCTTTTTTGAAAAGCAGTGAGTACTGATACCTCCTTTCCAACTACCGGTTTTCGGCTTTTCACTAGTCCGGGAGGACCTGCCGCCTTTTTTTAAAAAAACGGTGAGGTGAGTACGAGCACCTCCTTTCCTGCCACCGGTTTTCAGACCCCTTGCGGATCTGGAAGGACCTGCTGCCCCCTACGCAGTGAGTGCGTGGCACCTTCTGAACTAGGCTTTGCTTCCAGGGCCTTACCAGCTGGTTGCCCAAATCCAATTCTCTCATTCACTCATTCCATTCCATTTTCACACAGCCTTTCCCTTTTCCCTAACAAAAGGTCCTGCGCTCTGGCCAAACCCCCATGCTTTCCAGGGTCTGCCACTTGAACAGATCCTTTCTGCAGCTAGGAAAGACCAGAAGGAGCAAAATCCAACTGTGATTGGGAAAAAAGGGTCTTCTCACTCACACACACAGACATACACACATTTCTTCTGTTCCCCTGGGCTTTAAAGTTAAAATTTAGAGGTGCTCACCTTCACCTTCTTTCCAAAGCAGCCCTTGAGCTCAAACCCAAAAACTCCCTTTACTACCCTGGCTCCACATGGGCAGGGCCTGGGAAACCCATCCACAGACACAAGGGGTCTGCTGCCGGCAAGATGGGGCTTACCAGTCTCAGTCCATTGGAGAGGTTAGCTTGGAGTCCCATTCTGGCGTGTCAAATTGTTGGAAGAAAAGTCTTCATCATGGTTCATCCAAGCTGGGAATAAACATGGCAACTGCTTTGGGAAGAAGGTTGTAGTTTATTGGAGAGGAGAGCCAGACAGGAAGATGGTTCTGGCAGCAAGAGAAGTGGAAAAAGGGCTGAGCACATGTAGGAAGTGGATTTTTATACTCTCTGGAGCCTTTTGTTTGGAGTTATTTCCTGTTCCTGTTTTGAGGCTATTTCCTGTGTCATGTATTCTGACCTGAGCTTGGGTGTGCCCTTTGGCCTTTGTGAGTTAATCCTACCCTGTCCTGTCCCAGGTGGGGTATGCAGATTTTAGGTCTTTGTCTTCTTAATCTCCTAGCTCCCTGGATTCACATCTGCATCTCTATAGAACTGGTTTCTGCTTGGGGAAGGGAGACCTGGGGCTATTAAGAAAACTGGGCATGCTTTCCTGCTTCTTTAAGATCCTTGGAGGAAATATATTTTTCTGCCCTTTCCTTCTCTGAGGGGCTGACTTCCCACAAATCAAAAATAGGATGGGAGAAAATGAAGGAAGGAAGGGGTTGTTGCTCATTTGCTATCAACTGATACAAAACACAATAGTCAATTTCATGTTTTCATAGGTATGGCACAGTGGAGTCCAGTGATTCAACTGATATATAACAAGAGAAAGCATTTGTTTTTAATACAAATCCCCTAGAGAGTTGCATAACAAGCTATACTAGTTAGCACTCATTCAGTTTCTATGTTCTGTGTCATACCAAGATTGCAGTCACTAGGATGGATCAGGAGTATATAAAATCAGACTGAACCAACTAATTCTCAATATATTAGCAAGGATTATCATCATCAAAAAAGACAAATCATGGGCTCTGCCATTTTTAGTGGACTCCAGGGAAACTCAAGAACTACCACTATAAATTCAGTACATAAATAAAGTAGAACTTGCATAAGCCTAAAGTTTGCCTATGCTGGAAATAGCAAAACATAATGGACTGCATATTTAGTGATGCCTTCCAAGTCAGAATATCGTTACTTTCTTTTCTAAAACCCATTTATCCTGTTGCTTTTGACCATGTACTTGGAAGTATCTCTATTACATTTGGTAATATGAAGCATGTTTAAATAGATACAAAAAAAGAAACTATAGCCCAACATACCAAAAAAACCACTGTAAAAGACAAACTAGAAACAAAAATTAAAATAAGCAAGAAAATGGTAAGAGAACATCTATCCGACCTTGACAAATATAAATCACCGGGACCCAACAAATTACATCCCAGAGTTCTGAAGGAGCTGGCAGATGTTATCTCAGAACCATTGTACCATATCTTTCAAAAATCCTGGAGCACCAGGGAAATACCTGAGGGTTGGAAAAGGGCTGATGTGGTTCCCATCTTCAATAAAGGAAAAAAAACAGACCCAGGAAACTACAGACCAATCAGTCTAACATCAATACCTGGGAGGATCCTGGGAAAGATAATCAAAAAACAGATCTGCGAACAACTAGAAGCAAACAAAGTTATAACTAGTAGCCAGCACAGGTTTGTTAAAAACAGATCATGCCAAACCAATCTTATTTCATTCTTTGACAAAGTGACTGAACTAATAGACCAGCGAAATACTGTGGACGTAGTATACTTAGACTTCAGTAAGGCATTTGATAAAGTAGACCACAACCTACTCCTTGGTAAGCTAGAAAAAGGTGGAATAGACAATATCACCACCAGATGGATCTGTAGCTGGCTGACAAACCGTACTCAACGAGTAGTCCTCAATGGCACTACATCCACATGGAGAGAAGTAAGCAGACCTGGCTTAAAAACAGTAACTGTGAGAGGGACCTTGGAGTCCTAGTGGACGATCACTTGACCATGAGCCAGCAGTGTGCAGCAGCAGACAAAAAAGCTAATACAATCCTGGGTTGTATAAACAGAGGCATAGAATCAAGATCACATGAAGTATTAGTACCGCTTTATAAAACCCTAGTGAGACCACACCTGGAATACCGCAACCAATTTTGGTCACCATATCACAAAAAAGATGTTGAGACCTTGGAAAAAGTTCAGAGAAGGGCAACTAAGATGATCAAAGGCCTGGAGACTAAAACATATGAACAACAGCTGCAGGACTTGGGTTTGGCTAGTCTAAAGGAAAGAAGAAATAGGGGTGACGTGATAGCAGTATTCCAGTATTTGAGAGGCTGCCACAAAGAAGAGGGGGTCAAATTATTTTCCAAAGCACCAGAGGGCAGGACAAGAAACAATGGTTGGAAACTGATCAAAGAGAGAAGCAACCTGGAATTAAGGAGAAAGTTCCTAACAGTGAGGATAATTAACCAGTGGAACAGCTTGCCTCCAGAAATCGTAGGTGCTCCATCACTGGAGGTTTTTAAGAAGAGACTAGATAATCACTTGTCCGAGATGGTATAGGTCCGTGGTGGCGAACCTATGGCACACATGCCACTGGCGGCACGCAAAGCCCTCTCTGTGGGCAGTTGCGCAGTCGCCCCAGTCCTAGGCCTTCAGCCCCGTCCATGAGCAACCTGCATCAATACCCACGCAGGGTAAGGGTTAGGTGCCCCTCTGGCTCCTGGGAGTTGTGCTGATGTTCTTTGCAGTGAGTTTCTGGAAAGATTTGTGACAGGGGTGGGTGCAACGCGCAAGGTGGCAAATGGCTGCAGCCAGCGGCAAACAGCCATGTCACGCCGAAGCCGGCTGTTTGCCGCCTCCTGCCCAGTGCCACTGCCATGAGGCCGCGGAACAAGCCGGGCGGCGGTAATAAACCAGTATACCGGTTCCTTACCTCCGCCCGGTTTGTTCCGCGGCCTCATGGCAGCGGCATTGGGTGCAATGCGCGAGGTGGCAAATGGCCGCGGCCGGAGGCAAACAGCCATGTCGCGCCAAAACCGAGGAACCGGCAGGCTGTGGCTGCTGATGGACATAGTTGGCCCCCATGCGCTCGCTGTGTGCGGGGGCCGAAGGTGTCAGGCAGCAGCCGCCCCTGGCTCACCTTGCCTTGCCCTGTGGCAATGGCACCCCTGCCCTGCCCCCTGCGTCGCCTCGCCCCGCAGGACGAGCCTCCTGCCCACCATCCCACACGCCAGAGAACCCCTGGATTTCCCCCAACCCTGCCTGGCCCCCACAGGCGTCCCTCCCCACGAGCAGCATCGAGGTGGCCATGCCCACCCTGGCCATGCCCACGCAGTCTGCCGTGACCACTGCAGCCACGCCTACCCAATGGGCCACGCCCACCCAGCACCCGATGATACATAAGTGGGTTTTGGGTTGCAGTTTGGGCACTCGGTCTCTAAAAGGTTCGCCATCACTGGTATAGGTTCTCCTGCTTGAGCGGGGGGCTGGAGTAGAAGACCTCCAAGGTCTGTTCTGTTCTGTTCTGTTCTGTTCTATTCTATTCTCCCCATCCAGCACAGGTTATCTACTAACATGACGCAGACTGAAAGTCCTATTAAACGAGTACTGTATGTAATTAACTTCTAAGCACATTCCACTGACTTCAACTTCTCTGAAAGCTGTCCTTACAGAATGACACTGCTATTTCATCCTTTTATCTGTTTCCCTGTGAACGCTACACCAGTTGGTTATATTTGCATCCTATAGAACAGTGATGGCGAACCTTTTACAGACGGAGTGCCCAAAAACCGTTCCTCCCCACCCCCACTCCGCCCCCACCCCACCCACAGGGCCACCCACCATCTCCATGGCCCGCCACAGCAGATCACCCAGGCGGCCCAGCAGCGCCATGGCGGCCATGCCCTCCGCCCGTGCCCCGCAGCATTATCTGCGCACGATGGGGCATGAGGTCGGAGTCTTGTTCCCGCTGCCCGGCTGCCATCTCCTTGGCTGTGCTACTCCGCACGGGCCATGCTCGAGGGTGACTCTCCTCCGGGGGGGCTGCTGGTGAGGGGTCCGCAGGGGGAGGTGGGGCTGGGGCGATGGTGTGCATGCCCACAGAGAGGGCTCTGAGTGCCGCCTCTGGCACGCGTGCCATAGGTTCGCCACCACTGCTATAGAAGATAGCACATTTACCTTTCTAGAGTTTGCTAATTTTTATTGGCAATTTATCCCCTCGTTTGCTGCGGTGGCCTTACCCCTGACGGACCTGCTCCGCACGCGACATACAGCAACCAAGCCGCGCCCTGGGCTACCGCTGGTGTGGACCATTCCCTGCCAGAAGGCTTTCGAGGACTTAAAAGCCTTGTTCACGAGGGAGCCGGTTTTGCTCCACCCAAACCCCGAGATCCCGTTCGTGGTGCAAGCAGACGCCAATGATGTTGCGGTGGGGGCGGTTTTACTCCAACGGAACAGCCAGGGGGCGCTACAACCCTGTGCCTACACATCACGGAAGCTCACGGCTACCGAGCGGGCATGGGCTATATGGGAGAAGGAGGCGTTCGCGGTGAGGTGGGCGCTCTCGACATGGCGGCATCTGTTAGAGGGGGCGAAGGAGCCGTTCGAGGTAT
This sequence comes from Azemiops feae, assembly GCA_023970755.1. Lineage (NCBI taxonomy): Eukaryota > Metazoa > Chordata > Lepidosauria > Squamata > Viperidae > Azemiops > Azemiops feae. The sequence continues at coordinate 12,062 of JALGBA010001325.1, read as the reverse complement.
GGACGGACCACAAGAACCTTGAGGTCCTGCAAACACCAAGGCGTCTGTCACTGAAACATGTCCGGTGGGCACAGTATTTCCGCCGCATCTGTTTCACATTGAAGTACGTGCCGGGGGGAAAGAACTTCCTGGCTGACACTTTGTCACGCATGCCCCAATACAATAGTAAGCGGGAGGCGGTGGTACAAGCGATCATGCCCCCCTACCAACAGGCCGCAGCCCGGGTGGTTCCTCGTACTGTGGCGGGTGATGTGGTCCAGGAGCTACGGACGGCAGTTCGAGACGACCCATGGTTGAGGGACCATCCAGGCCTTTTGACAAGGCGGGAGGGGCTGGCCTGGAAAGGTGACAAGTTTTATGTTCCATGGGTCCTGAGACAGGCAGTACTCCGACGGTGCCATGATACAAAGCAGGCGCGGCATTTTGGCTTCCTGAAAACCCTGCATTTGGTAAGGCGCCAATTTTGGTGGCCCCAGATAAAGGTGGATGTAGAGACCTACATCAGGGGCTGCCACGTCTGTGCCACCGCAAAGCCCCGCACGGGGAAGCCTTTGGGATTACTGCAAAAGGTGGTGGACCCGACCCGGCCATGGGAGGACATCGCCATGGACTTCGTGGTTGAGTTGCCAGAGAGCCAGGGCCACACCGTCATTTGGACAGTTATCGACCTTTTCTCCAAGCAGGCCCACTTCGTCCCATGTAAAGGGCTACCATCTGCCCGGTGGTTGGTTAGGTTATTCGTCGAGCACGTATATCGTCTTCACGGGGTGCCGGGATGAATTATTTCGGACTGGGGGGTGCAGTTCATGGCCCGGTTCTGGCGTGAATTCCTCCGGTACATTGGGTCGTCCCAGGGCCTCAGCTCGGCGTACCACCCCAGCACCAACGGAGTGGCCGAACGTGCAAACGCCATGGTGGAGCGCTACCTACGAAGCTACGTGTCCTATCAGCAAACGGACTGGGTCGACCTGTTGCCATTTGCGGAAGTGGCTTATAACAATGTGGTGCACAGCAGCACTGGGTTCGCTGCCTTTCGGGTGGTGCATGGGGTGGACTTCATCCCTATCCCCGAGTGCCCCCAGGGGACCCCCTTGCCCTGCTCAACCCAGGAATGGATAGCACACGTGGGGGGGTTATGGGGTACAGTAAAGAACGCCCTAGCGAAGGCAGAGGCAGACATGAAAGCGCAGGCCGACAAGAAGAGGGGGTCCCACAAGCCATTCCAGGTCGGCGACTGGGTATACCTGTCGACCAAATACCTGCGCCTGGGAATGCCCTGTAAAAAGTTGGGCCCTAAGTACCTAGGGCCCTTCCATGTGGTCCAGGTCATCAACCCAGTAACCGTGCGGTTGCGACTACCCCGATTCCTGGGGAAGGTACATCCAGTGTTTCACAGTAGCCTACTGAAACTGGTAGGGGGTTCCCCACATGGGCCCATGGGTGAGGCGCCGGGTCCGGTATCTGGGGACCATTTTGAAATACAGGAGGTCCTAGACTCCCGGACCCGTCGTGGGCGGGTACAATATCTGGTCAGGTGGAAGGGGTACCCCCTCTCGGAGGCAACTTGGGTGAGGGAGGAGGATGTCCGCGCACCGCAAGTGGTGCAGTCATTCCACCGCCAACACCCTGGGAAGCCGGGAGGTGGGCCAACCGAACCATCCGCCAGGGTGAACGTACACTCACCTGCTTTTTCTTGCCTTCCAGGCGGAGCCCTGGTAGAGGGGGCTGCCTGTCAAGCCCCGTGGGCTCAACATGTACAGGAGGGGGGGAACCGAGCAGCCAGCCGTCAAGACGAGGTGAGCAGCCGGCCTCCGGGCTCGAAGTCAGATGCCGCAGCCAGAGGCCGAGGCGAGCAGCCGGTCGCCGGACCCGCAGCCAGACGCCGAGGCACGCAGCCGGCCGCCAGAACCGCTGCACAGGAGGAACAACCGTCCCGGCCTGCGCGGCAGCCTACCGTGCGGTGTGGGAGACTCTGGTGCACATCGGGGCGGCCCGTTGGACCCTGGTCGGGCCAGCTGGACGGCACTGCATTGAACAACGGCATTGAACAACAGCAGCAGCGGGGAGGCTTCCCTGGCGGCATGGGACGCGGTGTGGAGATATTGCCGACGGGTGGGGCGTCCCGCGGCCTGCAGCGTCTTGCAGCAGTGCCTGGGCAGCTTACCAGTGTGTGGGAGGGCGGAGCAGCCCAGAGCCGTCGGCGTGGAGACCGGCAGGATGGAGGCCAGAGGTTGGACTGCGACTTTTCACCTCCAAGGACCAGATGCTGGCTTGCAGCTGGGGGCGGAGCTACGGGGTGGGGGAAACTATGTAAAGCGCTGGGAGCAGGACACTCCCAGCGCTGACTTTATTTTCGCACAGATTAAACCTGTTTGGTCACCTTGTTCCTGCGTACCTGGATTTCTTTTCCACGGACGACGAAGGACATCTGACACCCTCTCAGCAACCTAGAAGCAATATCTGAGCAAGTAATGACCAAAAGGGATTTTAAAAAAAGCTGAGAGTGAGCTTTCAAAGATAGAGCAAGAGCTTTGTGAAATTTTAGATAATCCTCAAGTGTACCTGTCAACACTGCTAATATAGGATATTATTGCTTTGACAAGATATTCAGAACTGTCTGGTATATTTAGAGTTAATTCAGATGACATAGAAAGGGAGGAGATTTAGAAGGAAAGCGCGGGATAAGGAACGGAAGTGAATCTTTGCCTTCCAGGCTAATTGGAAGATGTGACTTATGACTGCAAAATAAGGGAGGGGTTTAGCAAGAAAAGTCAGATGCAAGCAAGAGAAATTCAGATTCTGGCATCCATTCAATATGTGCCGACAATGTGTCCATAATTAAAGACTTTTCAGAATAAACATGCCTGGAATTTCCTTGAAGTGTTCCATTAGTCGGAACCTTGACATCATGCCAGAATCTGAAACCTTTTCAAACAACTGGGGGTGCATTACCCCCACCTCTTTCTCCTAGGCTGGAGTGAGAATGACAGAGTTCAGGAGGAGGACAATCTATCATGATAAACGGGAGTTTGTTGAATACAACCCGGCAGCTGCTGATATCCCAGAGGCGGAAGTAACAGACAGCATGCTGTGGGAAGATGAATTTTGGCAGACAAATGCAAATCGGTGGACAGACAATGGACAAACTGCCACTCAAAGCCTGGGTGAGTTACTGGAAATATTTCAAACCCCAGAGGAGAGAGGCAGAAATCCACTCCTGCAGAGGGAAGCCTGCAGCCCCTCCATTGTATATCAGACAGCCTTCAAGACCCTGTCTTCCCCTGTCAGGGACTCCAGCCCTGAAGAGAGAAGGAATCCCAGTCTGAGGCCTCTGCAACAATGGGGAGTGTGGCATTCTCAGCAGGCAGAGGGTAAAACACCTCTGAGCTCACCACAGCTGATAGAGGCCTTGCAACAACTTGAGGTGGTGCAGGAGCCAGGAGATCAGCAGCTGGTGGGAGAACGACCACAGCAAGGAGATTGGCCCCAGCCCCCAAACGTGCAACCCCTGGGCATAAACCAGCAGCCAGGATGGGGTCAGCAGCAACAGCCACAGTGGGGGCCCCAACAGCCTATAAATCCTCTGAGCTTGCCACAGCTAATAGAGGCCTTGCAACAGCTTGGGGTGGTGCAGGAGCCAGGAGATCAGCAGCTGGTGGGAGAACGACCACAGCAAGGAGATTGGCCCCAGCCCCTGAACGGCAGCAACAGCCTATAATTGCTCCACCTTTCAGAGCAACCTTCGATGGGGACCCAGAGAAGCTGATTTTTTTCCTCAACCAAGTGCGCTCTCACTTGAATTGCTGGGCCTATCTCTACCCGGACCCAGGGGCCATGGTCAATGTGATTGCGTCCAGCCTAGAGGGAGAAGCATCCGAATGGCTGAACAATTTATATAATGAGCAAGCCCCAGAATTGGAGGACCCCCACCTCTTCCTCCTAGGTCTGAAGGAAAGATTTGAGGATCCATCCCTTGGCCTAAAAGCAAGATAACAAATCCACAAAATAAAACAAGCTGGCAGGCCTGCCCTGGAGTACGTGCGAGAGTTTCGCAAGATAGCAGGTTGGATAGAGGGGTGGCCAGAGCAGTCCCTAATCCATCACTTCATTGAGGGATTAGATGATCACCTCTTTCAGGCCTGCTTCTATCGAGCAGTACCTGATCAGCTGCGAGAATGGTACCAGGCAGCGGTGAAGCTAGACGTTCAGCTCGCCCGCTATAAGAAGCCTCCCCCACCTGAATCCGAGCAGCAGCCAGAGCAAACCGAACAACAATCACCCCCACGAAACCCTCCGACTACTGCGATGGCTGAAAGACCCAGGCCACCTGCAGGCCCGTCAATTAAGTGTTTCCGGTGCGGACAGAAGGGACATCGAGCAGCAAACTGTCTGGTCCCCTACCCCCGACTGCAGACCAGACCAGAACCAGCGGCGAGAAGGAAACCTGCCCAAGGGCTAATGAGAGAAAAATCCAACCGGGTCACGCAAGAACCTGTTGTCCAGATTACACCCCCCACACAAGAGGACGCCGGGACTCCGGGTGGACCCACCCCTGCTCTACCCGCCTTTGACAGCGACGACGAAGGAGAGAACGACCCGATGGTGAGTTGACAAATCCCGCCTTTTTCACTGGCCGCCAAGATTATAATCCCTAAATCGGGGGCACAAATGGACTTAAACGTGCTAATCGATTCGGGATGCACCCGATGCATTATTAGCCTACCCTTTGCCATGAAAATGGGCATACGGGCAAAACAGCTCTCCAAACCTATGAGGTTCGAGCAAGCTGATGGCTCCCTGATGGGAGGGACTTTAGTCACGGAATTAACTGAGCCCTTACACCTAGAAATAGGTGCGCACTGGGAGTTTATTCGCTTCCTGGTGGCCCCAAAAATGACTGAGGCTGTGATCCTAGGTTTAGCCTGGTTAGACAAATGGAAGCCATTTATCTGGTGGGAGAAAGGAATGAGAACTGTGAGACTACCTATAGGGCCTGAGCCTCCCACTGATTCAACTGACGTTGCGGGACACTTTAGGCCACCCAATGAACAAGCGCACTTGGCTGCCTCACCGGCACCAGACGAACCACTCATCCCCAACGAATACCGGGACCTAACGGAGGCATTTAGTGAAAAAGAATGTGATGCCCTGCCCCCTCACAGACCCAATGACTGCTCTATCGAACTGGTGCCAGGAGCCAAACTCCCACGACCAAGAATGTACGCTATGTCCCCCCTCGAAATGGAGGAGATGCAGCGATACGTGAACAAAAACCTAGCGAGGGGGTTCATTGGGAAGGGAGGGGTTTAGCAAGAAAAGTCAGACGCAAGCAAGAGAAATTCAGATTCTGGCATCCATTCAATATGTGCCGACAATGTGTCCATAATTAAAGACTTTTCAGAATAAACATGCCTGGAAATTCCTTGAAGTGTTCCATTAGTCAGAACCTTGACAGTACCATATGGTATCTTCAAATATAAAAACAGTATTAAATCATCAAATATTCTGCTTCATTATCCAGTTGGGCCAAGGAATACTTTTCCTCCCTTCTGTTGTGTCTTGTTGCAGAAAATCACAGGACTCAGACCACGGAATCAAAAGAAGTTGGTTTATTTGCGCAAAGGTTCAGAGCAAAAATCATAACAACCTCTGAACACCTTCTCATGGAATAACAAGTACATATATACTCTTTTAGAAGCAGCAAAACATGGAAATGTAACTTGTTAGCATTGATTGGTTACTCGAATTACAGCCCCCTGTTGCTATGCTAGAGTAGTGAAATATCTTGTCCCCCTCTCATGGATCGAGGTCACAGGTGTCTTGCCAAAGCATCTAAGTTTCCGGCAGCACATTTGTGGTTAGCTACCAGCGAGAGCGAGACATAGAAACGAGACATATGTGGTTAACTGTAACAGAGCTTCAAGCTTGACACCTTTGTGCGACCGACAGATGAACTTGTGGTTTGACATTTTCCACTTCCTTTTTGCTTCTTCTAACTAATACACGCATTTAAGACTCATGTCCTGTTTTATGACCTATGTCTTGTTTTATGTCCTGCCTTATTCTCCCCTTTGAGACTCCATTTTAGGTAACAATTGAGTCTCACTTTTATAGTTTCTACTTAAGCATTAGCTTTTTCCCAGCAAGCGAAGATAGCTGAGCAGAATTTACGCATATATGGATAGGCATAACATATGGCATGATTAACACTTTAGACTGGCACACATCTTTCTGTTTCCTGCTGCCAGTTCATCCTAGAGGCAGATAGCAATAATAAGAAAGAGTGAAAAATCCATAAGGTGATTCTCAAAAATCATCTTCCTCAGGCACGTCCTCCAATCCCCAGGGTGTAAGCCATACATACACCCCACTGTCTGGATCCTCACTTTCCCTTCCTGGGTCTGAGGTGAACCTATTTTCCAAGGATCCTTCTATCACAACTAATTCCTTTTCAACCCTGATTTCTTTCACTGATCTCATAACTAATTGATTAAAGGTATTACACAGGGGATGAAGGCTAGTCCTGCTATTCCACATAATAACACAAACAGCATCTGTTTGACCCAGGCAGCACCTGGTAGCCACGAGAACCATGAGTCAGTTCCTTGCATTCCTTGTTTAATTCTGGATGCTCTATCTTGCAAGTCCTTTGCCACTTCTCTGACTACTCCTGATTTATTCATGTAAAAACAACACTCTTCTCCCAAGAACAGACACAAACCTCCTTTCTCAGCTGTCAAGAGATCTAGGGCACGCCGGTTTTGTAAGACTACTGCTGCCAAAGAGTCTATCTGATCTTGGACTTCTACCAGAGTCCCAGCAATCTGGCTTAGGCTTTGTTGAAATTCTTCAGAAAGTTGCTGAAACTGTATTACAGAATGGGCTAAACTACCTACACCTGTTCCAACTGCAGTGCCTATCCCTAGGATGGCTAATAATGGTATTACTAGGGGAACTCTTTTCTGTATATGTCCCATAAGAGGAACAGGGAGGGCTTGTTCCCCATTAACAACACCCATCTTTGGGATGAGGTGAACCAGAGTACACGTTCCAGTCCAGTTGGTAGGTAAACATACATACGCCTTTTCCCCACATAAGAAAAATACCCCATTCTCTTCTAAGCACACTGCCATGTTCATGGAAAAGGCATGAAATCGATGACCATTCTCATTACTCCAGACCCCCAAGGTGCCAGCCATAAACATGCCAGTTAACGGCTGTAGTGGAGGTTTTTGACAAGGGTTTCTTTTTTCATCCCTGAGATAGGGGACTTCAAGGAGATAACGGGAGCTGTCATTTCCAAAGGGAAATGGAATACAGAATTTCTGCATGGGCTTACTGTAGAGCCAAAGTGGGAATCGGAGTGGTTCAAATTGGCTTGGGCACTTTATCAAAGTAGCATTTCCTTCCCATTTTGTAAAGCTCAGTTGTGGCGGAGTCGAGAAGGTGACCTTCTTTTGGAATAGGTGATGTGCAGAAGGAGAAATGCTGCGAGTTAGTTTCACATCCATAAGTCTACGCTGAAGGCTCATGGTTCATTCTATTTGACAGTTTTGCCAGTAATTTCCTGTCTCTGATCCCACTGAAGTGCCCTTCCAAGGTTCCTGACTCCTTTTAACACATATGGAGGGCGGCCCTAGGAGGTCCACACCAACAGCCACAGGGCCAACGATGGGAAGATGGCTAACTTCCAGCTTTTCTAACGTATTATAGAAATCACCATGTAATTTTGCCTCTACAGTGATGGTTCCCCATCTGCCACCCCTGTCAAAAGCTAGGGTGGCATTGGTCTTTGCCCAAAGATCTGGTGAAACTGGGACTGCATGATAGGCTGATGGAGATGCAGACAAACACAGCCAGCATTTTTTTTTGCCTAAAGTAGGGTCAGATTGATTAATCAAAGCCTGACCTAGTTCCAGTATTTTCAGTATGTATTTCCCTTCTCTCAATTGTCGCAGAGGCCCTCCTTCTACCTTGATGATGTCCTGTCTTTGAGATCCTCAACGTCCCAGGAGCCTTCTTCAAGTGTGAGAGGAGTTAATTGGCCATTCTCACAACATTTGGGACTATCGTTCAGGGTCTTATTACTCAACATGCCACTTGCAAACATTAGCCAAAGCCATAGAAGACTCATGTTTGACAATCAATGTCAACTTTCTTTTCCTTTTCTATCTTATAATCCCAATGTCCCACTCAGTTTCACACTCACAGCCACAACAAAGGGAGCAATTGCAATTATGAAATTACCATATCAGGAAGATGGATGGGATTAGGTGTGATTTGGGAAAGGACAAGGTCAGTCTTGGGTGAGCCACACAGCCGAGCCTTATTTGCTAAATATAATGCCCACACTCCCAAGACTCCTACTATACTACAGAGGACCCACTCCCAAGGTGCTTCAAACATAAGTGTCCCCAAGAGATACACACTGTCCTTGGTCACAGTCAGTGCTTTTTAGGCGCAACACCTGTTTCTTTGGGATTGGGGCGATTCCAGAAGAAAAGGTGTCCAATACAACAGGTCACAACCAGGGTGATCAGACCCACTAAGGCCAGACTCACTGCACCTATGGCTATGTATGGTCGGACTACCATTCCTCGAAATAAATCTAACCTACACCACACACTCCTAACACTTTAACAGCTGTTTTCCTCGTTCTTGTCTTCAGCCGTACGTAGAGGGTCAGCTTCCGTAGTGACACCAGTAAGGCCTCTTCTGCCCCGTATGTTGCCTGCCCATTGCCGGTAGGGCAGTTATAGGGGGCGCTTCTTCAATCATACCACTAAAGGGCGGGCCTCGTCCTGTTCTGCCTCCCAATATTCATCAGCTGCAGGCTTAACTCGAGTCCAGTGAATCCAAGACTTGGATTCTAACACCTTTACTGCAAGTGGAGAACACATGACCACAGTATACGGGCCCTTCCATTTAGGTTTCAAGTTTTCCCCTTTCCAGTGTTTTACCCATACTTTGTCTCCCACTTGAATATTATGACTGGGGGTACTCAAAAATGGTGAACTGAGGGACATACAATATTGTTGGATTTCTTGTATTTGCTTGTTTAATTCTCCCACCATTTGACTCACCCATGTAGTCCCTAATTGACTTAAGTCCCCTATATGATTTTTCAAGTTAGAACTTATGATAGGGGGTCTTCCAAACATCATTTCAAAAGGAGGTAGCCTAATTCCTTTTCAAGGGGTGCACCTCACAGACCAAAGTGCTAGTGGCAAAGCATCCACCCACTTAAGGTGAGTTTCAAGGCACACTTTTGTCACCTTTCCTTTATAGTCCAGTTCATCCTCACTGCCCTTCCTCCCTGATTGAGGATGAAAAGAACAATGGAACCTCCAGTGGGTCCCTAAGGATTTAGCCAGCGTCTGATTTACTTGATGTACAAACTCAGGTCCATTATCTGATGATATGAATGAGGGTACTCCATATCTGGGAATAATCTCCTTGAGCAAGATTCTGGCCACTTCTCGTGCCTGCTTGGTCTTGGTTGGGAAACATTCAGGCCACCCTGAATAATTGCACACTAGGACCAACATTGCTTTATATAGTCCACATTTTGGCATTTCTGTAAAATCAACAACCAATGAATCCATAGGGTAATATCCCTTAGGCTGACTTCCTAGCGGAAGAATAGGTCCTTGTCTTGGATTAACCTGGGCACAAATGTTACATCTCTCAGTTGCATGGGCACATAGCGAGTGAAGACGATTAATGTACACAATACGGTGGAGGGCTTCAGCTAATGCACTCTTTCCCATGTGAGTAGTTGAATGAGTTTCCTTTACCACTGGCCAGGCTAAATTCTCAGGTACAAAAATCCTTCCATCTGGGAGTACATACCACTCTCCTTGCTTGCAAATCTACACTTGCCTGTAGTTCCTCTGTTTTAGAATATCTAGGGCTCAGTCCTCTTGGCATTTCCAATGCTACATAAGCTGTCATGTCAGGGTAAACTTGGCTGTCTCAGGTTGCTGATAACCTTGCTTCTCTATCAGCTGCTCTATTTCCTTGGGCTACTTCATCTTGTCCCTTTTGATGTCCTTTACAGTGCATGACAGCTACCCTCTTTGGTCCCAGGACTGCTGTTATAAGTCTTTCAATAAAAAAAGGATGTTTAATTTCTTTTCCTGCAGCTTTTAAGAATCCTCTTTCTCTATAGACCACAGCATGTACATGTAATGTGAGGAATGCATATTTAGAATCAGTCCAAATGTTTATACTTTTATCTCGTGCTCTTTCCAGTGCTCGTATGAGAGCCCACAGTTCTGCTGCTTGAGCACTTGTGCCTTTTGGGAGTGGCCCACTTTCTATGCCTTTATCAAGTGAGACAACTGCATAGCCTGCATATCGTTCTCCTGTTGCAATAAAACTTGACCCATCAATAAACCAATTATAGTCCACTGTTTTCAGTGGCACATCAGTTAAATCAGGTCTACATGAGAATTGACTTTCTATCACTTGCATACAGTTATGTTCAACTTTAGGACCTGGTATAGGCAATAGGGTTGCTGGGTTTAGGCCATTTGTCTGCTTCAATGTCACTTGAGGGTTTTGAATGAGAAGAGCTTGATACTTATACATTCTGGAGTTAGTTATCCATAAATGTCCCTTTGTTTCCAAAACTCCATGAATTGCATGACTGGTATAGATTGTAGTTGGTTGTCCAAAAGTCTATTTATTAGCTTCCTCTATCAGGAGAGCTGTGGCTGCCAGAATTTTAAGACAATGTGGCCATCCCTTTGAGACCCCATCCAGTTGTTTTGACAGATACTGTAAGTTATGGGTTGTTGCCAACTTCCCTTTTCTTGAGTCAGGACTCCAAGAGCCATATTATTCTTTGAGTCCACATACAAATTGAAAGGTTTCTCAAGGTTGGGAAGTCCCATAACAGGAGCTTGAGATAATGCCACTTTTAAAGTCTCAAAAGCCTGTTTTTGTTCACGCGTCCAAAAAAAGGGCTCTCTTTCTCCCCCCTTTGTGGACTCATACAGTGGTTTGGCTAGCAGGGCAAAATTCGGTATCCATATTCTACAATATCCTGCTGCTCCTAAAAAACCCCGTAATTCTCTCCTATTAGTTGCCTCTGCAATTCGGCACACAGCTTCCTTTCTCTCATGTCCTATTGCTCTCTGGCCTTGACTTATAGTATAACCTAAGTATTTAACCTGGGGTCTCACTAATTGGGCTTTTTCCCTTGAGGCACGGTATCCTTTGTCCATCAACAGATGAAGTAGTTGGTTGGTGTTGTCCCAACAAGTTTCTTTTGTCTGTCCAGTTATTAACACATCATCAACATATTGGAGTAGTATATCTCCTTCCTCGCAGGGCTGGAAGTCTTCTAAGTCTGAGGCCAAGGCATTGCCAAAAAGAGTAGGTGAATTTTTAAATCCCTGAGGAAGTCTGGTCCAAGCATATTGTTTTCTCTGGCCTGTTACTGGGTCTTCCCACTCAAAAGCAAACAGCTTCTGACTGTCCTTATGTATTGGGATCATAAAGAAAGCGTCTTTCAAATCTACCACAGAGAACCACACAGCTGATGCTGGAATCAAGCTCAGGAGGGTATATGGGTTAGGCACTACAGCATGTACAGTAATTGTAGCATTATTGACAATACGCAAATCTTGGACTGGTCGAAATGAGCCATCAGCCTTTGGGATGGGTAAGATTGGGGTGTTCCAAGGAGATTGAATAGTTGTTAAAATGCCTGCCTTTAAGTATTTGGTAATATGATCTTGAATTGCTTGTGTAATGGGGCGAGGATAATTTCTCTGCCGGAGACGAATAGGCACTGCCAGAGGCTTCACTTGAATGACTAGTGGTGTATGGTGGACTGCATGTCCTGGCGGATTATCTTCTGCCCATAAGCGGGGCACATCAAACTCCTGCCAAGTATCGAGGACTTGAACCTCTTGGGCCACCATTATTCGCCACATCTCATCTGGAGGATGCTTCATTACTAGTGCCATTTTGTCTTTTTCAAACGACAAAGTTGCCCCCATTTTACATAGCATGTCTCGACCCAATAAGGGAATGGGACACTCAGGCATATA